>CM055099.1:62271373-62470641 GCA_029204225.1 Diphasiastrum complanatum | reverse complement strand
AAGTATCATTCCTAACTAACGGCCATCTGTCATGGCCATGGGACTTCATGTAGCAAAACCAAAACTGCAGGTCTGGATTGTAAAACCCAACAATCCCTTTCTCAATCTAGACCCTCTGCAATGAGTTTCAGTGCCAGTTTTTTTTTTTTTTCTCTCTTGAAGAAAGCTAGTCATAGCTTATAGACTCTTTCCAAAATACATGGTAAATAAAAGCTCAAAGAAGGAAAAGTTTATCAACCTCTTTGAAAAAGAGTAGGGGAAAGATGACAAAGTCACCATTCCCAAATTCCCTACTATTTCTATCTAACCAAATGTTTGAGAGTAATGACTCTAATGCATTGCCAAAAAGCATTAATCTTTACATCGTCAAAAGCGATGTCATTCAACAACAAATCTATATGGCTAAATCTCCTAAGTATGGTATGAAAGTTTGCAATAAAGAGATCAGTCACTGATTTCCAAAGAGAATCATAACAATGGAAGAACAGGTGAATCACATCCTCATCTAATATTTTGCATTTAGAGGATATGGCTGAATCTCCTGAATCTGGTATCAAAGCATGCAATAAAGAGATCAGTCACTGATTTCCAAAGAAAAGCATCACAATGGAAGAATAGGTCAATCACATCCTCATCTAATATTTTATATTTAGAGCATACTTGTGTTACATCCTGAAGAAACAAAATGTTTCGAACCACAAAGCTTTGCTAGCTTTCGAGCTCATGTCTGCACAAATGCAAGGGAACTGCCCAAACGCGAAGACCAAAGCTTCGAGGATTGAAAGATACCCGAAGACGAAGGTAAAATGTTCGTGGACTGAAGGACACTCGAATGCGAAAATAAAATGTTCGTGGACCCAAAGAGGCATAATGGCGAAGCTGAATGCTGAAGAACACATGAAGGTGAGGAAGACTCGAAGACCGAAAGAGGCGGCAGATATTTACGCTCCAAGTATAAAGGAGATCAAGAAAGTACCAGGGGGATGTACTCCTCTACGAGTGATGCTAAAGGCAATCTAAATACCGTTGGAACGTGCTTAATCAACCATTCTTGTAATCTTTGATTAGATTAAACCCTTTCTCTCTCCATCTATATAATCAAATTAAAGATGAGAGAATCGGTTGAACATCAAATTTGGTTAAACACCAATGTGAGCTAGGCACAGAATTGCCAACCGATGTCCAAGAAGTCCGCTAGTAAGCGATACGATTTGATGTCACTCATGAAAGACATAATTCTCTCACGCCCCCGACGCGCTGTGTGGGTTTGTCACAGACATCGCTCTTAGAAAAGGATCATTGATAGTATAGTAGCTTGAATGCACATGTGAATGATCTCGAATGCTTGAATGTTGATTATTGTCTTTATATGTTCAACTGTTTACTCTTTAATTCCACACATTGGTTTTCATCTTGTTGAATGCTAAAACGAATTACAACGTAGGTCACAGTGTCTTTCTACACTCTGGAGGATTGTAGATCTGATCTAGCAAGCGGTAGCCAACAGGACAGCATCGAATTCCATCCGAGTTTCACAATAGTGGTATCAGAGGTGACCGCATCTCGCGTCGCATCTAAACCAACTCCATTCTGTTGTTCAATTCCTCAACAGTGGTATCAGAGCCCTCTCGTCTCCTATCAAAAGAGGCTGATATAGCTTCAAAGCTATCAGAGTCCAGAAAATCGAGCATTTAGAACAAGGAAACCAAAAAACAAGCTGAAGAACACAGTTCACAACTATGTCATCAATAAGCAGCATGTAGTCGAAGATCTGCACAATCCTTGACTCAACTAGGTCCAACGTCCTAGCATGGAAGGTAAAGACCTCTCTCATCTTAAAGGGAGAAGGGCTATGACCCTGGGTAGATGGCACCGAAGAGAATGCCTACAACCACCGGCAAAGAGCTACGAAATGGGAGAGAAAAGAATGACAAGGCAATTAGTCGTGTTGTCTTCATCATTGAAAATAGCCTAATACTTGACCTCGT
Source organism: Diphasiastrum complanatum (assembly GCA_029204225.1). Taxonomy (NCBI): domain Eukaryota; kingdom Viridiplantae; phylum Streptophyta; class Lycopodiopsida; order Lycopodiales; family Lycopodiaceae; genus Diphasiastrum; species Diphasiastrum complanatum. Next base: position 62,468,653 of record CM055099.1, on the reverse strand, counting down.
TGACACTCTCTAATGCAAAAGAGATGTGGAATGCATTACTTACCAGGTTCTAGAAGAAATCACGCAACCAGATAATGCTTCTCGAAGATCAGTTGACGAACCTACGATGGGATGGCAAAGACCTCACATCTTTTATCAGAAAGATGAAGGGATCTGTTTCTTTCGTGACACAATGTCTGGTATAGACAATGCAGTATCAATTGAGAAGCAGCTCACCTATTTGCTACGAGCTTTACCAAGATCCTTCCAGACGACCCGAACGTTTGCTTCAAAGGATCCAGAGATGACTCTTGAAAAAGAAGTGATCGAGATTCGAGAAGAAGTCGAAGCCCGTGAGCACCTTGATCACAAGGACTTCCTCTGATTCAGGCTCTCTACAACAACAAAGAGAATCTGAAGAAGTAGTTCAAGCCTAAGAGGGAATCAACCGAGACTAGCAAATAGAAGGAGCCAACAAAGGCAAATGGAAGAACAAAGCAAAGCAGAGACAACAAGACATCGAAAATGTAATTCCCCAAAGGATAACCCCTAAGATGAGGATAGGAGAACCACAAAAGGAGAGACTAGTGGGAGTCCAAAACCGCCCAATCCAAAAATCTAGATTCAAACCTAGATCTACCCCCAGAGCCATGCCATGTGAAGCAAGAGGAGAAGAGAGAACCTGGTAACCGATTATGTCGACGGGAGAATCCCCTACCACATTATATAGAGAGTAAAGGTCCTGTGCATGAAACCATGCAACCCCCATGCAAGGTCAACTATAAATAGATCACATCTCTTCATGCAGTCCTCCTGCCTATATCTGTCACATAGACCATGCAATACTCCATATGTCTCAATTAGAGTGTCTAGGTCTCTCAAGGTATTAGTCACAAAAAGTCCTTGACATGGAATTAAAGCATGCGTGACCAATAATCTCGAACACTGGAGGGCCGGTCTAACCATATTAGGACTATTCCAAGTCCTTAACTGAATATGGCCATTGACATTCTTCCCTCCTTAAACTGTTTATATCCTTAGAAGCTCCTAAAAAACAGGAAAGATTACAGCAACCCATAGATTCCCAAATAGAATTTTATCCCACCACTTCACCCCTCCTTTTAAAGAAATTATCAATTTCAATAAAAGTTAACTGGAAAGATGATATATGAAAATATCCAAATCCAAGAAAAGTCAGTAATAAGTGCTTCCACTAAAAGATTCACTCTATTACAAACAGAACTTTTCAAGTGATAGAAACTGCCATTCCATCAAAATTCATTTATGCACAAAGAGATATTCAAGGTTTAAGAAATGAAACACTTTAACCTCATAATTTATTCCGAATTCCAAGTCTATTCACACAAGTAGTAATTTATATGACATAACAGTCTTTCAAAAGAATAACTTCATGCTGGAAAGAATTCATATAAACCAGTCTGATGTCTTATATTCGAAAAATTATTAAGAATAAAGGACTAATTAAGAAAGCGTGAAATATATTTGAGGCCTCTGATTTGTAAATAATGATATACCACATTGGGATCTAGATTAAACCTCAAAATTTTCCAAAATACCCCACATTTGATCAAACGTTTATTTTTTTTCCATGTCGAGACTAGGTACCCTTACCGCCTTATCTGATATTCTAGAGATCCATTAATCATCTAGCTATCCTATAATCACTATAGGATATTATCTGTTGTTTCCAAACACTTGATAATCCATTTATGTGGATGATTAGCATGCCTTTCAGATGGATACCACAAATCCACATCTGATCATGTGACTTAAACTAGAAGAATTAACATGGTTCCACATTACATTCTGATCCTTTCTGGTTTAGTTGACAAGCTTCAAATCCCTACTGATGCATCAAAATCTAGGGACAAGCTTCTGTCAACTAACAGATCCAATGTAATCCACGTATCAAATTCTACTTCTAACATCACAATTGACATCCAAAACTGGCGGATAACTCAATGGTTACAAAGATATAAGTTATGAATTCAACTAAATGAATTCTATACAGGAAGTTAATAATCGATATTTGACAATCATTTAATGGGATTTACATAAAATCCTAACTTGCGAAATACACTTCCCAATCACACTTGCTACTTCTGATGTCCACTCTTCTTGAGGTAGTAGGAATTTTGTGAATTTGTTTCCCATGTCATTGATGATTGATAACATGCAGGGTTGAGGTTGTTGATAGATTGAGTATGTTCAATTTATCTGTAAAACAATCTACTAAAACCAAGTTTTCAGGATTCTACTGTTTGTTTACATGTTGAGGATTCTTTTTTGCAGAAGTTAATCCTCCAGTATTTACGTGTCGACTGTAAATCCTTGTGAAACTGTTATCTTGGTTATATCCTTAATGATATGGTGCTGGAAAAAAGCAGAGACTAGTTTAGAAAAACATCCATATGTGTGTGGGTATCTTTCCCAGGAAAATTATTGATGTAGTAAAATATTGGAATAGGAACTGCTATGCACAACCCAATCGGGTGTTGGGAAGAAAGTGGTAATTTTGCATGACCACCCTCTGACTGTTAGTAAGATAACTTAGAAAAACCAGATTTTTGAAAGCCATAAAATCCTGGTTTTATGCTAGGATTGCTGACAACAAGTCCTGTTATTTCCGAGTTTGAACCTTTATTTGATTGGTTAATGGTTAATCTTTGCAGTCAGGTTGTGATGGTTGGTAACATCCCATCCCTGCTAAATCTGTGATTGGACAAGATGTCCTTTGCGATTTCTGTAAAAAGAAATGAAAATAGATTTTGGATTATGGATGTCCACATGCCTCTAAGATATGTCGAAGGAACAACTATCTTGTTAGGTTGACCTGTAAAAAAACAAACAGTCATTTGCTCGTTTTACCATGTCTATGAGGACTTTTCATGCTTGAGTGGGAGCATGAGAATGATGGATATCATCACCATCGGGCATGCGCGTTGGGCTTATGTTGTTGCAGAGCAAGTTGCCATATGATGGGAATGAAGTTTTCTAAGTTGTAAAACGGCTTTGGAAAGCTGTCTTCCAGCAAAGGCAATGTGAAAGGGGGATGGTCGGTTCGTAGGGCCAGCTCCAGAATGTTGGATTGCCTAGTGGTGAGAGTTGTGGTGAGTTCGCAGGTCGAAATCTCTTATGGAATGTCCTCTCGTCCTCTCGTGACCCTCTTCTCGTGAATCCTGCTCTCCTGAAGAAGGGGCCTGCTTTTCTCTCTCATCTCTCCTCTCTCGATCCTCTCATCTCTCTCGTCTCTCTCTGTGGGAAGCCGGTTTGGAAAGCAATAGCATGCAGAGGTGGCAGCTATTAGGGTTTGTGTGGGAAGGGGGGGTGTGTGCCTTAAAATTATATATATATACATACATACATACATATATATATATATATATATATAATATATATATATATATTACACAGTATATACATTTATTATTTATTTATCTATTTATTTATTTTGTATTGCTGGAAAAGACTTTGCATTGGGAGTTTAATTTTGGTTATTCAAGATTTAAAGCTGTTTGAGCATGTGAAGAAAGTCTATGTTGGTAATGGATTTCTCATTCGTCGGCTACTTTTTCAATAAAACGGTTAAGTCTAACTATGATTACCAAATGACCAAGAATGAGGTGGACGATATAAAATTTGCTATCCTAACAGGCTGTCCATGAATTTGGTTCATAGATTTGGGATTGACAGCAAAACATTCATTCCTCATGGTTACCTTTTTGAGACGGTACCCGATATGAGAAAATTTACTTTTTCTAGTACTGTGCTTGATGGTGACTAAATTTTGGAAGCATGTGTTCTCCCCAAATTGAAAATGGAAGTTGATTTTTTTTTTTGTTGAATTTCAAGTTTGATTAAAATTTGAAATCGGTTACTTGTCTGGTATATTTCTAGTTGACACTAATCATTAGAAATGGTCAAGTGAACGTATGTGCAAGATACTCGTCAAAATTGAGGTTAAAAACATTAAACAATATGAAATGGCTAGATAAAATGAGTGATGACAAAACTGTATCCTAAAATGATTTTGGCCTCATTGAAAATTTACCAAAATATGACTAAACTTGTTGAAATCTCTCACAGTCTCTTGACCCTCCTAATAAAGCGAGAGATTTTTCAAAGCCTTCTCCTTTACATGACATTCTAACTGCTAGACAATCTCCTCCTAAGTCTCCTTCTTGTTATTCTAAATCTCAATCTCCATCTTCTCCTCCTAAAAATTCCTCTAATAAATCTCAATCTCCTTCTCCTCCTCCTAAACATTTCCTCGCCTAATAAATATTCTGTCAGCTGTGGTTGATTATACGATATGCAATGCCAAATTCTTTTTCATTTGGCTTGCACTACAAGATAAACTTCCTAATCTGCAAGAAGTAATCTAGTCCTGATAATTCCTAATAACTAATCTTTGATTAATAACATTTAATTGTGTTTTTGTTTTTTCATAATCACATTCCTGATAATCACATTCCTAATAACTAATCTTTGATTAATAACATTTAATTGTGTTTTTGTTTTTTTTTCAGTTTAAATGTCCGAAGGTCCTCCCCAATGGAGATAATGCACTTCAGGCAGGAGACGATAAAATTTGCGATTGAAAATTCATATCCAGTTTCAGTGGCAGAGTGTTCTCCACCCAAGCTACTTTTATCTGGAGAAATGGATTTAGAAATCATAGAAAAACAAGACTCTCAACTTGAGGAATGATACTCAAGTTGATACAGATAAAAAGTTGGCCTCCCTTGATGTGGGATGAGACAATATGAATTTCACATGTACAAATATATTTACATTTTTCTATGGTTGTTCTTACATGTTTGTTAAGGGTTATTATTTCAGGTTATTATTCATTCATCTTCAATTTCTATGGTGTTTCTACATGTTTGTTTATAGCTTTGGTCTGTCTTGCCTATACCATGGTTTTTTTTGGATAAGTTTAGAAGATGATCTGAGTGAATCTTTGCCACAACCAATCCAAACATGCGACATAAGTTCACTCAGATTTGTTGTGGCAAAGCTTCACTCAGATCATCTTCTGAACATATCCAAATATGCCAAGACAAGGACCAAAAATACAGCCGATATTGGTTCAGCGCCCGAGGATGACTTCACTGAGAAGCACTTCAACAAGGGCATCAATTCGATATCTGCTTGTAGTGGTCACTGGAGTTCAAGTGCCCGAAGATCTTCCCAATGGAGATAATGCATTTTCGGCAGAGACAATTAAGCTTGTTATCAAAAATTCATATCCAGTTGCAAGTACAGTGTGTCCTCTACCATGGAAATGGAGATCATAAAAAAAGAAAGAGCCTCATAGAAAAAGTGAATCATAGAAAAGATCATAGAAAAAGTGGTTCATATATTTTCAAAAATGATGTACACAAAAAAAAGTATATTACATAATACAAATAATCGGAATTGATTGCTTTCTGAGGTTTAGCTCATCTAAAGTCTCTGCAAAAGAGTATTATTTGTCCAGATTGTGAGTTCTCAGAGATGTCTGCAACTTAGTTAGATCTACCTTTGACATATTGGATCTCATGATCAAATTCTTGCATAAGCTAAGCCCACAACGAGCCTTAGAGAGCTACACAAGCTCACCAAGGTGTGTAGCCCTTACTTTTCTCCCGTTAAAGGTGAGGTTCTAATCTTTCCTTGAATGGAAAAACCTACACGCCGCAAGGAGGGAATATAAGGTGACATTTTGAAAGAGACATAACCGCAAGGTTTGGGTATTATAATTATCACATTCAACTCTAATGAAGGTTGTATTTTTATAATTTATTTTTTGTCACATACACTAGAAACTAATTAATATGAAAGTTTCAAATGCAGGTAATTAAAATTCCCAATCCTAGGAAAGTGTGTAGCCCTTACTTTTTTCCCATTAAAGGTGAGGTTCTAATCTTTCCTTGAATGGAAATTATAATTATCACATTCAACTTTAATCAAGGTCATATTTTTATAATTTACTTTTTATCACATACACTAGAAACTAATTAATATGAAAGTTTCAAATGCAGGTAATTAAAATTCATGATCCTAGGAAGGTGTGTAGCCCTTACTTTTCTCCCGTTAAAGGCGAGGTTCTAATCTTTCTTTGAATTGAAAAACCTACACGTCGTAGGAAGAGAATATGAGGTGACATTCTGAAATAGGACATAACCACAAGGTTTGGGTATTATAATTATCACATTCAACTCTAATCAAAGCTCGAGTATTGAAAAAAGGTCTGACCTTTTATAGATATTGAGTCAAAGCTACGAGGACAATACCAGTATATAGATTAATTTTCATCTATAAATAACAATAAACCCTAAATTTTAAACAACAATAGGGGACCCTAAACTTTGATATACCCGTGGGAAAGAAAATGAAGACTATACCATGAGAAAAAATCAGGACGTGCAATGAATTCTTGGAATATTAATGATGATCCAAATCCATTGAGCATGCAAAGGGGGCTCATTGGCACTTGACTCGAGTTGTCTGTGTCGATTGAGTATTTCTTCTATGATGCCTTCAAAGAGGGCCATTGTAAGGTCAAGATGGTGTGTAGGCCGTTGGCATCAGATTCAAGACTGCCAAAGGCTTACACACCATTTTGACCTTACTGTGGTCCTCTTCGATGACATCATAGTCCCTTGTAGGGCCAATGAACCCCTTTTACAATGTAATCTTCAATGGGATTTGGATCATCATTAATATAGTTAATGCACCCTTCATTTTTCCCTCACAGTTCTAGCATTTTTCGTGTTTCCCACGATTTTATGGAAGTTGCAATCCCATTGTTGTTTGAACTTGAAATGTTAGTGAACGGACAATATATGTATTGGTATTGACGTCGTAGCTATGAGTTAGTATATATAGAAGTATTACAATGAATATAAAAGTAGAAAATGAATGCAAGTGAATATAAGTATAAATAATCATAAATCATTCTCTTCATTCTTGTCATCACACAAGTCTTGACACTCATCTGAATCTAGGTCTAAGTATAATCGTAGATTCTCGATTGTGTCTCTTTGAGAATGTGAGCTAAACCCTCATATTCAACCTCCTCTTTTTCTAGTTCTATCTCATCCAACATGGGGGCCTCAAACACCCTCAATATGGCCTTGTAAGATTGTAGGAATATCATCATTTGCAATTGTATTTTCTTCTCCCATCATTTCCATATCATTTGGAGCTTGGATGAGTGGTTCAGGTTCTTCCAAAACCTCAAAATTTGGTGGTGGTTCGTCTTGTGTATCCAATGTTACAATATCTTTTCCTTCAAACACATGTCGTTTTCTTGCATTAAAGTTGGATCACATACCACCATCTTCGGTCTATTCGATATGGATGAAATATAATCTACCAAAAAATTATAAAATTAAATTAGTCTTAAAAGATCGATAAATAAGACATTGAGAATATTAATGACATTGGGATTGTAGAGTCTCACTTGTTCGCAATTGTGTGGCAATACTAAAGTGTCATGAGAGTCCATCGATATAAATGATGTTGAGTTGAAAAAAACTTCAAGTAATCATTTCTAATCGTGGCATTGCTTCCACGATAGATGACCTTAAACCATTTTGTGAAAAATTGTCAAAAATCTATCTTGGTTATTTCATAATTTTATGTTTTTGTGGACATTTTACATGTGTGGAGCATGTTCCCACATGTGGAATTAGTTTATAATGTTGACTTTAGTGTCATAAAGATTGCTAGTCAAGCATCTTGGTGTCACTAGGTGAAAGGGGCCAATTTTGGCTTTAGAGGTCAAATGGTCAAGTACACATGTTTTGTCATGATTAGGCCAAAAGTCAATTGTAATGTAACTCGAGCTAGTTAGTTTTCTTACACATGTCAAGTTTAGGTTTAATGAGTGATGCACCCTATGTGGTGGCAAAAGTCAAAGGGTCCAATCATAAGAGAGAGATTTGTTGAAAGGGTCCAATCAAAAGTTAGGGATGATGAATCACTCATCCAATAGGATTAGAGAGGCTGGATCTCCACGAGTTTCTATATGTACTTTCATTCCCTTCATTAATCTAATGTGAGTTTTTTAGTCAATTTGGAGATCTCTCAATTTTTTGTGTATTTTTTCTCTCTATACCAAAGTGCAAAATTGGTCTATTCTCTCTCTACCCGAGGAGAGGAGCTTATTTTGCCTTAGGTTTTTCATGATGAGCTTCCACATGTGTGAAACACTTTTTGTTATGAATGTATGCATGTAGATTTGCCTCTTTGCCTTAGATTTTGACATTGATCTTGGTTTTCAATCAATAGTTGATCTAAAGTGCAAAAGCTCATGTGAATTTTCACATGGTATCAGAGCCTACCTAAGCTTTTGATGCATCTATCATCCATAGGTTCATGAAAATCAAGATCTAGAGAGTGTTGATTGCATTTCCCATGCTATCTCAAGGAAATTTGGATCAAGAGGATTCATTATCATAATGATTGAATCATTTCAGATACTGTACAAAATTCAGTGTGCAGGCACGTGTGAAGTACAGCCAAATTCATTTGGAATGTTCTCTTCCAAGTTAGATCCAAATTTGGTGCTAGATAGCTTGTTTGAAAGCTAGTTTTATCTATTTTTTGTAGCAATTTGTTTCAATCCATTTGGTGGAGCCAATCAAAAGTTATAAGCTTTTGAAGAGGGTTAGGTAGGGCTACACCTGTGTGAACACATTTGGTTTGAACATATCTTGCTAGTTTGACCAAAAAATTCAAGAAGAGGCTTGCCAATGTCATCTATTTGAGATCTAGTCATCATTTTGAGGTCATAGCCACATTGTTTCTTACAATTCCATTGTATTAGAGTGATTTCTGGATTCTTTGAGTGTTTCACACATGTCAAAGATAGTTTGACCCAAACTTTGTGTGAAAGTACTGTACTTTAGGACCATAAATGGATCTACAAAAGATCCACAAGAGTGATTGGATGCTTGCTTAACAATCTATCAAAAAACTAGACACAAAAAAGTTGATCTAGATTGGCAATTTGACAAACAACAAGCATTAACAATCAAAAGCATTGATCAACATTGAAATCCGAGCCCACACATGTGTACTACAGGCTTTAGTATGGCCTTCAAGCTGAGAAACAAGTAGAAATTGATTTGGTTGCATCTGGATCACAAAAACTCAATGTACATACTGGAGTAGCTTGAGATTGCCAATGAGCTCCAAAAATATTCCATCTTCTCACTATGGGAGCTTGGAATACATAGCAAATTCGACTTCCTTCTTGAAGTTAGATGGATTTCCAGCATGTAATAAGGAAGTTAACTCACTCTTCTTGCCCTAAAATGAAACCCTAGTCTATTTCCTAAAGTCATGCTTGGTAGATAGCTAGTTGGTCAATTTTCACCTTAAATCCAGGACTTAGGTCATATAAACTAGGACTCACTACCAAAATGACATGACCAACACTATGGACTTGACCTAACCTACATCAGGAGTGGGTTGCCACATGGCATTTTGGCCCTACATGTGTGGAACCCAATTATGTACAAAATTCACACTATTCTTCATGGTTTTTGATCAAGCTAGATTTGCCAATTTTGGCAATTCTTCACACTTTGCCTATACTCCCTCAATTGATGAGAGGTTGATCTAGTTTGAGAGACTTTGGTAGAGCTAGTGAAATCCATCTCACATTTTGTTGCAAGATCTTGCATACGAGTTGGTAGTGTGAAAATTGTCAACATTTCCTAGCTAGTTTGAGGCCTAAATTGGCAATTTTTGTACATAGTTTTGGATCTAAACTTTCACACGTGTGAAAGAGTCCTAGATACTTTTAATTTAGTATATATTTCATATTGAAGAACTTTCAAACTTCAAGACCTTCAAAATGACACCAAAATTATGTTATTTGGACATATAGGCCAAAATTGGCTAGAAGAGAGAGTCATCTCTCTCACCTATATTAGGCTGAAATTCATGGAGAACAGGTTGGAGAAACTTATTGTATTGCTGAGAGAGATCAATAGATCATTGTCACAGTTTCTTCCTCCATTGAGAGCATTGCTTTGTGTATTGTCTTCAAGCTTTTGTGTATGATCTTAAGAGGTTTCCAAAAGTGGTAGGCTGTTGTTGGGAGTCCTGTTTGCTGCTATTTTTGGCTACCATCAGTACCTTTTATCAGTTTCTTTTGTCTCTTGAATGCTTTGTCAAGTTCATGTGTATCAAAGGTAGCATTAGGATGCTTTGCCATTTCTAGCTTTTGTAGCTTATTGTGCAAAGATCTTAGCCAAGTATTTTGGGAGTTTGGATTCATTAAAGATCCACTTTTTTCACATGGTATCAGAGCTATTTGGCTACTATTTTTAGTAAGATTTCCATTTATGGTGATATTTGGATGTTTGATCAAGTTCTAGCATGATTATGCATTGCATTGTTGATCAAATCTTACTAACCTTTGTTTGTTGAGTTGAACTTGTGGATCAAAAGCATATTTCAGGTCTATTGAAGATCAGAGGCTGAGAAGAAGCTATTTTGGATCAGATCATAACACCTAATCATTTGTTGATTGTGAGGCTTGTGCATATTCAATACTAACAATGTTCTGTTCAATCTATTGTTGACAATCTCCACTACTGTGGATGAACACTCTCCTTTGTGGATGAACACTCTCCTTAATTGGATGAACCTTCTCCTTAAGTATACTCTTTGAGTGATTTTGTATTTCTCCAAAAGGCTGAGCAAAGCCTCCCACTTGGATGAAAGATCCCCTTTTGGATGAACAGACTGTCAACAATCTTTTGCATAAATTTTGGTGTACTTTGTTAAGTATGTAAGTAACTCTCCTTATGTAATTTGATTGGAGCATTTGCTGGAAGTTTTTAACCATTATGCAAATGTGTTTTCAAGTTCTTAACAGGTTGAGGAACATTCTCATGTGAAGTGATCTTAGATCTCTAAACACCAAGATTTGACAAGCTAGTGAAGCTAGTCTTGTGATTCACTAAGTGTGCTCTTTCATTCACCTCTAAAGCTTGTATTTATCATTTGCTGGAGTTTATAAACTTTTAGAAGTGGGGTTTACATGTGGGTTTACAGGTTGAATCAATATTTTAGGTGTTGATCAAGTTTGTTCATTTCTAGGTATTCTTGGCAGCCTAGTCTTGTGTATTTTCTAAGAATGCAAGTAACTCTTTACATCATAACTTGATTTGGTCGCTTGCTGGAAAGTTTGAGAGGCAAGAGTGTGTTCAGGTTGGTTTGATTTGTAATCCATTCTTAGTGTGTGCAAAGTGTTGCATGTGTTTCAATCTTCCTTTCTATGCTTGGAAACCGGCAAGTTCAAGATAGAAGTGTTTTAGGGTCCTAGATCTTCAGAGATCTCCTTATCCATCATTTTCTGAGAGGAAAGTGAGTTCTAGGTGCATTAGGACAGAGCCTAAAAGTTGAAGAATCATTACATTCATGGCTTCCAATGGTGGGATCATGTAAGAAACTAATGATAGGTTGAGTTCATCAAACTACTCTACCTGGATAGTGAGGATGGAGTCCTTACTTGAGTTGAATGAACTCATGGACATAGTTGCAGGAACTAAAGAGAGACCACCCATAGTTCAAGAGCAACAAAGGTTTGATAAGAAGGCTAAAAGGGCTCTTCATATCATCAAAATAATTGTTACCAATGAACTTCTCAAGGAAGTTGGTAAAAGTCAAAGTGCAAGTGAGGCATGGAATGCCTTGAAGAAGCTCTTTGAATCAAAGTTCACATCTAGGGTATTGACCCTAAGGAGGCAAATATTTTCTAGTGGGAAAAGAGAGAGTGAAAGTGCTCATGCATTTGTCTTGAGGGTTAAGTCCTTAAGTGATGATCTAGCGCATAAAAGATGGTGAAATAGTCCATGTTATGTTGAATGGTTTGCTAGATGAACATGCTAAACTTGTGCAAAGTTTTTCCATTCAAAGAGTCTTGCCAAGTGTGGTTGACTTGCAAGAAATCTTACTGGCTGAAGAACATAGGTTGCAATCAAAGCTTGATGGTGCATCCTTGCAAGGTGGAGGTGAAGAGGCTTTCTTCACAAAAGGCAAAGTCAAAGGCAAAGGGAAATGGTCCAAAGGTGGTAACTCGGATCATGATGATCACTCTTCCTCCTCCTCTTCTACTTCTTTTAGAAAGAAAGATAAGTCAAAGTTCAAGTGCTATTATTGTGGGATAAAAGGTCATTTTGCAAATGAATGTCATAAGAAGCAAAGTAATGAAGGTAGCAAGCAAAACAACTTTTGTACTTCTAATGAGGATCTAGATTCTTGTGATTCTCTTGTCAACATTTCCTAGCTAGTTTGAGGCCTAAATTGGCAATTTTTGTACATAGTTTTGGATCTAACCCTTCACACGTGTGAAAGAGGCCTAGATACTTTTATTTTAGTATATAGTTCATATTGAAGAAGTCTCAAACTTCAGGACCTTCGAAATGACACCAAAATCATGTTATTTGGATATATAGGCCAAAATTGACTATTTTAGGCTACTGGTGCCCTAAAATTGGGTCCTAAGTTCTAGAGAGAGGAGAAAGACTCATCTCTCTCACCTATATTAGGCTGAAATTTGTGGAGAATAGGTTGGAGAAACTTATTGTATTGTTGAGAGAGATCAATAGATCATTGTCACGGTTTCTTTCTCCATTGAGAGCATTGCTTTGTGTATTGTCTTCAAGCTTTTGTGTATGATCTTAAGAGGTTTCCAAAAGTGGTAGGCTATTGTTGGGAGCCCTGTTTGTTGCTATTTTTGGCTGCCATCAGTACCTTTTATTAGTTTCTTTTGTCTCTTAAATGCTTTGTCAAGTTCATGTGTATCAAAGGTAGCATTAGGATGCTTTGCCATTTCTAGCTTTTGTAGCTTGTTGTGCAAAGATGTTAGCCAAGTATTTTGGGAGTTTGGATCCATTAAAGAACCACTTTTTTCACAGGTAGTACACCTTTCAAGGATCCTATAGTGAGAGAGGCAACATCTATTGTCTCATTACAAGGAGTCTTCACTATTTTTGATGGCATCCATGGGTTCCTACCTATTGGAATCTAGTGAAAGACTATCTACCTCCAACTATTCTATTTGGAGGTTAGAATGGAGTCAATCTTGATACTCCAAGATGCTCTTTCGTAAGTACAAAAGTATAAAAAGAGAGCTAGGATGTCTCTCCATTATATCAAGATGAATGTCTCTAATGAGATTTTGAGAGAAATTGGTGCTTGTACTTCGGCCAAGGATGCTTGGGATACTCTCAAAGTAATCTATGAAGCCAGAAATACCTCTAGGTTCCTCACAAATCAAATCTTCCAAAGTTGTCAAAAGAGTGATGAGAGTGCCACTAATTATGTTTTGAGAGTGAAAGACATTCATAGGGAGCTTTCTTGTATTGCAGATTCCATCAAACTAAGTGAGCTAGTCCAAGTCACACTCAATGGCTTGAAGGATGAATATGAGAATCTTGTTCAATCTTATGCTATCAAGGAGGAGCTACCAACCTTGGAGGCTTTGCAAGGAGTGCTAATAGCTGAAGAATCAAGGCATGAGAACAAGCTATTAAGGATGGACAGATTGTCACTCAATCATAATGGTGATGGCAAAGTTCTATTTGCCAAGCACAAAGAGAGGAGCAAAAAACAACACCAACACTTCTCTAAGGACAGAGCAAAAGATCAAGATGAAGAGGATGAGGATTCCTCTCAAGATTATACTTCAAAGAAGAAGAAAAAAGATGTTAAGTGCTTCTTTTGTGGAAATAAAGGCCACTATGCCACCAATTGCTTCAAGAAGAAGAACCAATTCAAGCAAGCCAACATCTCTCATGAGAAAGAAGACCTTTTTGCAAGTGATGGAGAATGCTCACTTATGGCATCAAGCTTCTCCTCTTCCACCTTCAAGAAGGATAATTCTTGGTATATTGATAGTGGAGCATCTTCACATATGTGTAGCTCCAAGGATTCCTTTTCATCTATTATGCCTTATGAAGGAATCAAGAAGTCCATATATATTGCAAGTGATCAAGAGTGCAACATTGAAGGAGTAGGGAATATTCCCTTGAAGCTTGCATCATCAAAAGTTCTCTCTCTTCACAAGGTTCTTTTTGTTCCCAAGCTTACAAAGAATCTTATAATTGTTGGCCAAGTACTTGATGGTGGCCTTGATGTCAGTTTCCATATTGACAATTGTATGATCAAGAAGGATGATGAGATCCTTGCACAAGGATCTAGATATGAAGGCATCTACAAACTGGATTCAAGAGAGAGTGCAAAATCTCTTGATGTTGCTTATGTATCCAAGCTTTCAAAGTAGGATGATCACACAAGATGCACATGGATATATCTTCCTTCTTCAAGATTTATGGTGCATGATTATTTTCTATTATTCAAAGCATATGTTGAGATGGAATTCTCATTGAAGATCAAATCTTTGAGGAGTGATGGAGCTCTTGAAGAAAATACACCATATGAAATATCATTAAAAAAGAAGCCTAAGGTTGAACACCTTAGAGTCCTTGGAAGATCTTGCTTTGCACATATTCCCTTGGAAACAAGGAGGAAGGATGATCCAAGCTCATGGATCATGGTTGGATGCTTATCCACCAAGGAGGCCTATAAAGCCTTTATACTCTCTATTTCAAAAGTGATTGAGAGTAAAGAAGTCATATTTTATGAAGATCTACATTCAACCTTGGAAGGGGCCGAGATCAAGGCATCTCAAGATGCATCTCAAATCATATCTATTGAGGATTATCAAGATGTGATGGGGTCGAGGTTGGAGGAGGAGCCTCCTCAACATATGATTTCAAGGGGATCTTCAAGATGGTGTTGTGTCGTCAATGTAGCATAGGGGTCCGTCGCTGGGAGCGGCAACCTCGCCTTCACCTGCATAGCAAGAAGAGAGAGGGAGAGGAGAGAGTGGAGAGAGGGAGAGAGGGAGAGAGAGAGAGAATGCCTAGGTTGAGAAAGGCTTTGGGGGCTCGAGCGCCTACCCAAAGCTATTCTATCCCAACATAGGGGGAGAGAGAGAGAGAGAGAGAGAGAGAGAGAGAGAGAGAGAGAGAGAGAGAGAGAGAGAGAGAGAGAGAGAGAGAGAGAGAGAGAGAGAGAGAGAGAGAGAGAGAGATGGAGAAACCAAGAGAGTTTTCTTAGAATGAGAATGGAAGATGATACAATACAAAGGAAATGGCTCCCTCTTATAGATTTTAGAGGTGAGCCTCCTTCACTCTCATTGGCCACCTCATCGGGGAAAGGATTCTAATCCAAGCCTTTAAAATAAACACAACTTAAATCTATTGGTGCTAGGAAAGTACAAGGGCACTCACATGATTTATGTGAGTTTTAAGTTGGACCCTTTTAGCTTTTGTATTTGCAACTTGACTTAGGACCTCTAATGTCATTTTAGAGTTTTAAGCCCCTAGCCTCTTATTCCTAGGAATTACAACTTGCTACTTGTGCTGGGTTGGGCTTACATGCGCAGGATGCCAGTGCCCTCGCACTTATTTTCCTACTTACAATGTACTGTGGTGGGGCCCACTAGGTAAGGCTTGGCCAACATTATTTTAAGTGGTGGAACCTACTTGTTTATTATTGTGCAGAAAATACCCACAACAGGGTCCACAGCCCAAAGTAGTGCCGGTCCCTCGGCACTAGGCTGGACCTGTCGTGAAGGGGCGCTATTGTTGGTTCTTTTATTGCTGGGACATGGCTGCTTCAGGAAAAGCGTGGATAGAATTCGCTTACGTAAAACCTGAGGCTTTATTAGTGGATGATTAGCAAGAACTAAGACTTGCCAGATTTTTAATAATACCCATAAGGGTCTGGTGGCCATTCCGGATAACCTTGTTCATCAACAATTGGGTAGTTGAGGCATTCAGATTTTTCTTTTATAGTGCGTTCGAGTGGAAGGGTCACCACAGGTGCATGTCGGTCTACATAGGCCAAATGCCTCCTGGCTATTTGTGGATTTCTTATCGGACAAGCTCGACATGGATTACTAACTCCGCATTGTGAACATGAGGGACCAAATGTTGACGGATCCCCTTGGTGTGGACATTCAGCACGACGGTGTTTTCCCCCGCATCCATAGCACCTAATTGAGTGCAGTATGCCATCACCTCTAAGTTGATAGACATACACCGGTAACAGATTCCCCTTAGGATCTTTCACAAAGTAGACTGGTAGGCTGTTATGGTCCTCCATTGAATTCGGTGACATGCAAGAGGTCTCCATAGTTCAGCACTAGAATGTCGCAAAGTAGCTAGTTGGTGAATTGCTTCAAGGTTTGCTCAATGATTCTGGTGTTCCAACCTCTTTTTTCATTTTTTTTGTGGGAGATGGAAAAGAAAAAAAAAAGAGAGAAGAGAATCAGTAAACGGTGGATCAGTATGGATGAGAATAGAGACAGAAATGGATTTATCTAGCAGAGATGGAGATAGAAGATGGAATAGAGATGGGACAGAAGAATGATGGATGGATAGTGGTTGATGTGGAGGGAACTGATCGGCTTGATCTGAGGTTCATTCACTTGATTCAGTCCAGGGATGTTGGATCTTGATGGATAATGTGACTGCAACCTAGATTTGACAAGATCTGGCCAGTTTCAGTTGGCTAATAGTGTGATTTTAGCCTTTTTTCATGGTTTTTTTTTTTTTAGATTTCTTTAGACTTGAGTGAATCAAACCCTCGACCTTCCTACAGTAGCTGTATCTGGACCATTTCTAGACAATGTGAGTTCTGCAAGAGTTCTTGATGGATAGATTTGTCAGGATCTTGAAAAAACTCAATTTTTTGGCACTTTTTGGCACTTTTTCTAAGATATTTGAAAATATAACCATTGGATCTTTACAAAAATTTTACAATAGCCAGTTCTAGGTTAGATCTATTTATAAAACTATTTGCAAAGGTTACTTCCTAGCAGATCTTAAAAAATCATGAAAAAAGTGCATTTTTTTGGGGTTTTTTTGCAAAAATTTTAGATTTTCTGGGAACAAACCCTCGCAAACTGGTATACACTTGTATCTAAGTCAGATTCACCTGATCACATAGCTGCAAGAGTTACTTCCCAAGGAAACTTTAAAAATTTTAAAAAACTGCATTGTTTTGGGGTTTTCTTGCAAAATTTTAAGATTTTCTGGGAAAAAAACCCTCGCAGACTTATGTGCACTTGTATCTAAGTCAGATTAATTTGCTCACAAAGCTTCAAGAGTTAGTTTCCAAGGAAACTCAAAAAATCTTGAAAAAAGTGCATTTGTTTGGGGTTTTTTTGCAAAATTTTAAGCTTTTCTAGGAACAAACCCTTGAAGACTGGTATACACTTGTATCTAAGTCAAATTCACCTGCTCATATAGCTGCAAGAGTTAATTCCCAAGGAAACTCAAAAAATCTTTAAAAAAGTGCATTTTTTTTGGGATTTTAAGATTTTCTGGGAAAAAACCCTCGTAGACTGGTATTCACTTGTATATTAGTTAGATTCAGCTTCTAACCAAGCTGAAAGAGTTACTTTCCAAGGTAACTCAAAAAATCTTGAAAAATGTGCATTTTTTTGGGGTTATTTTGCAAAATTTTAGAATTCTCTGGGAAAAAACCCTTGCAGACTGATATGCACTTGTATCTTAGTCAGATTCAGCTGCTCACCATGCTGAGAGAGTTAATTATGAAGGAAACTTAAAAAATCTTGAAAAAAAGTGCATTCTTTTGTTGTTTTTTAGAATTTTCTGGGAAAAAACCCTTTCAGACTGGTATGCACTTGTATCTCAGTCAGATTCAGCTGCTTACCTAGCTGAAAGAGTTACTTCCCAAGGAAACTCAGAAAAATCTTGAAAGAACTGCATTTTTTTGGGGTGTTTTTGCAAAATTTTAGGATTTTCTGGGAACAAACCCTTGCAGACTGGTATGCACTTGTATTTCAGTCAGATTCAGCTGCTCACCAAGCTGCGAGAGCTACTTCCCTAGGAAACTCAAAAAAATCTTAAAAAACTGCATTTTTTTGGGGCTTTTTGCCAAACTTTGAGATTTTCTGGGAACTAATCTTCGCAGGCTCATATGTGCTTGTATCTGAGTCAGATCCACTTTCTTACCAAGCTGCGAGAGTTACTTACCAGGGAAACTCAAAAATTTGTTGTCTGAGAAGGTTCTAGGCCACTTTTTGCTCTTGGGAACCTTCACAGGGGCACTTTTTTTGGGATCTATCTCTCGCAGACTTCTCTGTGTCATTGTCTCAGTGAGATGGAGCTTCAGAGAGATCTGCGAAGGTTAGTTTTGAGTTTTGAAAAAAAAATGATTTTTACAAGGAATTTTTGAATTTTTATGGGTTTTTCTCTGTTTTTTCAAAATCTATTGGGAAGTAACCTTCACAGGCTTCTCTGCAGGTTTGGGACAGTACCCTGGAGCTGCTACCAGTCATGCGAAGGTTAGTTCTTGCTGGTTTTTGAGAAATCAAAATCTGATGGAATTTTGGCTCTCTTTTTCCATCCAAAAATAGATTTTGAGCTTTTTTACTGATTTTTATGGATTTTATGGATTAACGAAGGGATTGGGTGCTTGGATCTGATCCTACCACCCTACAATATCTCCCTACAGTGCAAACAAACAAAAAAATCACGAAAAAAACGGCAAAAACTAACACTACTCACACTATTCTACCCTTAAAATTCGATTTTTTTTAATGAAAAAGGATGATGAGAGAGAAGAAAGAGAGAGATAGAGGAAAAGAGGAAGAGTGAGAAAGCTATGCGGCGAAACGAGTGTGTGACGCTCCCCGGCAACGGCGCCACTGTTGTGTCGTCAATGTAGCATAGGGGTCCGTCGCTGGGAGCGGCAACCTCGCCTTCACCTGCATAGCAAGAAGAGAGAGGGAGAGGAGAGAGAGGAGAAAGAGAGTGGAGAGAGGGAGAGAGAGAATGCCTAGGTTGAGAAAGGCTTTGGGGGCTCGAGCGCCTACCCAAAGCTATTGTATCCCAACATAGAGAGAGAGAGAGAGAGAGAGAGAGAGAGAGAGAGAGAGAGAGAGAGAGAGAGAGAGAGAGAGAGAGAGAGAGAGAGAGAGAGAGAGAGAGAGAGATGGAGAAACCAAGAGAGTTTTATTAGAATGAGAATGGAAGATGATACAATACAAAGGAAATGGCTCACAAGGGCACTCACATGATTCATGTGAGTTTTAAGTTGGACCCTTTTAGCTTTTTTATTTGCAACTTGACTTAGGACCTCTAATGTCATTTTAGAGTTTTAAGCCCCTAGTCTCTTATTCCTAGGAACTACAACTTGCTACTTGTGTTGGGTTAGGCTTACACGTGCAGGATGTCAGTGCCCTCGCACTTATTTCCCTACTTACAATGTACTGTGGTGGGCCCACTAGGTAAGGCTTGGCCAGTAGTATTTTAAGTGGTGGGACCCACTTGTTTATTATTGTGCAGGAAATACCCACAACAGATGGATGGCAAAGTCTTATGGTAAAGAGAGGCAAGTTTCAGGTGGTATCCGCTCTAACATTCTCACTTATGCTTCTCTTCCATTAGTTGATGTACTATTTTGCTTTATCGAGATTTCTACATCTCAAAATTCATGTAAGGCAATTCTAGTTCTGGATGATGCCTATTGTATGGACATATTTCTTCTCATTGATAGCTTAGATATGTTTCCAAAACACTTTAAAATCAAGATATTTTATCATCAAAAGTATGCTCTTAGATCTTGTAAGAGCAAGAATGAGTTTGATGCTCATAGTTTGAAAATTCATGTTTTTACATGTTATGAGGCATTTTGTAAACTTCTATTGAGATTAAGTGAAGCATCCAAAGAGAACACTTACATCCTTGAGCATGTGTTTAGCCTCAAGAAGATCAAGATTGCATTTGATTTCAAGATTAGATCCATCGTGGATAAAGTTCATAGTATGTGGACTAGTCAAGCTAGTATGCTTAATCTTGATAATCAATACTTTTGCACATCTTATGATCTTGATCTCTATGATCTTTGTGATCTTTATGAGGCATGGAAGCCTCTAATTTTCTACATGGTGCAGCCGTCTTCATGCAAATGGTACTTTCAAATCAAAGATCATCATCAAGCATGGAGGAAGCACATGGATATAGTGGCAAATTGGTGGAATGCTCTTCAAAGGTGTTGGCAAATGATTTCTACCAAAGAAATCTTATCATCGATTTGGTGAGGGTGATGCTATGATGGATCCCTTGGCTGATCTTTACTTCACATGCATACCAAAGGATCCACTAAAAAAGTTTCACAAACTCCTTGATTGATCTAGTACCTTACCAAGCTATTTTTTGAGGAGTGTGAAAAATTGTCAAAAATCTATCTTGGTTATTTAATGATTTTATGTTTGTGAGTACATTTCACATGTGTGGAGCATGTTCCCACATGTGAAATTAGTTTATAATGTTGACTTTAGGGGTGTCATAAAGATTGCTAGTCAAGCATCTTGGTGTCACTAAGTGATAGGGCCAATTTTGGCTTTAGAGGTCAAATGGTCAAGTACACATGTTTTGTCATGAGTAGGCCAAAAGCCAATTGTGATGTAACTCGAGCTAGTTAGGTTGCTTACACATGTCAAGTTTAGGTTTGATGAGTGATGCACCCTATGTGGTGGAAAAAGTCAAAGTGTCCAATCATGAGAGAGAGATTTGTTGGAAGGGTCCAATCAAAAGCTAGGAACGATGAATCACTCATCCAATAGGATTAGAGAGGCTATGTTTAAGGGGTTCAATAGGAATCAAGCATGGATCTCCACGAGTTTCTATATGTACTTTCATTCCCTTCATTAATCTAATGTGAGTTTTTGACTCAATTTGGAGATCTCTCAATTTTGTGTGTATTTTCTCTCTCTCTACCAAAGTGCAAAATTGGTCTATTCTCTCTCTACATGAGGAGAGGAGCTTATTTTGCATTGGTTTTTTCATGATGAGCTGCCACACGTGTGAAACACTTTTGGTTATGAATGTATGCAGGTAGATTTGCCTCTTTGCCTTAGATTTTGACATTGATCTTGGTTTTCAATCAATAGTTGATCTAAAGTGCAAAAGCTTGCAATTGTCTTTACTTCATAGGAGTGATTAAGTACTGATAGATGATTACAAGTGACTAGCTACTACTACCTAATCTATCCTATAGTAGATAGCCATTGTTTTGAAGCTTAATCACTTATGTACATAGTAGATAATTGTTAACATCATCCTTGGATCGATGTGAGATAGTGACCTGGGTCGAAATAGATGATAGTCGATTCTTTGGATTGCAATATACATAGGGTTGATTTCTTTATTTTGACCTTAGGGATTGAGATAACACATGGGTCAAAATAGACATCGAAATAGAATCCGAGTCAATTTGACCCATCGATCCAAGCCAAAAAATCAAAATAGATTTTGATTCTCAATGTTGAACTAAATTTTGATTCTCAGTTTTGATCTTCTGTCTAGAACTTGAAACTTCCTAAGTATTTACACTTGTAGGAAGCACATTAACATGTGGATTTCGACTTGATCGTTGAAATCCAACAACTTTTACCATTTCATTTGAATACGACTACAAACACCATTAAGCAAGGCACATTTCATATTCTTTTTGTACAAACATGCAAGTCACATTCTCTACACTCACTATTTTATGGTAGAAATTAGGATTTTTTGTGGTTGTTTCTCTTGGTGGATTGCACTCTTGAAACTACTTCTAGTAACAACAGTCTGATTAAGGTTGGTGGATGTCGTGATGATGACACAAGTTGACGTTCAACCACTAATTAATCCAAGTGTTTGTGATTTGTGATAAATCTTTTATTATCTAGTAAAATATGTAAAAATTTGAATTGTGTGGAGCAACATTCAAGGTTTCTGACTTACCAAGAAAGTGACAATGTTGCATTTGAGCTTCCACCATCAAGAATCTAAAGTATGGAAGGCATGAAACATGTCTTTGATGGACACATAGGGTTCAAATATAAGTACCATACAGGGTTCTATTGGAACAATAAGGCTATGTGAATGTGGTGTTGGTTTCAATTGCAACAACCCAATATGTTTATCTATAATCTTTTGGGACAAAAAATACATCAAATTTTACTGGAAACTATAATTTCAATATAGTATGAACCAAGTGCCATCCAATGCATGCACATTTAATGCCTTCACGATGACCACTGACATTGCTCCAATTTGCACTAAGGTTTGCCAAGCAAAAATATGTTATTTGTCTTTCTAATGATGTCTTTGTATACAAGAATGGCAATACACAATACCATGATGACAAGATTGGGGAAGGAGTATCTTATTTAGCTAGATTATCCGCTAAGGATATGCTTAGGAGCTTGACAAATACCACTTCCATCAAAAAAAAAAAATTAAAAAAAAATCAATTCACAATTCAAAAACAAATTATCATGAACATTATATCCGAAAAATTGTTGTTGGGGATTAACCACAGTGGCATGGACGAATCTAGTGCTCTCAACATTAGAGCCAACAACCAATAACAGAAGGTCATTTTTTTCATGATTCAATCTATGCAAACTATTGCAACTTGTAAGATGAAGGTGCAAGATGTTAAAATTTAAATTTTATTATGGCAAATCGTGTAGGGTCTAGATATATGGAATACCCGTTCTATTAAAAGAACTTATGGCTGATGAAGCACAAGCAAATTGGATTACCATTCATACAATACACAAATACGATTCTAAAACATTTGAAAAATGCGAAGGTTTATATAATGATCCTCTTGGAAATAGTCAAAAGAACATTCTGTCAAGTTTATTTTCAAATATTGCTTCCTCTTCACATCTACAAAGTACCTCAAATTTGCAAAAATACATTATCCATGATAAATTGTGGGCTATACACAAGGTCACTATCGGGAGTCGCATAAAATGTCAAGGAATGAAATTTGTGGATAGAGGTTTCATGTTATTTTTGGTAAAATACGTCCTTGGTGAACAGATTGATTCATGTGATTCCATGCTAACAATGTCAGATGCACATGGTCAATGGACAAGAAAACATTGTAACATTGGGAAAAAGTTGGTTCCTTCAAACAAGCACAAAATTGGCTTAGGAATTATTACATTTTAGAGACCAAAACAGGTTCAAAAAATCCAGCATCCACCATGTTCCCCAATCACAATGCAAAATAAGGCATTGCAAACCAAAATGTTAACTCCGAACAACAGCATGTAGGAGATCTTATGTCATTTGGCAAAATGGAAATCAGGTGTTTCTATTGCTACCAAGGAGAGAATTGATAAAGGATTTAGTCTAAATTGCATAGTAGTAGGTTGATAGAAATTAAAGTAATGATGTGAGATTTATAGAATCGAGAGCTTTGATAGCAATAGCAGCCAATCAACATAAGTTGTGAGCCGCATTCTAATTTTATTAGAAATATGTCATTAACTAAGTATGTCCCCTACAAGCATCTGTACTACGTGTTTCTCAAGTCAAAGAGCTAGACGTGAACCAAAACATGTTCAACCACAGTTGAAGAAACAATAAATGTTTAATGTGATATGTATGTCAACGCATTAATGATGCAAAGAAAAACATAATAATCGTTGCAACAATCTATTGGTTCTCACTTCCAATATTCACAACATCATCTCCATTTATATGAAATATCTCTATTTAGATGCTGTGTTTTGAATACAGGTTGATTTTTGTATTATTCCTGCCTTTGCAGCTAAGCTTTATGTCTTTTGTGAGTGTATGAAACGTCAGATAATTGAGCAAATTTTTCCACTTTGGTTATATTCTTTTATAATGGTGTCTTCAAAAAAGTAACTTACATAGTTTCATACACTGAAAAGAGACATTTCATATGTTGCTTGGTGATTGCCATGATGAGCATTTTTCGAGTACAAAAACTTGCTATACTCATAGAGATAACTAATTAAATGCCCCTGTTGGAGGAGAGTGCTAAGAATTAAAACATCTTTATTTGAGAGAACAGCAAGCAGGTTTTATGACAAGCCAAAGCGACATTTCAGCTAAGCCCTGAATGTGCACGCTGCAGTGAAGCGTGTCAAAATCACAAGCAGAACTTTCAGATGCTGATGGCTCTATGATTTCATTCATATTGCATGCTAATTTGCTGTTCTCTTACATACTTCAACAGTATCTGTGCAACCTTTCTAGCATCTCAATTTTGCTCGAAGGTGTTAACCAATGCAGAACAGAAACACAAGAGATTTTGTTTCCTTTTCAAAGGGTTATGTAAGATGCCCTTTATTGCAATACAACAGAAGTGATGGCAGTGTACATTCAGTCAATTGACTGCAAATCGTGTGATGACACATAGTGAGAGCTCTAATCTATGAGGTACATGTGAAAGCCAAGGAAAAACCCCAGCCATTGTGTGGACCCATCAACTTAAAGAGTCCCACAAAAGTAAAGAAGTAGCACATTTGCCCTAATGTTGCACTAAAGTACAAATTCCTCACATAAGCTCCTTGCTGCTGAAGACAATTACATGGCTTGTGCCCTTTTGAGGCGTGCAATACTTCGTTCCAAAGTTGGTAATTGCCATTGAAGCCCGTGCCACTTTTCTTTCTTAGTAGCAGATACTCTCCACTTGCTGGAACTTGTACCGAGGCTTTTGTGTGTAGTTCCAGAAGTGGCATTGACAGAAGAAACTGAATGACATTCTTGTAAACCATTAAGATCCATAACAGGTACCATTGTTGGTCGTCCATGTGCACACTGAAGTAAATGTCATGTCGGACACAAAGTCTTGATATTTTTTAGAAGTCTATAGCTTCTGTTAAGAGATCAACCGAAAAGCAAAAACTCAAATGCCTCCTAATCTAAAATTGAATTGACTACCCTCCTCTGGAGAAACAAAGCCTGGTCTTTCATACCTGGAAACACATAGATGTTTGTTTTAACGCTTCTACAAGTTGGCGGCATTCCCCTGGAAGTAGAACATCTCCAAACATTATGGCACCTGCAACATGTTTGCTAAATATTTTAAACACATCGGCTCTAGAGTTTGCAAATGTAGGATTTTACCAGCACTGTCTGATAAAAGGTACGTACTTCTGCATGCTTTGAAGTTCAATACCCTCAACACTGCTGGAGGAGGAGCTGATGAACCATTTGTATCTGCAAACTAATACACCGATCACAGAAAATTGAATAACATTCAGTACAATA
This sequence comes from Diphasiastrum complanatum, assembly GCA_029204225.1. Classification (NCBI taxonomy): domain Eukaryota; kingdom Viridiplantae; phylum Streptophyta; class Lycopodiopsida; order Lycopodiales; family Lycopodiaceae; genus Diphasiastrum; species Diphasiastrum complanatum. Next base: position 62,443,517 of record CM055099.1, on the reverse strand, counting down.
CCTCTTTCACAAGATTGGAATGCCGATTGGAATCAAGTGATTAGTTTATCATTTTACTTAGGGGTGCCAACCAAACCTGATGAAGATATTCAAAAAGATCGGATGCTGTCAAATTTACGCCCTGAATACAAGGAACCTGCAAGTTATATCTTCAATGAATTGCGGTTTGTTCAGAAAGTGACAGAAAAATGATAGGACTCAAGGAAATGCAACTGACTGAAATCAAATATACAAAGAAATACCCTTTCAATATTTTCTCCATTTTGATGTTCTTGTTTTCACAAAGTTTAATCAAGTGCATTGACACTTCTTCAGAAGTCGCAAATTCTAACCATAACAGCATAAACTTTATGCTCTGACATGTATAAACTCCCCCCCACACAAGTATGAGGCGTCTATAACAAAGAAATTTGACAAGCACTTTGAAAATTTCAACATTGCCACTGAATAAATAATGGTCTAGACAGCTGTTTGCATGCAATAAGACTGACAGACAAATTGGATTTGGTCAAGTATGCACCCTCACTAACTTTTGAGTCGCTGTTTCTACAACTCAATGTGAAAGTCTAAGCGCTGCTTTGATGTCATGCCCATACTCTCCATTGTGTACGCAAAAATTGCACAGTTGGTATACTATTCGCCCAACCATGATATGTGATGCAAATACCAGTTAACCAGAAAAATTGGCAACAGCTATACAAGTCGAACTGCTAAAATCAGCAAGTTAATTTGGTAACAATTTTGACAGCGTGAAAATGCAAAAGGGAGACCTACCTAGAAGTTCTCCTTGAAAAGGACTGAGGAACGCATTGTGAATAGCTGTGGTTTGCTCAAAATGTGACAAAAAGATCTTAGAGACCTATGGCCATAAGGGCCGGGTAAAAACTACTATACATGGTTTGATGCATGTATGTGGCATTACCAAGAACACAAGAGTGTCTGGACTACAGATACCATGTCAGAGAAGTGCAAGGACATCAAAGACATCTTAAAATTTGCAGAAATCTAGATATTTTACAGAATTTATGTCAATTGAACCTCAAATACAATACTAGTTTTCTTTATTAATTGGTACGTCAAACACATACTGAACTACAATCAGGTTAAAGGAATGGTTCTTACTGCACTCAGCAGAATTTTGTAGCTTTCCAAAGTCTTCAAAGTTTTCCTGCATGATCATATTACAGTAAAAATAAGGCTGGAAAAATGATGACAGCAACAAAAAGAGTAACATAATTTCGTTGCTGCAGGGAAGACTGATTTCATCTGAGCTTCAAAAATAGACATTTACGACATAGAACATTGAGAGTCTTTACAGTGCATAAAGGATGTTTGCTAAGTTGGGCAAATACTTCTTGTCTCTTGCATAATATCATGCACGTCAACTTGTACCTTAGCCTACATGTAGGAGATGTCTGTACACGACAGGGTTAACTCATTAAATGCATGTGCTATATGTATACTATTTCAGCAACATTGGACTTGCATTATCATTTTTGAAATAACATTTAGCTTTCTGCCCTCATCCATTTATGAGGTCCTACTAATTTGTGCTGTATCTTCAACATATAGTAATGTGTTGACGGTGTTAAGCATGTCTTAGGAATCTTTCCACTTATGGCGACTTTCGCTCTATATCTTTTGAGAGTAGCGTATCACATGTTAGTGATTTCAATAATGTCTACCTCTTTCAGTAATAAGTGTCTTTGTAGAGTCAAAAGTTGTTTCAATATGTTAGCCACTCTGTTCTTTTAGGATAGCTGCCCAAAGTTGTTGCCTCCCTGAAAGAAAATGACAATCTTAAACTGTGGATCTTTCTTCTAATAGAAAACTTGAGCCATACAACAGGTGAGATGGAGTTATAGGTGGAAACAATAAGCCATGTCTTCAACAAATGAAGCTGCACACTGTAACAAGTGATTAGCAAGATGAAGCGAGTTGTTCAAACCTGATGATGGACATACTGGCCTGTCACGATTTTGAGTAGCAATTAAATCTCAACAAGTTCAAGGGGGAAGATGTGGACGTGTGGACGTTACAAATGAGCGTGACTTGATTTGAAAATGAACAATGTTGAATGATTTTGTCTTCTTCACAAGTTAGAAAGACTAATGTGCTTGCCTAGTCGATGCACAGTTGTCATTGTGGCTGATTTGTTGCCAAATTTGTTACATGATTACCTTGCTTGGTAATTATCCTGATTGTTGAAGAATTGCCTTGCTTTGTTCAATTATTGTTGGCCAAATGCTCGTAAAATGCCAGGTTGGAGTGATGGCTGTTAGTTCCTATTGTAGCCGGTGCATGAGCTAATAGTTGGGGCATGATGAAAAAAGAAAAGAAATCTGGTTCTCCCACAAACCTTCTTCTTTGCCTCATTTATGTTTGATCAACCGTAGTATTGACCTTATTTAATGTCTTGAGCTAAACAAGCCGAGGTCCAACATCAAGGGCTTGGCATTTTGCGAGTTTCTTTCTTGCCATGAGTCAATAAAAAGATAGCACATGGTGTGCTACCTTTTTTATGTCACTATGACTGTTTATTAGTAAGAGTTGTGGTTTTGGCACATAGTTAAAAATCCCATAATGAAGTTCCAAAACAAGAAAATTTTGAAGTTAAAAAAAAAAATAGACTCCAAATAGGGCATGCCGGCATGCTAGAGAAAATAAATTTTTTTTTTTGGCTGAATCACTTGGCATGCCGGCATGCTAGGTGATTTAGAAATTTTTTTTTTTTCTAGGCTGAATCACGTAGCACGTCGTGATTCAGCCAAAAGAAAAAATGCTTTTTCACTTAGCACGCCAGTGTGCTATCTTTGAAGGCTGTAAAATAAAAATTCTAGCTATTTCACTTAGCACATCGGCATGCTATGTTTGGAGATTGCAAAAAATTTTCTAAAATAATGTTTTTAACTCAAAATTTGGTTCTCAAATGTGTTAAAATACCTTTTCTATCTTATAATTTGAACTTTTCAACCTATTAAACATGTAATGTATTTCACAAAATTACGATTTAATATCTTAAAAGTGGATATTGTTTATGACGACAATGGTTTGATACGTAAATTGCCATATAGAGTCTAGACTACACAATTTGGTACTTGCATTATCACATAGACTATACAATTTGTTTTACATGAGAAAATTGAATAGTTGTGAATGATTCACATGATACCATGGCCCATGCTATGGCATCTAAGCAAGAAAGATGTGCTAGAGATTGTCATGATACCAGTCAAGAGACATTGAGAAGATTATTAGTAGTATAGAGTGGAGACAACCAATGTCACTTCCAAAGTTGTCTCACATTGACGTCCTCACAAGCAACGTGTTTGTTCACGTTAAAATCCATTAGATTTTTTGTATTTAATGAGTATCTTCTTGCAGTTAGAGATAGAATGCAGTTAATACTATATGGCACGCCATGTGCTACATAATCGGTGAACCATGGGTAAAATGAAACTTGCAAAACTCGCAAAAAATTTACTCGCAGATTGTCAAAACCCCAACATCAAGTGTCCGACCTTTTGCAATGCAATCGCTCATAACCAAAGATCTTGTCAATAGAAATAATGGCACTAAGCATTTATGTATTGATTACCATGCACTCAATCGTCTTGCCATTCATAATCGATATCCTATCCCAGATATGGAAGACTTATTTGAGTAAAGCTAAGGAATCTACAATTAAGTTATCATCATATTTGTGCACATCTTAGTGATTAACTAAGACCGCCTTTTCGTACACTTTCTAGACTTTATAGATTTTTTTAAACCTTTCAAGTTACCTATTGGCCTCCTACCTTTCAAACCATCATGAATGGCACTTTGGAACATTAACTTGGGATATGTGTCCTTGTTTATTTTGATAACATCTTGGTTTATAGTTACAATTTGATTTCTCGTACTGCCATTTCAAATCTGTTTTTAAACTTCCAATGCAACATTAATCTTTTGCTAAAAGATCCAATAGCACCTTTGTTTTTGTCCAAATTTAGTTTCTAGAACCTTTTGTGTAACGCCCTTAAACCTGCCAAAGCTCATTTTATCACACATGGCCCTCTACACCTGTTGATGTACATGCCATGTGTATGGTTTTAGGTTTATCAACTCATGCATGTTATCTTCTGCATGCCCTACTTTGTAAGGGCAGTACATTTGCCTAGTCCACATCTTGCCAAACAGCATTTTCTCATCTCAAACATTTACGTGTCACTGCTCTTGTTCTTGGTATACCAGATTTTTCACAGCGTTTTATTATCAAGATCAATATTAGTATTGTCAGTGTGGGCGCCCTTCTTCACCAGGACCCTCATGTCATTGCCTATGAATCCCGCTGGTTACACTCTTATGAAACTCGTTATTCTACCCATGAAAAAGAGCTATTGGCCATCATACATGCCCTTACCAAGTGGCGGCGTTGTCTTTGGCCTATGCCTTTTGGTTTATACATTGACCATCAGTCAATACATTACTTTTAGACTCAAAAAAGTCTCATCGATTTAATTACCGATTGAATTATGAACCTAGTAAGAGTGATGTTGGTGCAAATGCGTTATAACAGCTACCTGCCCTTCTTTGCACCCTTACTACTGTAGTCCCTGCTTGGTTTGATGTGTTATTGGCTGCCTCTTCTAATTGTCCTGATTTTTGCAATATCTATCCTACTGCACGCCCACCCTTTGTTGTTCACCATCAGGTGTATTCTTCCATTGACCATAGATTATATCATTATGGAGCACTTTGTATTCTCAACACTTTAGATCTCTGCCAAAACTTTTTTGAAATGCTCACTATTCTCTTGTGTTTGTGGTCATTATGGGTTTCAGAACTCCTTTGTGAAGGCCAACCTATTCGTATTGGCCTCATTAGAAAGCCAATTGAACTACTCTTGTTCAATCATGTACCGTTTGTCCATGCGATAATAATTCCCGTGCTCAGACCCCCAGCCTCCTTCAACATTGGCCTATACGTCTCCCCCAATAGATTAATATTTCCATGGACTTTATTTTGGACCTTCCTGAATCCTCGCACACAACACACAGAACATTCACGTTTTCGAACATTACTATGGGGTTTTTCAAAAGAAAAAATGCTCTGGGCACAAAGTTTAAGCTTTATTTTCAAGCCCACATTGAGGGCAATGTTTTCTTCATTAGGGGGCGTTATGGATACAATTCATGTCCTTCTATTATAGTTCTATGAGAGCCCACTTATTTCTGGGACTCACAACTATTTTGTTGCATTATTTTATCAAGTTTGGACCACCTCATTTTTGGATAACACTATTCTGAATTGTAGAAGCCCTAAAACGGCTACCCTACAAGAGGTCACAGTTGAAACCTTTTAGAACATTGCTAATTCAGTATAAATAGGGTCTGGGGACTACCATTTCTCAGATTATGAGTTTGGTGTCTTGAGCTTGTTGTTGGGGAGTTCCAAATTCCTGGAGATCTTAGTTCGAGATCTGCCGGAGCTACAGGCAGTCATTATTGTTGGTTGAATTTTCTTAGCTGGAGAATGCTTTGTAAATGCTATTTATTGCCTTTATACTTCAATAGATGCCAATATTTGTGATTGTGTTTGTAATATCTTGTGTGCTTATTGATTACTCAAGTCCTTGTACATGAGCTTATCTACTTGGTGGGATCAACCAGTTTAGTCAAAGGTAACCAATCAGCACTAGAACTTGATATATAGGTACAAAATCCCACCAAGACCTAAAGAATAATACGTTTACGATGATTGATGGAAAAATCATACACTACAAACAATCAAAAAACTATGAAAATTTAGCATACTTTTTATCTGAAACAGCACTCTTTTCATGGATGATCTTGTATCGCCATCCCCAATCTTCTATTTGTTCACGGTAGCTTTGAAGTAAGTGTTCTTCCCCAAAGGCTATCAGCTGGAAAGGCATCAATCCACATTAGGTCCCTAGCATGTACTAATGCATCTAATGGAAACAACCCCTTATACCAAGAAACTTATACCTATACCCCAAACATCTCACATTAACTTTGTTATCTCTGTACTGTATATATTGAACCATGCTAACGATATCAACTTACAATCTCTTCTGAGCGATTTAAAAGAGAAATGGTTTGCTTCTTTCCAGCAGAAAGAACCTGCAAAGGTACTTTGTCAGTACAGTGTATGACATGTAAAAGCAAGGCCGGAGTGTCAAAACAGTAACAAGTTCAACAAGCAATTCGTCAAAGAGCTCACATCTTTCCGCAACTCCTCAAGTCGAACCCTTTCATCTGCTGCATGCTGTAGGATCAACGATCAGCAGTAAGATTATGCATGTTATGAATGTACTGTCACAGATCATGCTTATTCAAACCAGTTATGTTGCCAGCATTCCTCATGAACTTTACAAAAATGATATACAACCCACATTGTCCACAATATATTCTCTTATGCAGCCCACATTGTTCACATTGTTCTCTTAGGCAGGACTAACAACTCGCTTTTCTTTTCGTTTCAAATCTTTTCTAATGTGATTCGGTACCGAATTTCCACTATGGTTGTAAAGTAGCAGATACAAAGGTCTAGTATTCTAACTTTGGAGTCTTATTATTGCAGCAACAATGTGATCCTCCTGAGTATGGTCAACATGAATGTTTTCAGAAACTACAATAGGCCATCTACAAACAAATAGCACAGGTTACAACAATAAGCTACAGATCACTTATTACCTGCATTATAGGTCCTAAAAATTGAGCCAGGATGCATATGAAAACTTAAGATATTGATTCAGCATAATACAAAACTGGAAGTTGCAACTCCTGGAACAAGGAAACACATCTTTGTCCTTTCATTCATATTGAGCTACCTCTGATCATATAGCAAAACAAGAACCAACCTGATCAATCATAATGATAATATCTCTGCAACAAACTGCAATAAATTTTTTATCCACTTGCCCTAAGATTCGAGCATGTTGGAGATTCTCTCGGGATAACGATTCAGGCGATAAGGTGCAGTTATATGGTCCACCTCTCTCACGAAAAGGATATGTGATCTGTCCATCATCAACTTGCGTGAAAGGCTCTATGTATTCCTGTAAGATTTCACAAACAGAAACAGGCTAAGTACACAAGTGTAACACTTCCTAGAGCTTGCCATTATCTATTTTTACATGCCCCCTTCTTTTCAATCAAAAGGGAGTGACACACCCTGTTTCTCAGCATACACTGCAGTCTCTTCTAACCCGGACTTTTGGTAAGAACTAGACGGATGTTCCGTCACAGATACAAATTGGCAAGTAGAATGATTTAGAAGCTGTAAGATCTAGTACAATACAAACTTTGCCCAAGCTTTCTATTGACAGTGTCTTCAAGCAAAACCTGGACCTATTCTGGTAAAAGAGTTCCATGACTGAGAGTTCTTAGACATCAAAATTTCAGCGGTTTAGCCAAACCTACCCAGCTGTTAGGATTACTAGAACTTTTTTTCTTCAAAGCAGTATTTCTGTGGCATAAGAGTAGATGAGGAAGAAGCCCCAATTCTCTACTTTAGATTGAAATGGATTGATTCGGTATTAAGTAGTGAACTGAAAAAACAGCAAGAAAACCTCATATTCATCATTCTGGGAGGACTTCCTGGTAAGACCACAGTGACTTGGTACTTGATGCTGATACGGCTGCAACTCATTGGATTGTGTTGCACGTCCAGCTTGTGACAGAGGATAAGAAGGAAATGTTCTTTCCGAAGCTAGCTTTTCTTCTGTAGTCTGTCGTACTAAATTATGTTTGTTGTCACTCTTACGACCTATGTCTGCATCCTTTATTGGTGAATTATGCTGTCCACTTGGATGATATGTTGGATCACTGTGCTGCCAGCACTTTCTTTTCGGTGGTAAGTGAGTGCTGAGGCGCAAGTCTACATCCTCTTGTACATCTAAACACAGCATATACAGTAATCTTATTAAAAAATTCCCCCACAATCTTCCACATTCCTTATAATCTTAAGGAACACCGCAAATAATAAACCTGTTCTTGAAAAGAGAGGAAAGTGCCTTTTCTGTGAAGTGTTGCAGGAGCACCCCAGATTGTACATAGAACTTCTTCCACAAAAGAGAGAACAGAGGGCCAATCCTGCAAAAAAACTCTAAACATTGAATTTGAAAGACATACTTGAGCTTATTAACAAAGGATTAACCTCAAAGTAATACATAAAATCTTTTCAACTTGCATTGCATTATGACAACTAGAAAAGCACCTTGAATTCCACATACGCTTTTGTCGATTCAAATGAGATATCATATTCTGAGAATCGACAACCCAGGTTCAGTACATAGGCAGGAAAAAAGGTTCCCCTTGAAGCAGTAAGACTCCACTGGGGATTTTCCTGAACAATTGTATCTCTTTCTCCCATATGTAATGTGTCAAAAGATCTTAAAAGCTTGTCAATTCGTGTTTTGTGGACAAAGCGGCGATTAATGTCTGTCTATAGTCAAGTTCTTTACAGGTCAGTAATTAAGATTAGCGAACGACTCATTTTTACAAACACTTGTTGAAAACTCAAAAAGTATGGTCTCATGAGCTTGGTGTTTCGATAAGAGTACCAGTATGCAGTAACGAGTTCTCAGCACCTGATGCCAAAACCATCAGCTTTCCATTCACATAAACACCTTTACCTTGATAGTTGCATATACTGCTATATTGCACTTGTGTTGGAAATGTTGGCTAAAAAAGGATACAGAAGTACTGCAAAGCCTGCAATATAAATGATCACTCTTCATTGACTGTTTAAAGATTGAAGGGTTCTGGCTGGTCTATATAAACTCTGAAGTTCTTTATGCTAGTCAATTCAGTAGTAAAACTTTTACAAACTCAATTTCAAGCTCATTACATGGAAAATTATATTCTAAGGTATGATACCTTGGTTGGAATATGATAATACGAGGTAGATATGTAACCAGAAAGCCTAAAGTTTCCCTTGGCGAAGTCTATCTGCTGCAGACCTTTAGCAAGGTCCTTGCCAAAGATGTCAGATATGGTGTCCAACACAGATTGTGCCCTCCTTGTATGTAGTAATTCTTCTTTCCTGTCATAATAGGAAGATTTTCTTACATATAGGGCATACAGCACATATTTGAGTCTATCCATTCCATACTTTTTGAGCCCCAATGTCTATGCAATTACCTTTCAATGTCATGAACGCTAAAAGCAATCTCTGGATGTATGAGAGCTAGTCGTAGAATATGATCTTTTACTGATTGCAGAACCTTACTAGATCTGCAGACACCAAGACAATTTCAGTATATGATTGGCCAAATGCGACATGATCTTATTTAAGTTTGATCTCATTTACAAAGGAAAAAGATCAAACACTGAAATATAATGCTTTGGTATCATGAAAGGCTATCTACATAAGTACATAAATCTATATACTAACTTGCAAAATAGAAGTTTCCTTCGAACCGGTAGGGTGTAAAAGATATCTCGCACAATAACTGCAAAACAACAAAGGCATATTCATTTTACAATCTCTGGAGACTTGATTAAAATCAAAGTCGAATTTGGCTTTTTTTTCTCCCTTTGCTTAGCTATTCCAGCTTATACATCGAAATCCGAACACAACATACACGTCATATATATAACCACAACTTTCTGCATCCCAAAAATCATCTAGCTTCCTGTCTTTAGAATCATGTGTTCGCTCAAGCCTCATCTCTATTTTTATCCAGTGTTCAAAAGCTTAGCATAAGAAGAGTGGCTCATATAGCTCAGACTGGGTGAGAATCATGATCAAGAAACAGTGATCTTTCATCTTATAAGTTCATGTCAGACATTCTAATTCATTTATCAGTAAGCTTCATCTCTCTCAATTCTCTAGCAGAACTCCACAAGTTTTCCACATTTATCTGTAGATACTATCACCAGAGAACATGATCTACAATCAGCAACTACCAGAACATCGAGGATCATAAAACTAGTGTTGAGTGTGCTCTATAGAATGGATGGAAAAAGCCTACGCCTCCAGATGTTGGATTATGTAGGAGGAGGATTTGAGAAGAATGGCCACATACACCATCTTCAATTTCCATGTGCAAATAAGACTTGAGCTATCAAAAGGTTTACATATAGTAAGTTACTTTTAGACACTTACAGCCCCTTTCACCAGCCACAAACTTTTGAACACTTGCCCTTTCCTTTGCAAGGAAAGTCAAAAAATTTCCTTTAAGTGTGGCTTCATTAACTGTGTTTCTGGCTATTATCAGTGTCAGAGTATGATTATGTTCCAAGTAATGATGGTGCTAATTGAATCTCAAACCTTCTTCATCATGTAGCAGCTGGTTTTCAGAATATACACTCCTTGAACCAACATGGGGTAGGCTTTACCTCCAAGATTAATGGAAAAGCCGCTTCTCTCCTGTCAGAATCTAGTGGGGTCCTTGAAAAATAAATTAGCACATGTTGTCTACAAGTACATTGCCAAAAGCTACTCTGTTGGTTTTAAAACCTGTAGAGCAGTGAAGAAAAGAGTTTCTCATAATGAACCTTTCCGGCACTTGTGACATCTACCTCTCTCGCCAACTGGTTTTCAAGCATCTATGGCAACAGAGTTGTGTTTAAAGCGCACCTGTTGTGCCTGGCCCCTGCTGCTGTCGAGCAAGTCCTATCGAAATGGTCTTAGAACTCTGCAACATGAAGCCACGTGTTATGAAATTGCACGACAAAATTAACACACATTTTGAGTATACCATTTGAGAGAACATGTTTCTAAGATTTTAAGATTGCTTCAGTTCCAGAATTTTCAGAAATTTGAGCATCAATATTGGTCCAACAAATCATAGGTAGGGAGTTGACAATATGGTGTAAAAATCAAGCATTTTATTGTAAAGATAAAATTGCAACAGCTGATGAAAAAATTTCTGCGAAATACTGCAGCCATAGGGAGAATTCAATTGTGCAGTGGCAAACCGTTCTGAATCTTTACACATAAAGCTCAGTCAAAACTAGAAATAAAAGGCACACAAAGTCAACCTTCATTATTTTCTTATAGGTATTGGGACTTCCTCTAACTCTGGACGTGATTTCAACAAGAGATACATCAGAAAGAGCGCTCAAGGCTTCTCCACGGAACCCAAGCGTCTGGACACCTGCTTCCAATTCAGTAAGCTGTTGCAGCTTTGAAGTTGCTGTTATGATCACATTACACAAACAACTGTTAAATCTAAAAAACTCTTCCTGAAGGTATCATTTAAGAGCCCCAAAGAAGACTTTAACTAATGATGTATGAACTTCACAATCCTCCAATATTTCCAAATTGAAAAGCAAAAAACAGACATGCTAGATTCCACAGTATTTAAAGCAATGTTCAGCTCAACCATAAATTAATGACATCAATGGAAGAAAGAAGATTGTTGGAAAATATATGAAGAAACTGTACACCTAATTATACTCTGAATAATGTGACTACTTTGAATGGCATCTTAAGAACTGCTGAAGAACCATTAAAAATGTTGTGAACCATTAAAAATATTGTGTAGCTAAATTGATTGGTTATCTTGTCTCAAGCTTTCACTGACTGCCATGTCATACCTTTTCCATTAGAGAATAAGTCTAACTTGTGCTCGATGTCACATGGATCCTTGATATTCTTTTAAGACTGATATGTGTGTTACGATATGTAGCAGAGCTCACATCAAATTACATGTATGATACAAACTCTGAATCACCTCCAAAATTTTGATTCCATGTCATCAAAATTGAGATATTCATGAACTAGAAAAGGACTTCGTAAATGTGTGGAGTCTTTACCATGCCATTCACCCACAAGGGCCAAGTCGTTGCGACTAATACCAGAACCTGCACATTTCAAGAATAATAACAATTCAGCAGCTGTATCAAATCTGGTCAAAGCTTCAAACATCTGACTCCTAATCAAACATACAGTTCTGCTTCATGCCTGACTCACCATTGTCCTCTACTTTTAAGTAGGAGGCTCCAACCTCTAAGTAGACCCTTACCTGCAGAGATAAGATCACACAAAAGCATTGGTAGCGAAACCTAACCAAAGAAGAGAGGACATATAAAATTCAAAAAGTTCAACAACTAAATGACTTTCTATTCAGATATATGCTCTGTGACAGACATGAAACAGATTCAACAGCAGCTCCTAGGTGAAAATGTACCTTCTTAACCCTCTCCTCTCAAACCAACATGACACCCCAAATGGCAAGGCAAGGAGCCACTCACATAGAAGAGACATATACAGCCCCAGTCATCTATGATATTCAGGCACCTAAGATATAATCTCCACAAACCATTTTCAGAGCAAGACCTTATAAACTCAAATAGCCGTCTTCTGAGAATGTTTCAATGATCAGGAACAAGTGGCAATACCTAGAACTTACTTAACACTGGAAAAAGAAAATCTACAATCCTAAGATCTCTAGCATCCTTCAAAATAAATATACTGATGTTTCGAGTGTTTCGATATGATGAAGTTTTGAGAACTCTGGACATTCTTGAAGAGGTTGATTCTCGTGGATAGGCATTGCTGTTAGAAGTAATAAATGATAATGATAGTTTCTCATGGGTTACTTTGACCCAAAAGGTCGAGACTTGTGTAACCATGGGTTAGGTTTATTATTTAGACCATGTTAAGTCAGTTTTAGTTGAGTTGGACCCAATTTTGGTCCAGTAGTAGATCTGCTTTTTGACTCTTTTCCGTTTTGCAGGAGGGCGCCACACATCAAAGAAGATAACAGGATTTTGGGCGCCCAAAAATCAGGTTGTTGTTTGCTGATTTTTCAGGTTGCAGGAAGGCGCCATTAATTATTTTCTTCAGGGCTTTGTTTAGGTCGCCCACATCCGTGTAGGTTTATCCTACTTCCGTTGGTCCGCTGCTGCCCTATTTTTCAGATTTGCTCCTTTGCAGGAGGGCGCCCATCTACAAGCAATTTCTATTCTTCAAATTTGGCTGAAAAATCAACACCCTTGCTGATTTTACAAAGTGAAGATCCGCTTCTTTTTGCTTGTTTCCAGGTGTGAAAGAAGGCGCTAATTTTATTGTGATGATCCGATCACATTCCGAGGCTAAAATTGGACAGCATATTACCATTTGTAGGGTGTTGCAACAGCCCTATCCGTGTGTGTATTGTTCACACTTTTTGGCAAGAAAGAAGGGTTCCAAAAAAAGCTTTGTTGGAGGCTAACCTGATTCTTTGCTTGCTGGTTTTTGAGTTTGTAATGCAATTTCAGGCTGAAATTTTCAGCACACAAGGCTTGTAGGAGGGTGAGTTCCTACATCCATCTAATGTGTGGTTTCGACACATTCCGGTGCTGATTTGTCAAATTTGATACTTGCTGGTTTTTGTGTCTTTTAGGGCACATTTAGGGTTTGAAAAAGTTTATCTTCTTGGCTGGTTCTTATGGCAAGAGATTTGGGAGCAATTCGTACTTGTTCAGGTGAAGATATGTTAGATGGCACCAACTATTCTTCATGGAGTTGCAAGCTGAGATTTTGCATCGACGTGATGATCAAGATTTTATTGGTAACAAGATCTATCTTATATCATTTGAGATTTTGCAAGACCTCTAAAAGTGCTTGGGAAACACTTTTAAAGATGTACCGAATAAAGGATTCATCATCATGCTTTCTCCTCTCTAGTTCATCCTCTTTGAAGGTAGAAGGGCAAAGTCATGCAAAGTTTGATCATTGTCTTTCTACAAGTACAAGTTTGCATCGGAATGTTGGTATGGTAAAGCATTCTTCTTCTCTTGAGCCATTTGTTGCAAATGATGCATGCATTAGTGAAGAACTTTATGAGCAAGCTTCTCAAGATAATGTTTTGGAAAAGGTTGAAATCAAGCATTCTTTGAAGCCATTTTGTACTAATGGAGGAGGGGAAAAAATCATGTCAATTAGTACATTGGTTCAAAGTGGCGTGTTACTAGATTATTTGGGTGTTCAAAGTGGCAAGTTGTTGGTTTTTTTCTTGAAGATGGTGGACACCAGATTTAGCCATAGTTTATTGATCATTTTCAGCCTATGTTACATAGTGAGCATCCTATTATGCATCGGGAACGGCCTGCGGAAGGTTTTTGGACAGCAAGGTCCACATTTGGAACACTTTGGACAGCAAAGTGTTGGTGATTTTGTGGCTGTTGGACAGCCTGCTACAGTCTCTTGTTGGTTGTCCGAGTCTTTGCGGGATAGCAAAGCATCTTTTTATCTTGGAGGAAACACACATGCCTCACCAAAATCAGTACCTTATGCTGATTTTCATGTTTTGATGCTTACTTCTTATGATGACGGTGTTGTCTTACCTAGTGTTGGTGAGCAGATCATTGATAGTAAGATTCGGGAGGATGTGATGGTAAAAGAGTATCATACTCTTCTTTATGTTTCTTGTGGTAAGAAGACTTATGGAATCATGTGGGAACCATTGATGGATTGCAAATCCATATTTCGGCTTGTGGCTGGTTTTTTGGTTACCTACTTTGGATGGAGCATGCTTGTCTTCACTTTTCGACTTGATGCTACCGCACTTCGTATTCTACATCTCTTCTACATCGAGCATGATTGGGGCTGAGATTTCGGCTACTTCGACTACTTCAAGCTGAAGTTTTTTTTTGGCGGCATTAAGCTTGGACAGCAAGCTACATCTTTTCTTTTTCGGCTACATGGAGTTTTGGGCAGCATGCAACACTTTGCATTTTTGTTGCAATTTTTCATACTTCATGTCATGTTATGTTTTGTACATTATCATTTAAGGAGGGTGTTAGAAGTAATAAATGATAATGATAGTTTCTCATGGGTTAATTTGACCCAAAAGGTCGAGACTTGTGTAACCATGGGTTTGGTTTATTATTTAGACCATGTTAAGTCAGTTTTAGTTGAGTTGGACCCAATTTTGGTCCAGTAGTAATTCGTGGGTCCAAGTAAAGTCTAATTATGTTAAGGGACCCTATCTTGACTTTTAGGGGTGCCCTATAATTAGTAGTGGGTCTTGGAAGGTTCTAGAACTTAGAGTTTGGAAGAGTCTAGGCCCTTGGAAGGCCTACTTATATGTACTCTTTGTTCATTTGTAATTCATTCCCTTTCAAGCATTGCTACTACTTTCTCTCTCCTTGAGGGCGCCTAACCCTCTCCCTCTTCTTCTTCTTCTTCTTCCTCTTTTTCTTCTTCTTGTATATGGAGATTGAATGTTAGAAGGATCTTGGCACTTTGATTTCCTACAATTGCTCAGTTAACATTTTATGTATTCACAATAAGATTGATAAATTCATTTAGAAATTCATCTATCAGTATCTGGGAGTGAGGAGTCATGTGATCTTTTTTTCTTGTATGAATGCATGATCCTAGTCATTTGACTACTACTGGATGACACATTATTGCCGTCCATATCTATTAGTGCAGCATCAAAATTTCAGAATAAATACCCAATTTAGAACCCTCAGCAAGTGATGCATCCTTGTCTCAAGAAACTTAATTTCTTTAACATTCATTGGTTGCACGTGTATTTGACAGATGGCAAAAGATGCATTTCCTATTTCAGGACAACATAGTTTCCTCAACCTTTTATGAGTTCACCCCTCCAATAAGTAGTTAGTTCCTTTCCTCTCCATGAAGTCCGGGATTCAACCACCACACAGATGAGGACATACAAGAGATTTTATAAATTCACTGTGGACAGTACAATTGAAAGATAGTGTAAAAATATATATATATATATATATATATATATATATATATAATTATATATATATCATAGTACCCCATGGTACCACCATTACGGTACCGCCGGTACCATAATGGTGGTACCGCCATTATGGTGCCGCCCTCAGACCCGCAGTACCAGGGCGGCACCATAATAATAATATTTTTTATTATTATTTTTTTTTTAATTAAAAACCCCTTTTACTAGGGTATTTTAGGATAAAAAATTCTGAAAAAAAAAGTGTCAGGGTTTAGAAAAAAGGGGGGACTGTACAAAGGGACTGTACAGGGGGCACTGTGGGGGAGCAGACCTTGGGGTCAATGGGAGTGCAGCATGTGGGGGAGCAGCAAATCCGGACAGGTACACCGTCATGAGCTCATATACCAGTCCAAGTGTCGACCCCTCGTTGTCAGCCATGCGGAGCACAATGCTACTGTACCTGCCCCATGTGCTGATCCCCCACATGCTGCACTCCGATTAGGTCCATGGTCTGCTCCTCCACAGTGCCCATGTGCTACTGTACCTGCCCCATGTATTGCTCCCCCACATGCTGCACTCCAATTGGGTCCATGGTCTGCTTCCCCACAGTGCCCATGTGACGGTGTACCTGTCCGGATTTGCTGCCCCCCCACGTGCTGCACTCCCATTGACCACCAGGTCTGCTCTCCCACAGTGCCCCCAGTACAGTCCCCCTGTACAGTAACATCTTTTTTCTAAACCGTACCCCTTTTTTTTCCTGAATTTTTTACCTACTTTTAGCCTGTTAAAAGGGTTTTTTTTTTTTTAAATAATAAAAAATATTATTTTTGTGGTACCGATGGTCTGAGGGCGGCACCATAACCGCGGTACCACCATTATGGTACCGCGGTATCATAATGGCGGTACCACGTGCCACTATGATATATATATCATAGTACCTCGTGGTACCGCTGGTATGGTACCGCCGGTACCATATCAGTACCATTTTTAATATTTTTTTATTTTTTAATATATTTTTAATAAATTTTTTTTGCATATTAACTACCAAAAAAGGACAAAAAAGTAAAAAAAGGGGGGTTTTGGTTGTAAAAAAAGAGGGTACAGTACATGATGCAGGGGACTGTTGCAGTGGCACATGGGCACTGCGAGTGAGCAGACCGAGGGGCCAATGGGAGACCAACACAGGGGGGTAGCATCACATGGGGGCAAGTACAGAGGCACATGGGCATTGTGGGTGAGCAGACCATGGGCCCAATGGGAGACCAACACAAATCACATGGGGGCAGGTACAGAGGCACATGGAGGGATGATGGGGATCCACATGGCCGATCAGGCTGTGGGGATAAATAGGCACTCACAATGCCATTGTGGTTGGCATTTTCAGAGGCTGTGAGAGAGCTAGTGATAGACAGTGAGAGAGCAAGCGAGAGCCAGTGACAAGCTGTGAGAGGCTGTTTGAGAGCCAAGGTGCTGTGAGAGGGTGTTCAAGGACCAGGGTGCTGTGAGGAGAAGGTCGATTGAGATGGCAGAGCACATACCACCGAAGCCCGAGGGCGAAGCCAGGAGGAAGCTTGAGGAAGATATCCGAAGGCACAACGAGAGGCATCGAAAGCAAGAGGCAGATATTCGAGAGATGCTGCGACAAACTCGACAGAGAAATCCGAAACCGGAGCCACCCGCCCCCGCTGTGGGTCCTGTCCCCGCTGTCGAGCTGGATCTGGATGAGCAGATCGGAATGAATTTCACATGACGGCAACTCATCATGGTCAGGGAAAGGGCGGCCAGACGTCGGGCTAACCAAGAGGCAGCTCGGGCTAACCGGGAGGCAGAGCAAGAGCGACAAAACAATGCACCAGACGAGGGCGAGGAGTCGGTGGAGGATCAGTGAGAGATGTTTAGAATAGATGAGGTCCAGCCGTATGTGGCGGACTGTTGCTATGTAGTTTTCGGCAGTTTATAGTGTAGCAAATAACTAGATGGCTGCTTAAAAAAATGACAGTATATGTGATGTTATCCTGATACAACGGTTGAATATATACATAGTTGTTTTTTGTGCAACGCGAGCCTGGTCATGTAAGATGCAATGTCTGTAATTTTTTTAAATGCAGATGTATTACATGTGTTTATGAAATGTCGTTTGGGGTGTAGGGGTGATTGTTGTGCTCATGATGTAGGTGCATATATGTGAAGCTAGCATTCATTTCAAACGAAATTAAATGAAAACAGGATTCAGACACGCACATAGAATTCTTCGACATAAAATAAAGCATCACATGTACAGAGCGACATACGCACAATGTGCAGCAAATAATGTAGGCCAAACACTGTATATAATGTGAAAAATCATCTGAGTACAATGGTAGACCGTCTGCTAGAGACAAACTACTGAAACTAAAACACCAGAGTGTTGTAAAGCTACCTTTACAAGCTTTACTTCCGGCGCCATCGGCGCCAGCTATGTCCCCGGCGCCAGCAGCGCCCCTGCTGCTCCCGGCGCCAACGGCGCCGGCGCCGCTCCCGGCGCCACTGTGACCAGAATCCAGCCGGCGCCAAGTTCCTATGGCTGAAAATCTTTGATCGGTTCTAGCGAAGTCCAGAGAGCTCAGATCGATGTGCAATCACCTCACACGATCTAGGCATGATTAAAGGAAGCCTGGGGATCAATAAAATCTAGAGAGAGAAAATGACTTTCTAGAAAGAGAAAATCCTAGAGAGAGAAAAACGTGCTTTACCAGCTTGGGTAGAGTGCTTGGTATGAGGGGGGGTGCCGAATCACACCAATACTATAGGGGAGTGCGGGTTGCGACTCAGGGCGAGCTCCAACCAAGTCTCAGCCTCCCTTGCTGGAATGTTGTCATGGCTCTCGCCTTGGCATGCTAGCGCCCCGGAGACTAGGGTCGGTCACACACTTGAAATGTAACCTTCTCAGATTTATCAATAAAGTGGGATTTTCCTCAAACTGACTCTGATTACCTTCTGGGTTTCAGTGTTCGGTAAAAGCGCCAGTTGTAAGGCCGCTTTCAAAATTTTTAACTTGGCACATAGCTGAGGGTCGTATCCCGGGACGCCAGCGGTATGCCGTCGGGACCATTCGGTCCGTGGCGCCAGCGGTATGCTGTCGGGACCATTTGGTCCAAGAACTGGTTGTTTCCATATCTGTCGCGGCTTGTGGTTCTGAGTGTTCCTTGCATGAACGTGAATGGGTTAAGCTCTTGGGGAACGGGCTCTAACCTGTCGGCTGAGTTGGATGGCTTGCTTGGGTGGATGTTACCTGTTTATGGCTGTCCAGTCTGGCGTGGCGCCAGGTTGGCTTCCAGCGCTCGTGACGAAGCTTTCAGTTGGTTAAGTCTGATGTAAGTCAGACCGCTTGCTTGGAATGGATGTTACTCGTTTGTAACGAAGCTTCGAGTTGGTTAAGTTTGATGTATGTCGGGCGGCTTGCTTGGAGGGAAGTCACCCACGTCGGGACCCCCGATCTGGCATGGCGCCAGGTTGGATCTCAATGTTGGTTTTCGGAACTTCAAGTTGGTTAAGTCTGATCGTTGTTGGCGAGTTGGCTGCTTGTATGTCAAGTGGGTTTGGATGGCAAGAGTTGAAGGCTGGGAAGCTAAGTCGTGGTTCCCGGCTCCCTTTGGGATGCCTGCGCTACATGTGGTATCAGAGCCGACTGGCCGGTCAGCTATGCGAATCTCACGGAAATGGCCACGGTTTGGGGTTCATCAAGACAACTGTTGTGCAAGGTGCTGCCCACAGTGTAAGCACAAGTGCGTCCACGGTCGGGGTGGTCGGCAGAACGGGGGACTTGATGAGTCAAAGTGCTGCCCTTGAGGTGTAAGCACGGTCAGTTCTCGCGGTTCGGGCCTGGCGCTGTCTGCACGTAGGACGGATGAGGCAAAGTGCTGCCTAGGGAGGTGAAAGCACGGTCTGTACCTTGTGGGGTGCGGGGCGACATATTCGAACTGTACGGGTTAACCATTGATACAGAGATGCTGCTCGAATTCGGGTGTAAAGCACGGGTGGTTAGCTGCCGGTGCGGGATAGCTGCCGATCGTTTAGCTATAAGGGCTATCGACCAAAAAGTGGTGGGGCGTGACTGAGGCAATGTGCTGCTTAATGGTGAAAGCACGGATAGTTGGAGGGGTGTCCTATGTGGGCTGATTCTGTGATCGATTTGTATGGGCGCGGCCAGGCAAAGGTCCGTTGGCAGGACCATCTCAAAGGGGGACCTTGCCTTTGTTACTTGTTAGTAAACCTGCCTGAGTGTCTTACTTGTACGTATTCGTGGTGAGTCTTAGTACTCGTGCTTTGCCTGGTTTGCATGATTGCTTGTGATACAAGGAGCTGATGGCTCGAGAAGGAACCTTTTCTTTTGAAGGCTGATACCATTAAACAAAGAGGACTACAGAATCTGTGGGGCGGATTTGAAGTTCAAGTACTCACACGTGAACGACAACGAAACGACTCAATGTTTGCAAAGGATGGATGGCTAGCCTGTTTCTTGGGTTAGTTTCATTTGCGACAACGCCCACCAGACGCAAGCAAGAAGTCAAAAGTTGGAAAGGGCCATTTCAGGGGAGATCTTCTATGGAGCAGTTGGTCTTCATTTTGGGACGGCCACCTTCGGAACTGAAACTCACTGAGCATGGGCGATATCCAAAATCTGTGCGGCGGATTTGCAGTTCAAGTACTCGCACGTGAACGACAACGAAATGACTCAATGTTTGCAAAGGATGGATGACTAGCCTGTTTCTTGGGTTAGTTTCATTTGCGACAACGCTCACCAGACGCAAGCAGGAAGTCAAAAGTTGGAAAGGGCAATTTCAGGGGAGATCTTCTATAGCAGTTGGTCTTCATTTTGGGACGGCCACCTTCGGAACTGAAACTCACTGAGCATGGGTGATATCCAGTATCAGTTGGGTTTTTCCTCAAAGGGGAAAAGACTAGGATCCTCTTCAGAGATTGGCAACAAGTTGGATCGAGCCATAATCCTAGCCGATGGGAAGCAAAGTGTTGGAAAGGCTTTTTGTCCGAAGAACTCTACTCTAAAGTCCGATCAGCTGATTTATTAAGTGGAGGGGAACTATCACACACACCTCTCTCTTGGGGCAAATTTTGAATTAAAGTTGATCAAAATGGGGGCAAATTCAAGGTGACCTAGCCATACTCACACGAGGAGACTGGCGAACTTTGGACCTAATAAGTTGACAAGTTTTTGTTGTGGAAAGGAAAGTTTGTTATAGGCTTTCTCTGGACCAGCAATGATGAGGAAACATATGAGTACGCTGGCTTGTGTTACGTGTAAGGCAGCTGATCAATGAAGGAACTGAGAAAGTTGAGTCTTGCATGAGAGACTTGGTATTTCGAACGGACGCTAAGGGACAGTTCGCGTTGAGATCGGACTAGTGCAAACTCTGGGTGCATGTGTCTGATTCAAAGAGAGCTACTTGAAGCCAAGCTCGATGTACACTTCTTGTTTTGACTGTGAGGCAACTGACCAGTGATGGAATTGTGAAAGTCAAATTTTGCGCGACGGACATGGTGCTTCAAACAAACGCGAAGAGATAGTTCGGATGCGGATCAAACTGGTGCGATCCTTTGGCTTTCCACGAGGTCAATGGTTACATTTGGGCTGATTCAAAGAGCTACTTCAAGCTAAGTGAGAGGTGCATTGCGGAGTACTCAATCTTTGCCTACCTTAAAGAGCCAAGATGGAAAAGTATCAAGATCAGGCTGGGACAAGGAGAGAAATCAAGGTGCAGAAGCAACAAGGCACGAAGTGGACCATAAAGTGTGCAATCAAACGATAAATCCTTCGGCTCAAGGAGCCTTGATACTTGTGCGGAACTGAACAAATCTGGAGCTCAGGGAGCTCAACACAAAGTGCATCAAGGACAAATCAGGAGCTCAAAGGAGTTCCAAAGTCGAAAGTCAGAAGCGACAGGGGCGAACATTTCAAAGAAAGGCCTCTGTCACCAGTTAATAAGGTTCTCGGGTTTTACGAAAGCGATATCAAATCTACGCTTTTCCCAGACAAAGATATATTTTCAAGTTATGTAATTTTTCAGTACAAAGAGCTGAGCCTCCGACTTGTGGTGTGCCAGCTTCAATGTTCATAAAAAGTGGCCAGTAAATTGAGTACTGTGCCAAGTAGCTTAAATGTATAGTTATTTTAATTGGGAGACACCTTTACTTTAATCTGACATCTGATGAGGACATCAGATTTTATAAAGGTGGGGTGGATGTTGTAAAGCTACCTTTACAAGCTTTACTTCCGGCGCCATCGGCGCCAGCTATGTCCCCGGCGCCAGCAGCGCCCCTGCTGCTCCCGGCGCCAACGGCGCCGGCGCCGCTCCCGGCGCCACTGTGACCAGAATCCAGCCGGCGCCAAGTTCCTATGGCTGAAAATCTTTGATCGGTTCTAGCGAAGTCCAGAGAGCTCAGATCGATGTGCAATCACCTCACACGATCTAGGCATGATTAAAGGAAGCCTGGGGATCAATAAAATCTAGAGAGAGAAAATGACTTTCTAGAAAGAGAAAATCCTAGAGAGAGAAAAACGTGCTTTACCAGCTTGGGTAGAGTGCTTGGTATGAGGGGGGGTGCCGAATCACACCAATACTATAGGGGAGTGCGGGTTGCGACTCAGGGCGAGCTCCAACCAAGTCTCAGCCTCCCTTGCTGGAATGTTGTCATGGCTCTCGCCTTGGCATGCTAGCGCCCCGGAGACTAGGGTCGGTCACACACTTGAAATGTAACCTTCTCAGATTTATCAATAAAGTGGGATTTTCCTCAAACTGACTCTGATTACCTTCTGGGTTTCAGTGTTCGGTAAAAGCGCCAGTTGTAAGGCCGCTTTCAAAATTTTTAACTTGGCACATAGCTGAGGGTCGTATCCCGGGACGCCAGCGGTATGCCGTCGGGACCATTCGGTCCGTGGCGCCAGCGGTATGCTGTCGGGACCATTTGGTCCAAGAACTGGTTGTTTCCATATCTGTCGCGGCTTGTGGTTCTGAGTGTTCCTTGCATGAACGTGAATGGGTTAAGCTCTTGGGGAACGGGCTCTAACCTGTCGGCTGAGTTGGATGGCTTGCTTGGGTGGATGTTACCTGTTTATGGCTGTCCAGTCTGGCGTGGCGCCAGGTTGGCTTCCAGCGCTCGTGACGAAGCTTTCAGTTGGTTAAGTCTGATGTAAGTCAGACCGCTTGCTTGGAATGGATGTTACTCGTTTGTAACGAAGCTTCGAGTTGGTTAAGTTTGATGTATGTCGGGCGGCTTGCTTGGAGGGAAGTCACCCACGTCGGGACCCCCGATCTGGCATGGCGCCAGGTTGGATCTCAATGTTGGTTTTCGGAACTTCAAGTTGGTTAAGTCTGATCGTTGTTGGCGAGTTGGCTGCTTGTATGTCAAGTGGGTTTGGATGGCAAGAGTTGAAGGCTGGGAAGCTAAGTCGTGGTTCCCGGCTCCCTTTGGGATGCCTGCGCTACACAGAGCCACAATCAATGCTCTGGCTCTGACTCAGACGAATGCTCTGGAGACAACTCAGGGCCCCGAGCCGACTCTCGCAGCCGATATCTCTGCCTGTCTGGAACTGGCATGGGCTGTGTATCCGAGGGGGAAGACTTGTCATCCTCATCCTCCCAATCAGCCTCCGCATCAGCCCCCAAGCAGGCCAAACCAACAACACCTGCTCCAACTGGCTGTGATATTGCACCTCTACCTGTACCTGGAGCCCTGCGTGGTCGTCCTCTCCTCCCTGGCAGTTTCTGTGCCTTGCCTTTCTTGTTCGTTGCACCCTTGGGCCTGCCTGGTCTCTTGCGGACAAGAGGAGCTGTCAATGCCTCATCACCCCCATGCAAATCACCTGGCTGGCTAGGCTGGGCCCAAGCTGAGGCCGACTGGGATAGGGAACCAAAAGAGGGAACTCCCTGTGCAACTGAGCGAGGAGGATGAGCTCGTGGAGTGTGCCCATGGGGCTGCTGCAGGTGGAGGAACTGGCTGTGCAAGAGGCAAGTACAGTGGCGATATGTACTGAAAGGGGCGCTGTGGTGGCCGGTACTGGTACATCCTGGGTGCTACCAAAGGAGGAGGATGTGACGTGGGTGCTGCAACTGGAGGAGCCACTGTGGATGTGGGCGCTGCAAGAGAAAACCTGGGCACAGATGGTGGCCTGCCATGGAGACCTGGTGCTGCAGAAGTGGACGGCGATGGAGGGGCTGCAGGCCTAAATGGCATCGGTGGCACTGGAGGAGCTGTGCGATGCACATACACCCTCTGAGGAGCTGGAGGAACTGTAGGCACCTCATGCGGCTGCTCTGGCTGGGACTCTGTGTATGGCATGCTAGCAAGAGATGATGGGGGCGCCCTGACACTCGGCATCTGCTGGGCCTCTGAATCCAATGTGGCAACCAAGTCGGCCAGCTGGGCATCCGAATACAAATGCTCTGGGCTCTGGGACTCATCCTGTGCACCAGCCTCTAAATCATCCTGTGCACCGACCTCTGAATCATCCTGTGCACCAACCCCTGAATCAACCCAAGCCTCATCTCGTGCCTCATCATGTGCACCCTGTAGACCCTGCATGGCCTCCCAATCTGTGCAATGAAAGCCATCAGGTGCCTCCTCTAGTGTGCTGTCGTAGTAACGGCCATGACTCTGTGCTGCACACATCCAAACATCTGCGGGACCGGCATCTAAACCACTCTGCCCTCTATCAAGAGCCTCCTCCATCATGTCGACATAGGTAGGTATGCCACTGCCCCCCCCTGTGTGCCCTGCCGGTCTACCGGTATAACCTGTGCCATGTGTCCCACCTCTGCCACGTGATGCACCTGTGACCCCTGCCCGTGGCGTGTGCCCTGCACCTGTATGGTCTGCCTCATCTCTCTCTGAACTGGCAAACACAACCCGAATGGGCTCATCCTCATCATGCTCATCCTCTGACACTGGCTCGTCTGCCTCATACAATGGGGGCTCTCTGTGCTCAAGCCCAAGCTCTCTCTCTCATCTCGACAAGCTCCCTCTCTCTCTCTGCCATCAACTGTGTGCCAAGGTCATCTGCAGGCATGGGATGGGTGCTGTCCGTAGGCAAGTCAACCTGGCGCTCCAAATCGGATATCTTCGTCTGCAAGGTTTAAAATTTGCATGTCAGAGAGACAACTTTATCAAGAAATGAAACCAACATACCAGGAGTCAACCAACATGCTATGAAAGATTAGCTTATCACCTGCAATGCGCTCGTAATGGTCGTGCGTTGGTGCTACAGAACACCAACCGCTCCAACTGACTCACTGACAACCGGTTTCTTCTCCTCGTGTGAATCAGTGCCCATGTGCTCCAATTACGCTCACACACGGAGGCAGCACAGTCCTGTGGTGCGTGCATTGAAATACTTCAGCAAATTGTGGCAGAGGTGAAACTTCAACGAAACACAAAAATGGAGGATAAAATGAGATGCATACCTGAGAAAGGACACGCAGTGCAAGACGCTGTATAGATGGGTATGTGCTACCGAACATGGTCCACCAGGTAATGGGTAGCTGCCTCCTCTCTGGATCCTGGGCAGCTGGGTGGCCGAATGTGCCCATGCCGAAACGAAATGCAGCGAGCTCCTCCATGAGCCTAATAGGATCCAAACCTATATGTGGACCCACCCTGTAAATGTACTGAAGCCAATCGGCCTCGAGCTCCCTATCTGCGATCTGTGTCGGAGAGAGGAAGAGGGGATGCAGCATGTGTGCAACGCTGTGGATACTCCTGTGGAAGTAGTTCCACTGCGTCTCCCATATGAACTTCAGCTCTGTCATCCTGCAGATGAGGGGCATGTAGTTTAGGGCATTACAAAAAAGCTTAACATTGACAGAAAAACAAACTAGCAAGTACTGAAAAGATAAAGGTCAATTGCAACACTGTACCGCTTACCTCTCTGGCTGCAAGATGGGCAGCTGCAGGAACTGTCCAATCCGGTCCATGAGCTCATACACCAGTCCAAGTGTCGACCCCTCGCTATCAGCCATGCGGAGCACAATGTAGAGTGGTCGAAGCAGTCCTGACAATGTCTGTGCATCCCTCCAGAACTGGTCTCCCCTCACCGTGGAAGAAAAGTGCTCCCCATCCTCAGTGTGCGAAAATGTACTGGCACCCCAAAGATCACTAGCAACCATCTGTAGAAGCTGGGCCCTGCACCTGATCAAACGGTCGATGACCACCAAGTCGAATGCAAAGCGCGTGGAGGCTGGCTTACGGAGGTCCAGATGGCTGAACACCCGGAACATGGCAAGAACACGCCTCTTTCTGGTGACAAAAGTCACCAGGAAGAGGGCCTCCCGGACGATGGCTCTAACCCAGGGAAGTGCTCCAATGTCCCCCATCAGAAGGTCTATGCCGTGGGCTGCACAGGGGGTATGAACAATATGAGGGAACTCGGCCTCTAGCAGTACACCCATCTGAATGCAGTTCGTGGCATTGTCCGTCACCACCGTGACAACATGTTGTGGGCCTATGGCTAGGATGGAAGACCTGATGACATCAAACATGAACTCTGCAGATATGACTCTCCCCCCCCTGCTGCAATCCACTGCCCTCAAAAATTTGGGCCCATGCAGCTGGAGACCAGTATGTTGAGGATCGGCCTCCTCCTGACATCAGTCTAGCCATCGGACATGATGCTGCAACCGTAAGTGGCCCAGTGCCGACGCAGAGGCTCCATCTCTCTAGACAAGGACTCAACCCTATCCCTCAGCATGTGTGTGCGAACAACCTCTGAACTAGGGACTCTCCAGCTAGGGCTGACAGACTGTGCAAGGCGGAAGGCCCTTCTGAAGGGCTCAGAGTCGGTGATGGCAAAGGGCAGGTTCAGCTCATAAATCAGACTGGCCACGGCCTGTGTGGCCTCTCTGTCCATGTGCGGCTGATGCGCACCGCGAATGGTCTGCTGCACGAGGGCTCTCCCTGGTGGGCGACGGGTGGTGGACCTCCAGCACGGTGCACCAACCGTGACGGGAATGGACGATGCCGCAGTGGCAACTGGCGGACGCGATGGGACGGGATCCACCGGAATCTGAGCAGATGGGGGTGCGTGAGGCAGAACTGTCTGAGGGGCAAAGGGACCAGAGGAGGATGCACTCCCTCTCCTCATGCGTGCCAGCCAAGCAGGCAGCAACTCTGGGTCAGCCACATAAGGAGCGGTGCAAAATTGGAGAATGCCCTCCGAAATGGTGTTCTCCCCTGCCACGAGCCGCGGCCCGTAGGTGTCCAGCAGTCGCTGCCTGTCGGGGACGGTCATGCTGCCACAAGGGGCAGCATTCAAGGTGGCACCATTTTTGGGGCGTGCATCGAGCAGATGGCCTTTAAGGCGAGTGAGGGATGCAGCAAACTCAATGAGACAGTATCGGCAGCGCACGATCTTCTAACCGGTCTTGTTGGCCTTGTCGGCAACCCGCCTGACAATGTCTACCTCGTCCCACAGACTGGAAAGGTCAGATTGCACCATTGCGATGGAGAAAACTAAGGACAAAACGCTGGAAAAAAAACAGCAGGGTACACTGTGTGAGAGACGCTGAAAATGGGCGAAGGTAGGTTCTTGCAAATCAGATGCAAGGCAGGGCGGTCTGTGGGCGAAGGGCGAACGCAAATCAGACGCAAGGCAAGGAAGGCAGGGCAGCAAAACCAGTAGCGAAGGCAGGGCAACGATGGCTGGAAAAAAATTGGGAGAGAAGAAGCGAGGGGGGCGGGTAGATTAGGTTTAAAAAAATTTCAAAAAATATTAAATATTAATTATATTAATATATTATGGTACCACGGTACCATCATGGTACCGCGGTACCAGTACGGTCCCGCGGTACCGGGATCCTCGGTACCCAGTACCGCGGGACCTATGATATAGATATATATATATATATCAGACATGAGGGTCCGAGCAGAAGTGCCCGCGTCCGACGCCCGGACCCGGACGCGTCCGACCCCCAAACGTGGGGTCGGACGCGTCCTTTTTTTTTTTAATTTTTTTTTTTTTTTTGGGCTGTACGCGTCCAGCGTCCGAACGCGGACACGTCCGAGGCCCAGAACGCGTCTGGGCCCTGCAAGTGTTTTTTTTTTTTTTAAAAAAAAACAAAAGCAGAAAGAGGGCGGAAGAGGGCGGAAGAGGGAGAGAGAGAGAGAGAGTGGGAGAGGCATAGAGAGAGAGAGAGAGATGGTGTTTGTGTGTGTGTGTGATGAGGTGTGTGTGTGTGTGTGTGTGTGTGAAAAAACATTGTTGATTTGTGTGCATACAGTTGTGTGTGGTGATCTGTGTGTGAGAGAGAGAGAGGAAGAGACAGAGAGTGTGAAAAAAGGAGAGAGAGAGGAATTGTGTGTGAGTTTAGGATTTAGGTTTAAGGGCGCTTGGGTTTGGAGTTTAGGAGAGAGAGCTTGGATTTCCGTGCTTCTGTGTGTGTGTGCGTGTGTGAGAGAGAGAGAGAGAGAGAGAGAGAGAGAGAGAGAGAGAGAGAGAGAGAGAGATATGGCTGCTCGTCCCATTTGGGATGAGGTGGATGTAATAGATCCTAACACCACAGTAGGGCAAACACTAACTGATCCACCCAACCTTGCCTACTCCCTGATATAGAGTAAGCCCCTCCTAGCCCAGTGTGAGGACTGGTAGCATGCTACTGCCAAGTGTCGGCCACATGGCATTGACGTGGCCGACTGCACGTCAGGACCCAACTGGGAGCCCTATCCTGCTGACAGGGTCCCTAGGCTGTGTTAGGCCTGCCATGGCTATGGACCGTGCTGGGGCACACTACTCACACTGTCTTGCCCTGTTGGTCATGTACACTGGACACGACCCTGACTGTGGTATCTGACCTATCTGTGTTCTCTAGGGTTCGGCACTGGTTACGAGCTCGTAACACTCCCTCCCCCTTAAGAACCGTCTTGGTCCTCTAAGACAAAGTCTGGAAAAATCTTGCGAAGGACGCTGCCTCTTTCCCAAGTGGCATTCTCAACAGGCTGATCATTCCACTTAACCAGATATTCTCGGTATAGAGTATGACGAGTCTGCGTCTCTCTACTATCAAGAATCTCCTCTGGTTCATGTGGAGGTTGTTGAGGATCCAATGGGAGAACTAGAACACTGTCCCCTACCAGATTGTTTGATCTGGTTAAGGCTTTTCGTAACTGACTTACATGAAAGACTGGAAAAACCTTACTGTTGTGTGGGAGTTCTAGTTCATAGGTGACCTCGCCTAGTCTCCTACTGATGGTAAAGGGACCACAATACCTTGGAGACAACTTAGCACACACTCCTGATTTGAGGGTTTTAGAGTCAACTGGGACTCTCAAGTAGACTTTCTCACCAGTGGAGAACTGCACATCCCGTCTGTGTAGATCTACATAATGCCTGGCTCGATCCTGAGACTGTCTAATGCTACGCTTAGCATGTTCTATCATCTGGTTTAGGTCCTCTAAAAATTTTTTGGCTGCTTCAACTTTTTCTTGTTTAAACCCTACAACTGTGGGTGAGCGTGGCTGAAAACCGTACATCAGCATAAATGGGCTGTATCCCGTAGCTGAATGTTTGGTACTGTTGTAAGCAAACTCTAATATCGAGAGATACTCCTCCCAATTAGTCTGCTTCTTGCTGACGTATGCACGAAGCATATCCTCCAGCACTTGATTTACCCTTTCTGTTTGACCGTCCGTCTGTGGATGGTCGGTGGTACTCATATTAAGTTTAGTATGGAGATGATGGAATACTGCCCTCCAAAAATTTCCAGTAAACTTACTATCCCGGTCGCTGACTATGCCGGAAGGTAGACCGTACAATTTAAATAGCCCGTCTACAAACAACCTCGCTAACTCTGGAGCTCTAACGGTTGTTTTGGTCGGAATAAAATGAGCCATTTTGGTCAGACGGTCAACTGTGACCCATATAGCATCATTACCCTTTTGGGTTTTAGGCAGGCCTACTATAAAATCCATGGAGATACTCTCCCATTTACCAGCTGGTATTTCTAAGGGATGCAACAACCCTCCTGCCTTTAAACGCTCTGCTTTATTTACTTGACATTTCTGGCAACTGGTTACATACTGGTGGACGTCCTTTTTCATACTGGGCCAGAAAAATTGCCTACGAAGAAGCTCATAGGTCTTCTGTATGCCTGGGTGTCCCGCGCTAGGATTGTCATGACATTCATATAGGACCTGCTCCCTGTAATCCTCTGAATTGGGGACACATACTCTATCTCTATAGAGTAAGTACTCATCCTGAATGGAATACTGTTTCCATTTGAATCCTTGAGTCAACTGACCCTCAACCACTGGGGTTTGCTTGGGTAATACAGGCTCAGAATCCTCAACGTCATTTGACGACGTATACTCAGACTCATCATCATCCTCAACGGAAGCTGCCGTATTCTTGGATGAACTGGCACCAGCCCTGGGACTTACCCAAGTATGGTCTGAGGACACTGTTCATCAAGGTCATAAAGGTAGCTGGAGCATTTGTGAGCCCAAATGGCATCACCTTAAACTCATAATGACTGTGACGAGTCCTAAAAGCTGTTTTCGAGACATCTTCCGATTTTATACGGACTTGATGATATCCCGATCTGAGGTCTATTTTACTGAAAAACTTAGCCCCGTCGAGTTGATCAAACAACTCGTCTGCCCGAGGCATAGGGTATTTATTCTTAATTGTGACTTTATTGAGGGCTCTATAATCTACGAAAAGACGCATAGACCCCTCTTTCTTTTTCACCAATAGGCTGGTGAGGCCCATGGTGAACTACTGGTCTGAATTTGGCCTTTCCCAAGATAGTCTGTTAACTGCCTAGTCATTTCTTCATCCTCTGTTCGGCTGACCCGATACAGAGGCCGCACACTCACTGGACCTCCTCCTGCATTCCATCAGGCGCCTGCCTTGGGTCAGTGACATTCTCACGAGGGGACTTGCGGTTGTGGACTTCGTCACACGCAAGCGCCGCATGACGGCCCTTTTCCGCACATTCAGCAGGTAAGCTCCTACTTATTTTTTGGCTCGTTCAAGATGCTTCCTTATTTTTTGCTCGTTTCATGTGTGCATCTCATTTCGTTTGTCAATGCAGGCTCGACTTGAAGAAGCCCGCTCGCACCCGCTTCGCCTACCAGTTCATCATGCTTGAGCGGCTACACAAGCTCAAGGGTGAATTGCGGCACATGGCCACTTCGGCAAAGTTCACCAACATGGACCTGTCCACGACCCCAGAGGGCTTGGCCTTCCACGACATCTTATTCATGGAGCCTTTCTGGGT
This sequence comes from Diphasiastrum complanatum, assembly GCA_029204225.1. NCBI lineage: Eukaryota > Viridiplantae > Streptophyta > Lycopodiopsida > Lycopodiales > Lycopodiaceae > Diphasiastrum > Diphasiastrum complanatum. Next base: position 62,412,590 of record CM055099.1, on the reverse strand, counting down.
GGATATGCAGCAGCTCATGGACGTCATGCACCCCATCTACTCTGTTCTGAGGCTGATCGCGAGGGGTGCCCGATGGGCCTCATTTACGAGTTCATGGACCGCACCGGCGAGTCTCTCCAGCGTTCTGAGCTGGACCCTGCCAGAAATAATCTTTTTCCGTCTCGCCATCCTTACTTCCATTACGCACTTTGTTTCGTCTTGCTGCCACAACACGATGGTATGTAATTGTTGCCTCCACGTGGTTTGGTCCACAGGTTGGAGCCTATCAGGCGCTTGTGGCAACGGCGATGGGATAAGTTTCACCGGCCCATTCACAGTGTGGCCCACATACTGCATCCGTTGTTTCCGAGCGAGAGGCAGTACGACGATGCAGAGCTGCGTGCGGACTGGTTCGCATACATCCGCCTCCTCAGCAGCGACACTGGGTTCCGCAGCAGGCTCGAGGTGCAGAGGCTCGGTTACAGGTAAACTCTTGATCTATCCTACCGTGTCGTTCGTTCAATTTTCCTGTGGTGGCTCAAGTGTACTCAAGCATATCGTTGCTCAACTGCAGGCACTCTCTGGGGTTGTTCGGCGAGGACCTTGCACGTGTTCGAGAGAACAGGCTCTTGCCTGTATCATGGTGGGAGAGCTACGGTGCCGGGCAGCCAACCCTGAGGACGCTCGCGCTCCGAGTCCTTTCACAGGTATGTTGTCTGATCTCATTCATCCAACCAGTTTGCGCATTTTCTCTACAAGGTCGGTACTCACTCGAGTTGTTGCCAAATAATGCAGGACTGTTCTGCTTGCGTGTGCGAGCGGAACTGGTCAGCGTTCAGCCTTGTTCACACGAACAGGCGGAACCGTCTGACGACGAGCGATGCAATGACCTGGTGTATTGCAACACCAACACCAGAGTGGTTCGACGCATCACATAGAGCATGAGGGCAGGAGGCGCACGCGCCCTACTGCTGCAGGTATATTTCGTTGCTCTGTCGTTTTGCTTTTGTATTGGTTTAAGACATTCAGTTTAATGCCCTCACAGTTGCTTCGGCTATTCTCACGAATGATTGGCTTGTGCAGGTCAATCCCGATGAGTGCCTGGTTGCAGCGGCAGATCTTGAGCCAGAGCCAAAGGTTGATCCAGACGATGCCGCTCGGCGTGCTCGGAGGGGTGATCCCGAGGATGATGCCGATGCCGATGAGACCCCCACCCTCCCTGCCGACGTTCCATTGCCCTCCTCTGATGATGGGCCCACATATGATTCAGACGAGACAGTCGACCTAGCAGGGGATGGTCCACGTGCCCCACCCAGTACTCCCGCTTCACGCCCCCTTCAAGATGATGGCTGGTCAGAGTTTGCGAGGGAGACAGAGGTTGTTGCCCAGAGACAGATAGTGCAGAGACGACTCAGAGCATCACAGGCAGGCAGTTCCTCCCAGAGACCCCCCCGTGGCAGAGGGAGACCCCCAGGCAGGAGTGTACCACAGAGGGTTCCTTCCGGCAGACCCAGAGGCAGGCCGGCCAAGAGGGGACGCACTAATGATTTTCCTAGTCGTCTCTTGGCAGGCGTTGGCCCAGACTTAGAGGAGTCCCAGATGCCTCCAGACTCCCAGCCAGACTTTGTATTTGACACCCCTGTAGATGCATCTGGCACACAGAGGGATGATTTGTTTAGCACAGACCCTATCTACTATCTAGCGAAACCACAGCCAAGGGAACGGGCTTGGAAGAAACATACTGATACACATTTTAGCATCATGTACAATGGCATCAGATGAGATGTATATATTTTTTTACAGTCTATTTGTGTCATGGCTAATTTATCGTGGTTGCTTACAAATGGTTAGCTCTGTGAAGTTTGAATGGTTAGTCAGAAATGGTTTGCTCCGTGCAAGATGAGAGAGAGAGAGAGAGAGAGAGAGAGAGAGAGAATTAGAATTAGAATTATTATTATTAACGTCTTTTGGTGCCCAGGGGCACATAAGACAAAAGAGAGTACAAAATGTGAGAAGCATTGTCCGCATAAGGACTTATTTACCAATGAAAAGACAGTAAAACTAAAACTAAAATATCGATCTCTCTGTCTCTAAGAGAAAAAGTATCCAAGCTTGACCACCAGCTGGTGAGGGTACAAAGCAAGAGCTTAACCACCTGCTCCGCGGAGGAAACTAGCTACGAGCAAGCCGAAAGTAATGAGTGATGGTAGTAGTGGGTCGTGATGTAGGCTTGTGGGAGGCGTATGAATATCTAGTAGCACTGGATCGAGCCGAAACTCTCTGTGTCTTCGATCTTCGGACGGGGACGTCAAAATCCGCAACCGAAATATCCACTCTGTCTCGCTTCTGGAAGAACTGAGTAATGTGAGCCTGACTGGAATCCATATCTGAGAGCGTAGGTAGAAGTGAAGCTCGTAAAATATACATCTCTCTCAAAAGAAGACCCACACATCTAGCGTCTGGATACTCGAGGAAGGAGCTCAACGTGAGGGGAATATCTCGGTATAAACAATGGTATCGTCCTCTAATCTCATAGTATACTGGGCAGCGAAAGATGAAATGAAACTCATCTTCCACCTCCTGAAGAGAACAGAGCTGACATATCCGCTGCAATCTGGGAGTGTCTGTGTATCTACCTGTCTCGATAGCAAGCTGATGAGAAGAGACTCGAAGCTGTCCTATACGATATCTCAGACCAAAAGATAGCGTCTGTGTAAGATAAACTGGAAGAATAGGCAAGCCCGAAACGTCCAGCCGTAAAAGATGTGTGCCATAATAATGTAGCTTGACCCTATCTGGATCAGGATGTGACCATATAGTGCGTATGTAGCTCCGGTAGATCTGCTGTCTGATATAAGCATGGGTTCCATTCGGAAGATCAAGTGCGGATAAACCCCAAGTCTGAAGAAGGGCTGAGACACTGCGATACCAAGAGTGCTTGGCTCCCTGATCCGCAATGGTACAAGATGAAGTGAGAGCAGCAACAATGTATCTGGAGGTATCTAGATCTGATACCCTGTGAAGAAAGGTGATGATCTGAAACATAGCACCAACAACTAATGGAGGAGAAGCAAACTCGGCTAGTATGATATCATGTGGTACTGAGGGCTTAGCCCGGATTATCCTACTGAGCATGAGAATCTGGATACGAGTAAGATCTCTCCATGTATCGCGTGATAAATCAGGGCACCAAGTCTCAGCCGAATATAGCACAACTGGGGAGACAGTAGCAGAAAATAGTAGGCATCTGGTAGCAGGATCCTGCACATAATAAGTAGAGCAAAATCTCTCCATATGCACAAGAGCGGTATGCCCCTTGCGGAGCCTGGCGGTGGCTGCTGGTCGAAAAGTGAGTAGCGGACCAGAGAAAAGAACTCCCAGATAGGTGTAGGAGGTCACGATCTCAATCGGTAGCCCGTCATAATAGAAAATCACATCTCTCATATGCTGTCTGTTGGTGTTAAACACCATAATCTTAGTCTTCTTAAGGTTAACCGTCAATCCCCAACGCTGGCAAAAGTGATGTAAAGCAGAAAGGTGACTCTGTAAACCAGCTGCAGAGGATGAGAGGAGAACCACATCATCAGCGTACAAGAGAATGGGGATAATAATGTCTGCTAGGGGACAGCCCTCTCCACCTTCCTCGCGAATAATCCGCTCGAGGTCATCTATATATAGTGCAAAAAGAGTGGGTGATAAGGGGCAACCCTGCTTCACACCAATGGTAGAATGTATCTGTGAGGACCAACCACTACCATCTCTGAAACGTGCCAAGACTCGCTCATATAAAGTAATGATCACAGCAATAGTATCCTCTGAAAAGCCAAGTGAAGACAGTCTCTGGAAAAGAAGATGTCGTGGAACAGAGTCAAAAGCTTTGCGAAAATCCACAAAGCAACAGTAAATTCTCTGTTTCCGATGTCGAGCCTCCTCAATAATGCATCTCAAAATGAAGATCTGGTCTGAAGTAGAATATCCCGGTCTGAAACCAGCTTGACCCATAGCGTGTAAACCCTCAGTTTCAGCAAAAGATCCAGTAACTGTCTGTAGTATAGAGCCATATATCTTAGCCAGAGTGTGGCCAATCATAATGGTGCGGTAGTTTCCTACATTCATGGGATCACCTGCCTTGAGGATGGGGTGAAGGATATTAGTACACCAAGCCGTAGGAAAACCAGAAGTAACAGCTGTGTTAAAAACATGAGCAATGTAAGGGGAGATGAGATGTGCTATGGGCTTTAGGAAGTCTACACTTAAGGAGTCATAGTCAGTGGCTTTATTTAGTTTGGCATGTTTAATGGCGTTTTCAACCATGTCAGGGGTGAAAAGTGAGCAGTGGTCAGGTCTCGGTGAGAGTGAGGTAGGAGGAGAGTCCGTGGTATATAACTCCGTGGCATACTCGATCCAGGATTCGATGGCTATGGGGGCCAATGTTGAAGAGTGTCTGGTGAAATGTTTCCAGAAAAAAGAGGAGGAGGGTGAATCTAAAGAGTTGATCATTTTTTGGCAGAGTGATTGTAGGTACTTGATCTTCTTTGTTCTGGTGGTTCTATGATATTCTTTCTGGCATTGTTTGAGTGTGGCAGGGGAGTGTGACCTGGCATATGTCACATGATTGTGAAGAGAGCGGCATTCTGCATCATACCATCTGTTGTGAACACTTCTGTGAGATGATGTCGTTTTGGTGGGGAAGGATGAGGAAGCAGCAGCTAAGAGGGATGTAGAGAGAAAAGTGGCTTGCTGGTCAATTGGTGCCATGAACGGGAAGTTAGCGAGTAGTTGGGATAAGATTGTGGTGTAATTAGTGAATCCAGATTGGGTGAAAGGAATACGTTTATGAGTGGGAAGAGAGCAAGAAACTTGCAAAGAAGAGGTTATGTGACCAAGTGAGATGTGTAAGAGTGAGTGATCGGAAATGGTAGGGGGTGTAATGGAGAAATCAGAAATGTGAGAGATCAAAGCAGGTGATCCAATGAAGTAGTCGACCACACTATGTCCTCCACCATGAGGATAGCATGTATATGCTGATGAGGAAGGCCACTGTGTGAGGCCATTCAAAATGGCAAGAGCGTGTGTCTCTGCTAGAGTGATCAACTGCTCCCCGAAAGATGTAGCTGGAGTGTCTGCATCCTGTGATACCCGGTCTAGCCCCATATCCAAAGGATAAAGCCTGAGAAGATCCGTAGCTGCATGAAATTCGGTTTGTCTAGAGCTTGTGCGGGCGTTGAAATCACCTGCACATCTGCATCTCATTCATAACATATGCATCATGTTCAACCATTTAACATAACATGCTAAACCCGACACCCCAACAAATGGCACATTTAATATAACACCCTAAACCCTAACAAATCATCCTAAACCCACAACCCCACAGCCATAACCATCAAAACAAGCCACAAGCATAATCATCATAACCACATCCATAAACATCATCAACCCCACCCACGTCCTCATTGTCTCGTAGGCATTGCACCACAGGTAGGTGCAGATTCAACATCAAAGCTGCAATTGGGTAGCATACACTTAAACCTGCGTAGAACGTATTAATGGTCCAGGAATACAGTCCACTGGTTCGTGGAGCGGGTACGTACCCAAGGGACCGAGCCTGGCTCGATTCGGGCATCGTCCGGTCAGAGCGGTGCAATGACCTGGTGTACTGCAACACCAACACCAGAGTGGTTCGACGCATCACGGAGAGCATGAGGGCAGGAGGCGCACGCGCCCTACTGCTGCAGGTATATTTCGTTGCTCTGTCGTTTTGCTTTCGTATTGGTTTGAGACATTCAGTTTAATGCCCTCGACACCCACCTGCCCCCTCCTGTTAAAAAATAGTAAAACGGTACTAAAAAAATTTACAAAAAAATTTGCAACAAACCTAACCACTAGGCCATGCCTCTCATAACTGTCAGACATGAGGGTCCGGGCCGGACGCGGGCATTCCACGTCCGCATCCGGCGTCCAGACCCGGACGCGTCCGACCCCCGGACGCGGGCTCGGCCACGTCCATATTTTTTGTATTTTTTATTTTTTTTTTGCCTAAATTCCTCAAAAAAAACAAAAGAAATTTTAAAAAACAAAAGGCGGACGCGTCCGGGGACCCGGACGCACCCCTAGCGCTTCCGCGCCCGGACGCATGTCTGGACGCGAGTCCGCATCCACGTCTAGGCGCGGACGCACCATGGGTGCATCCGGGGGTCCGGACGTGTCCGCTTTTTTTTTTTTTTTTTTAGTTTTTTTACTGTTATTTAGTCTAAAAAAAAATTTGAAAATAAAATGGGACGCGTCCGGGTCCGGACGCCGGATGCGGACGGGACGCGGACGCAGACGCGGATTGCCCGCGCCCGGCCCAGACGCGCATCCCTGATATTATTATTATATATATGTTTGAAACCTGCTACAAAACCAGTATATTTCGAATAGAATACATACTAGGTCAAATTTTTGTTCTGCAGATCTCGGTGAACATATATTAGATGTCCATCTCACAGACAAACAATCTCTGTCATGATAACTATTGATTGAATTAAACATACTCAAAAAACAGCTCATAGCAAAAGTACAAGATTCTACCTCAGAAGCCTTTGCATCAATGCTGTTACATACAAGCTCTTCAACAATCCGGGCTAAGTCAGACAAAACTGCACCAGACTGCAGCCGATTGACTACAAGCGGTGAGAGGTGTGATATGTGTCCCATAGATGATCAATGCGTATCCACCTGCATCAAAACATTTTTGCCACTTTTTGATATAAAGTCAGCATACAGAATGTAGTGCACCTCTTCAGTAATCGTGCATCTGTCAAACAAAAATCTCCCAAATCACTAGAAGAGAAGTCAAATAGAAACAAAGCTAATTCCAATCCCATCCTTCACCCACTCTGTGCATAAAAGATTTGAGAAATCTAGAAACTATGAAAATTACTGAATTTTTACAGAAACGTTAAATTTAGATGGCCACTCCACCATTTTTTGCATGGGTCTCTCCCTCCCTCCCTTCTCATTGGTTCTAAGACTCCTATGGATTTTGTTCCTTGACAAATTTCCCAGGGGCAATGCTTGCCACTTAGGTTTCACAAGCTCCAAACATTTCATTGCTCCCTTTGTTGGTAAAATGAATGTCGACAAGAAATGATTCAGACCTGGGACCTCCCTTTCCAGATAGAGATGCCCTACCCCTGAACTCCATGTCCCTTGATGGGTTCTCTCTCAATGTGCAGATTGATATTCAAAAACCGCCCCTCAAGAGTCAAGCCAAATTGGATAGATTGTCATCATGTCCCAAGACTTCGAGCAATCACGCCCTACTACCCGATTAAAAACAAGTTGTGGACCAGACCAGGATTTAAAATGTCTATTTTGAAATTTGAATATATACAGATTTCATAATCACAAATTCGATTTGAGAAGTCAATGATGTCATAAGGTAAAGCTTAGAAAAAGTATACGTGCAATGAAAAAAGTCAAGGGCTCCTTTAGCTAACCATGCCCTTTCAGATCATTTATCTTCTTGCAAAAAACACTATTCAGTTAGTGCTACCTGCACTGGAGATAAACCCATTAAACGTGAGGCTCAGCTAGCGCTAACTGCAACTAACAGCAAGTGGGGCTTCACCCTAAGCAACTGTGTTTCAAGCAAGAGAATCCCTGATCACATGCGGTGCCATTGCGTGCAACTGATAGAAGCTCGAGATTGCAATGCTTGCCACGATACAATGCGTATAGCAACACCTTTATTGCTTGTCTTCCACCTCCAAATATTATTTTTCTGAAGCGCACCAAATTTGAGGGTCAAGAATACTATGATGTGCTGTCACTGCAGCCCTTTTTCATCATCATTAGCAGTTCTCGGTAGGGAAAAAAGGCTTGCTATCAATTTCCACAGGTGATTGCAACTTGCAGACATCCAAAAGCACAAGATCCAAGTTACCACTGAAATATCTTCATTAAAATATCTCCTCTACAAATGCCACTCCTTAATTAGAAACCCCAAAGAGCATGGTTTTAAAATTAGGTTTTGAAGCAAGTTTGGCCCAGAATTGGTTTTGGTGGCACCTATGTCATCCATTATAAGATGCAATAGCAGAACTTTAAGAAGTTTTTCAAATTATTATGTTTCTTTCATTGTGAAAGAAATTTGCAGGCTCAACTTTGCCTAATACAATTGGAGCTACACTTTTGTCTCCAGTGCCATTTAGGACGTATAGATGCGCTCACTATACATCGCTCCAAAAGAATAATGCTTGATTATTAAACCTTTATGTTGAACGTCGAGCCTTAAACTGAACAAAGGTCAGAATCACATTCAGAGGCATCATGAAAATTACTGGCGCCTTTCAATTTATCACTGAACATTAGAGTAATCAGCAACAATGGATCAGCTGTGACTCAACAAGTCATTTTGCACTGAATAAGAGCGCCCAAAAGCAAATCTGAAAGAAGGCATGGGACAAACCTCGAATTACGACGAACAAAAGAGAGGGTGTCCAAAACGAGCTCCGTGCTGCCACTTTGCTGTTATGAATCATGGCTCGCTACATTGCGAGGTTCATAAAATAATAGCATGCTTTTTAGCAAGCAGACCATAGTCAGCTCAAAGCTGCAAAGCTACAAACCACTCCATGTGCTATTTTGCATGGTGAATGGCATTCATCTTCAAAGCAAATGTATCAGATTCAAGCATAAAGATTGATCAGCAAAGCCAGCTTATGTTTTGGACTGACTGAAACTAAGAAAGCTCGAAAGTAAGGTGAATTATCGACTAGCTCCCTTCGCTTCGCCAGTGCGAATGTTTGTTAACTAACTACCTTTCACGTGTTGGCGCTTAGCTTGTTTGTGTACATTCGCACGATCAAACCCTAGGCACACTCACTTGCGAGAGATATAAGATCAAAGTTCACAAGTGTGTGTTGTCCTAAAAGAAAGCAAGTGAACACATAAAAGGTTGAACACTCGCATGGTAGCTTGTGTTGGGCACAAATGACCCAACCTTGGGCGCTCTAACTCACATGCCCCTATAGGTTGCATCTAAGTTCGCACAAACGGACATGTAAGGGCAAGTGCACCTAGCTTTTTGAGCTTGGGAAAAGTGTCTTGAACATTTGGCCTTCTTCTTGACAATTCACAAGAGATTCTGTTAGAATTGGCAGCGATGCACAACTCCTGCCACAGTTTGCGTTCGCATCCTCATGACCCTTCATGTTTTGCATAGCAATTCCCTTAACAATCTCTCTTCTCGTCTCCACAACTCCCGATCACATCGTATACAGCTTGCATTTTTGCATTCATGTTTGGTTGTTACACCCTCAACTATCTATAGTTGCACACCGTTGCTAATCTTTCTGCCTTCTCATATACATAGCCCTCAATGGCAGCATAGAATTGCTAGAATTGTGTTGTAGTGATTTTACGTCCACGATCTATGCAACTTAGCTATTTTTCTACATTGGCAAGATTGGTGAGTTGTTTGTTTTGTTGATCAAATGTGATAACATCTCGGCCCAAGCCCTTGCCAAAAATCCAATTTTTCATGCAAAAGGAGCAAGCACATCGAAGTTGCACACCACTTTGTGAGAGAGAAACTTATTGGAGGAGAAATCTACTTGGAGCATATTGATACATCTTCATGTATTGCCGATCTACTCACCAAACCATTGAGGAAGGGTTCCTTCATCAAGCATAGATATAATCTTGGCTTGATTCCAAGATCAATGCTTAAAATAAGAATAAATAACTTTGACTTGCATTAATTTATTAGCAAGTGAATTCCGAGAAGTCCTAACTAGACGGATGCCAGCACATCACAGCCAATTGGATGTCGCAATTTACAACCTGATTTCTTAGTATAAATAGTTGCTCATACTTCTACGTTTTAGGCATGTAGATCATCATCTTGAATGATCAAGTATTGAAGCATAGTTAGCATCTCTCTCAAGCTTTCAAGCTTGAACACTCTTGAGCATTCTAGCTTAGTTGGTTAGAGTTGATTTAGAGTTTGCTATTGCGCTTACTGCTTATTAGCGAAAGTGCTTAATTCAGACAGAGTTACAGTTACTCAGAGATAGCTCAGATCACGCGACTTTGATCCGCAATTCCTTTGTGCTCATTTCCATTATGATTTATTTATTTTACTGAATCAATCTATCTTTTATTGCGTTCAGTATCATGTCAGTATGAATGCTTCTCTGTAATTCTTTTGTAACTGATATTTGTCTGATAATTCAATGTTTTATGTTTGGCTACGTAATTTCTTTGTTGCTAGCGATTCCAAAGCTAGTTGCTAAAGATTGAACATGATTTCTATCACTACTTTTTGTTCAATATTGATAGGCATAGTCATGCATGTGAAAGTAGGTTTCTTCCGCCGCGCTAGATGAAGTCATTTACCTACTTCGACTTTGTTGAATTATTTTCTCTTTCATCTCATCACCTCTTTCCAAAACGAATTCTTTAATTTGCTATTACCTTTATAATATTAGAACGATCTATTATATCAGAGCTCTAATACTTGATATCTTTCACGATATCAAATTGATATCATATTCTTCAATTCATAGCATCAGTTTCAGTATCAGAGAATTGATTTCCAATTGTAGCGCAGCACGATATCTCTTTCTTAATCTTAGAGTCATCTCTAGTTTAGCAAATACGGCCGACCAAAAGCGATCAATGAACTTTGAATCGCGACTGTTCATAATGTCCCTTTGGTAATCCGTAAAGCCACAACAGATACTCTAATAAACATAGTCAATTTGGTAAGATGGCCAGTCATTACCAAAATTCCACTATCTTGTTTATTCATCCATTGTAATCTACCAATCACAATCCTTTCTTATGGATTAGGTATATCCTAGATTCTGAGTTATGGTTCACCAATCTCAAGTCTCCTGATTCCAGAGACCATACCCTATCATAAGAGTCCAATTATCATTTGTAAAAATTTAAGATGAAGACCTTGCTAATCGCCAACGAGTTGTGGGATGTTTTTACAGGTATCGAAGTAAAGCCTGAAGATAATGAAGCTCGAAGTGGAAATCGAAGGATGGTAAAGCTTTCACACTTATTATCCTCGATATATCAGATACTCAAATTGGCCATATAGTTGAAGCCAAAACTTCGAAAGAAGTTTGGGACATCCTGAGCTCACTATATGATGTGAAAGACGTAGCTACCAAGTTACATCTACGAAGGAAATTCTTCACACTCAAGATGCCGAATAGTCATTTCTTCATAATCACATTAACCAGTTTAAAAATCTCTTGCGTTGTCAGATCAGTCATAGACGATCAAGACGCAATTGTGACATTGCTTTCAAGCTTGCCCTCTACATATGAGAACTGGATAATGATCATATCGACACACTCATATTTAACTCTTACCAGAGTCATCACTATGTTGTTGCAACAAGATAATCGAAGAAGTCAGAACACTTCGTCTACTTCTTCATTTCATGCTCTATATGTCAACAAAGGCTCAAAACGACAAAAGCAGAAAGTCTCCAAGCAGTCTGCATCGAATCAGAAACCGACTCAAGGTCAAGGACAGTCATCAAATCCATAGTCGAAGAAGAAGATGTTTTGCAAGTATTGCAAGCGCAATAACCATGAGATCCAGGATTGTAGAATTCTCAAAGCGAAGAACACAGCCAAGCAATTTGATCAACAAGTTGCAAATATAGTTACAACATCTCCCAAAGTCGACATGGACGAAGGTGCATCTATGATCAAAGACCAAAAGGCATTTTTGGATTATTCTTGGTTTTTGGATTCTGGAGCTACCCAACATATGACCAATCATTGTGAGATCTTTCACTCCTATACGCCTTACAATACAAAGAAGTGTGCTCATCTTGGTGACGATAGCACTCACACTATCGAAGGTGAAGGTACTGTTAGATTAAGGTTCCAGCGTGATCAATTCAAACTACTATCAAAAGTCTTGTATGTTCCTAAACTCTTTATGAATCTGTTGCCAGTAAGTATAATTGTAGCTTTAGATCATAAAGTGGAGTTTCAGTCTGATCAATGCAGAATTATCGATAGAAGCAATAAGATCCTTGCACTCGGCAAGAGGCATGGATACTTATGTAGATTGGTACATTGTTATTCTGATAATAGTCAAGCCTTGAAAACCTCTGTTTTTGTCAATAAAACATTACTATGGCATCATGGCTTAGGACACTTGAACTATGCATTTGTATCGAACATGTCCAAGCAATGTTGTTCATTCAGATATATGTGGACCTATGCAAACTCCATCATTGCTAGATTCAAAGTATATCATTATTCTTATTGACGAATTTTCCAGAAGAACAGTTGTTTACTTCATTAAGCAAAAATCGGAGGCTTTCAACAAGTTTTGACAATTCAAAGAGCATGCAGAAAATCAAATTGGCAAAAGAATCAAAGCACTGAGTTTCGACAATGGGGGAGAATACACCTCCATCAAATTTAAGGAGTAGTGCCTTAACAATGGCATTGAGCAGCAATGCATTACCTCCTATTCACCTCAGTCGAATGGTCTTGTTGAGAGAAAGAACATAATCTTAGTCAAATTGGCAAAGTGTATGCTTGCACATGCGACACTTCTGAAGTCCTTCTAGGCTGAAGCTATTTCAACATCAACCTATATTCATAACAGATGTCCTACTAAAGGTCTCTGAGCCAAAATGTCATACAAAGTTTGGACAGGTACCAAACCTTCTTTATCGAACTCACGAGTTTTTGGATGTACAACTTATGCGCAGATTCCTCATGATCTCAGGAAGAAGCTCGACTTTGATAGTATCAAATGTATTCTCATCAACTACACTACTTTGAACCAAGCTTACAAGTCGTTTGATCCTATCGAGTCGAAGATATTCACTAGCCGGGATGTCATCTTTATCGAAGATCAGTTTATCAACCTCAAGGGAAAAGGTGAAGCCCATGTAGCCAATTTGTCCAACTCGTCTGACATATTGAACTTCGAAGTTCCTCAGTCGACTATTTTTAGCCTTATCGGCCAACCCTAGGTCTCGTTCCAGGAGTAAGCACATTGAAATAAAGTATCACTATGTCAGAAGCAAATTTCTTAACAAAGAGGTTACCTTGCAGTATTGTTGAACACAAGATATGACAGTGGATATTTTTACCAAAGCATTAAGCTTGGATACACACAAAGTTATGTGAAGAACTAAGTTTGAAGGTCAAGGCATTCATGGATTCAGATTAAGGGAGAGTGTTGGATTATTCTCCTACAAATCGACTAATCGACTTCTAATCTTCATCCAACTCACTATCCAGGCCTGCACTTTTCTTCATGTTTTTACATAGTACAGAACTACTCGGAAATCGCTCACAAGTGGCTCTGACATATCGGACATCATCCAACAATCTTTATCGGGCATGGTCCGACAAATCTTATCAGGTGAATGACAGGTAATTGCTCTACTCATTTTGAAGATAAAGACTTGCATTAATTTATCAGCTGGTGAATTTCCGAGAAGTCCTAACTGGACGGATGCTAGCACATCACAGCCAGCTAGATGTCGCAATTTACAATCTAATTTCTTAGTATAAATAGCTGCTCATACTTCTACATTTTAGGCATGTAGATCATCATCTTGATTATTAGTTAGCATCTCTCTCAAGCTTTCAAGCTTGAACACTCTTGAGCATTCTAGCTCAATTCTTTAGAGTTGATTTAGTTGTTATTACGCTTACTGCTTATTAGCGAAAGTGCTTAATTCAGACAGAGTTACAGTTACTTACAGATAGCTCAGAGCACGCGGCTTTGATCCACAATTCCTTTGTGCTCATTTCCATTATGATTTGTTTCTTTTACTAAATCAATCTATCTTTTATTGTGTTCAGTATCATGTCAGTATGAATGCTTTTCTGTAATTCTTTTGTAGCTAATAATTTGTCTGATAATTCAATGCTTTATGTTTGGCTACGTAATTACTTAGTTGCTAGCGATTTTCAAAGTTAGTTGCTAAAGACTGAACGTGATTTCTATCACTACTTTTTGTTCAATATTGATAGGCGTAGTCATGCACATGAAAGTAGCTTTCTTCTGCCGCGCTAGATGAAGTCGTTTACCTACTTCGACTTGTCAAATTATTTTCCCTTTCATATCATCACCTCTTTCCAACACCCATGACCTAGGCGCTCGAGTCCCGGTAAAGACTTTTCAAAAGCAAGCAAACTTTGGACTCATCCTTGATGAATCCTTGAGGTTGCTCCATATAGATCTCTTCCTCAAAATAGTCATTTACAAAAGCATTGGAGACATCCAATTAGAACACCTTCCCATTTGAAATAGCAAGCAATAGATATGATGATCCTTATTGTCAGCATCTTTGTAACAGGTACGTCTCTTCATAATCAAGGCCTTGCATTTGAGCAAATCCTTTTGCACATAGCCTTGCTTTGTACTTGTTTATGGTGCCATCATGATTGTACTTGATTCAAAATACCCACTTGCAACCAATTATATGCTTATTGGATGGAGGATCCACAAGCTCCCAATTATTGTTGGTGATCAATGCATCATATTCTTGCTTCATAGCCTTATACAACTCCTTGGTATGGAGTGCATCTTGGACATTCTTTGGTACTTCATGTGATATAAAAAGGACATAATTGGTGGAATCAAGGTCCACTTGCTTGCCTTTATCAATATACGAGAGCCTCTTGGGCTCGGATCTCTCTCTCAAAGATCTCCTTGGTGAGAATACTCGAGGAGACTCCTCCTCAAATCTCGACCCCATCACTTCTTGATTGTATTCAATAGAAATAATAGGTGATGCATCTTGAGATGCCTTGATCTCGGCCCCATCTACGTTGGATTTTTTATCTTCATGAAAATTAACATCTCTTCTCTCAATCACCTTTGAGGTAGAGAGGATAAAGACTTTATATGCCTTCTTGGTGGATGAGTATCCAACCATGATCCCTTTTCTTGAGCTTGAACCATCTTTCTTCCTTGTTTATAAGGGGATATGAGCAAATACTTCCAAAGATTCTAAGGTGATCAACATAAGGCTTCTTCTTGAATAAGACTTCATATGGTGTCTTCCCTCCAAGAGCAAGATATGGGAGTCTATTGCAAAGATAATTTGCACAATTGATGGCCTCTCCCCAAAAGTCTTTAGGCAAAGATGCTTCAATACTAAGTGCTTTGGAACACTCACACAAGGATCTATTCTTATTCTCGGCCACCCCAATTTGAGAAGGGAAATAGGCACAAGAAAACTCTCTTTTTATGCCTTCTTGCTCACAATAGTCATGTAATTTGTTGGAGATGTACTCTCCTCCTCCATCACTCCTCAAAGCTTTGATTTTGAAAGAGAATTGCTTCTCAACATATGCTTTGAACATGAGGAAATAATCATACACCATGGATTTTGAAGAAAGAAGATATAATCACGTGTATCTTGTGAAATCATCAATAAATGTCACAAAGCAAGTGGCTCCTAGGCTTGCTTTTGCATGATGAGAAGTGCACATCCGAGTGTATCAACCCCAAAGGATGTGTGCTCTTGATGGAAGATCTTGGATATGGCTTCTTGTGCGATTTGGCAATGGCACAAGCCTCACATGGCTTGATCTCCTTGGATAGTGTCTTTGGCAAGCCAATAGCCTTGGCTTCTTTGATCATGGAAAGCATGGATTTGTGATAGGGATGTCCCAATCTCCTATGCCATAACTCCTCCTTGGAAAGCTTGGTCACATAAGCAGTATCACAAGAGTTTGCACTCTCTCTTGGATCCAATTTGTAGATGCCTCCAAATCTAGATCCATGTGCAAGGATCTCATCATCACTCACCGGAGTCTCACCTTCATATTTATCATGGTTCCAGGTAATAATATGTTCTTCTGGTTTGCCATGATCTATGATTCTTGTTACTGTAGAAGAATTCTAACCACAATACAAAATGATTTTTCAGTACCCTACACAAACCATTCACTCAATAGACGAATGCAAGTATAGACTTCAAACACACGTATTCCAACTGAAAGCAAGTAAGTACAGAAATAAAGACTATAAAAAAATGATCAAGATGAAGTAAAACCATACTTTAGTGTGAGCATAGGTGAAACCCTAGTCATAAATGTTTCTTTCCATCTCGCATTTTGTTTGCCACTTATCTTGCATTCACAGGTTGCTTGATAGGCAATGAGATCAGAAAGTTAATCTTGGAAAACCCTGGCACATTTTACTGTGGGAAAAATCAGGTTGTGACAAAGGGCAAGGCACCGGTAGTTCTAATAGGTCACACAGTATGCGATTCTCCAAGAAGGTCAAAGATACAAGAAAAGAGCTAGGCCCCGGCTCTACATTATGTCAAGATGAATGTCTCTAATGAGGTTTTGGGAGAGATTGGTGCTTGTATCTTGGCCAAGGAAGTTTGGGATTCACTCAAAGCTATCTATGAGGCCAAGAATACCTCTAGGCTCGTTACTCTAACGAACCAAATCTTCCAAAGTTTCCAAAAGAGTGATGAGAGTGCTACTAATTATGTATTGAGAGCCAAAGACATTCATAGAGAGCTTGTTTGTATTGGAGATACCATCCAAGTCATTCTCAATGGCTTGAGAGATGAATATGACAATCTTGTCCAGTCCTATGCTATCAAAAAAGATCTACCAAGCTTGGAGGCCTTACAAGGTGTTCTTATTGCTGAAGAATCAAGACAAGAGAACAAGCTTATGAGGATGGAAAAATTATCCCTCAATCATAATGGTGATGGCAAAGCTCTATTAGTCAAAGACAGGCACAAAGGGAGGAGCAAGAATCAACACCAACACTTCTCTAAAGGCAAAGCTAAAGACAAGTGACAAGAAAGGCCATTATTCCACTAATTGTTTCAAGAAGAAGAACCAATTCAAGCAAGCCAACATCTTTGATGATAAAGAAGATGATGTTATTGCAAGTGATGGAGAAGGATCTCTTATGGCTCATGGTATATTCATAGTGGAGCATCATCTCATATGTGTAGCTCCAAGAACTCTTTTTCATCTATTATGTCTTATGAAGGAAAAGTCTATATATACTGCAAATAATCATGAGTGCAAAATTGAAGGAATAGAGAGTATTTCCTTGAAGCTTGCATCTTCAAAAGTTTTATCTCTCAACAAGGTTCTTTTTATTCCTAAGCTTACAAAGAACCTTGTAAGTGTTGGCCAATTACTTGATAATGGCCTTGATGTAGAACTCCGTATTGATATTTGTGTGATCAAGCATGCTAATATTGTGTGATGTGCTTGATACTTTAGAACTTAATCATTTCAATGATTCTACATTTCTCATGTCCCCTGACATAACCAATTATGATTATTTTTTTGAAACAGTAGACATTGAAGTATCATGTCTATGTGTAAAGTGTCAGTTTTCCATAGCCTTCGTCATTCCAAATTAAGCAGTGACAAGTTCGTTTTCCATATGTATCTGTATTATGAGCACTGGACCATCCCTGTAGGTTAGGATTAGGAAAGTGAGTTTATATTCTATCAAAGTAGGGAAATAATTGACTAAAATTGTTGTATGTCATGACTAGAATACTAGGAGCCTTAGCATTTCTTTCATTTGTCGTTCTCCGTCAGTATCCAAAAATCTTACTACATACTCTAGTAGAGGGGGCAGGTGATTTATGATGGTATGCATCAGTATTATGAAACCACGATTTTTTTCACTATTAAAGCAGTTATGTATTGCACATGGTATCAGAAGAAAACGTTTATCTTCATAGTAACTGCATTTGGTTGTTGGTCGGTCTATAAAATATTTGACAACATTATTGATAATTTGTGGAATCGTCAAGTTGGAATCATATATTCTTCATTTATGGAGAGTGTTAACTGGACCCCTGACCTCTGTGAAACACCAGAGCGGGTTGTTTACCACCCATGGTTGAAATACACCGCCTTGGTTAAGAGTCGTACTAGTCACACCCGCCGTTGGAAATGCCTAGCGAAATACCTAGGCTTGACGGTCGGTGTAATACCACTGCTTACCAAGTGGTGCGTATAACTGGCGCCCCACATTGTACGAAGAAATAAAAAGAGGATACCTCATATCCATTTGACGAGCATTGATATTGCAAGGTCTTTTTCTATATGCTCTATGATTGTTAATAAAGTATGGACATCACTATGAAGTTTGCAAGTGCCAGCCTCTTACGACCCATATGATTTGCTAAGGGCCTAGCCCCACCCATTGAGGGTCCCACAACCTCAAAAGGTATGTACTTATAGGGACAAGTTCTTAAGACTCAAAGGATGGTATCCTAAAGACATAAGGATAGTACCTTAAGATATAAGGATAGCTCCTAAACACGTAGAGTATGGGACTTTATTAGACTAAGGGTATCCTACTAATGGGCATGACCAGACTACGTAGAGACGGGTTTTGAGGCTGATGCTCTCAGGGATGCAAAGATCTGGCCCCCCAACATTAGGGACGGTGATCTAGAACTAAGGATAGTGCCCCCTAGCCAGCTGATAATGCCTTAAACCATATCGCATCTAATATTTAACTAGGAAAGGCCATCTGAAAGCCGAACTCGATGGGAAAAGGGACACTAGCTAGATCATGGCACCGGCTAGCAATCAGAGAATTGGGAACAAATACATGGACCTAGCAAGCTAGCAGATCATTGAACCAAAGTGCTAGCACCCCCTCCTTGCAGTCATACTTCTAAGAGCCTAGAAAACTCTCATCGATTGGAGAGTACGGGGGGATAGCAGAGAAGGCCCTTATGATTGGATGTGGTCATGCCTCTGCTATCCACGTAGGGCCTAACCACCATCAGAGGAGGGGCCCCTCAACCTTTTAGGAAATTTTGGCTGGACCAATTCCCCGCCAAAAAAGGACTTAATAATCTTGATTCACAACTTTTAGGAAGGATTCTACAAAACAATGCTCAAGAAAATTGGTTTTGATTCGATCCTAGAAACTCACAAAGGTCTCTCTTGTAGTGATTCCGTCAAATTTGACATCTATTCCTTTCAATGGACTTCTAGCCATGATTCTAGCACTTCCTCACAATGATGAAATGAAGATGAGATGAGATCCTATCAAGCTACAATCAAATCAAATCAATTTTGATTATTTTTAAACAAAATAATGGCTAAATATCACTCACACTTCTTGATGGTTTTTCAAGACCTGTAAAACACTTTCAGAGGACTTTTTTTCATCCTAGATCAATTATATCTTATGAGAATAAGTCAAATATAATTAGTGGCTCTTGATCTTGGTGAAGAAACTTAGTGTTTCTACCCACAAAGAGCTTTTAGCTTGTGAGTTCATACCTGCAGAAATACATGGGATTTCTACACAGACAACAACCGAAGTCACCGATGAGGCCGAAGTCCCTGACTTAGCCGAAGTCCCCAGCTCCAACACATTGCCAAGGCACCAGCCTCGGTCCAAGTCGTCGACGACACTGAAGTGGCCGAAGTGGACGAAAGCAACAAAGGCAACGAAGGGAAACCAAGGCACAAGAGATCGGAGTCCCCGACGAGACCGAAGTGTCTGACGTCAACGAAGTCTCTGACAAGGACTCAACCGCAGCTATGAGCAAAGCCAAAAGTCAAGCCAGACACGTTGGATGTCGAGTACGTCATCAGAGCGTGACAGTTTGAATGTCATGACTCAACCGTTAAGCCCTTGTAGTTAAGCGGAGTAGCAAGAAATAGTTAGTTGTGCTTTTAGCTTAAAGTATCTTGTAATGCTTAGCTAATTAGTTCTTGTAATCATACCAAGCATGTTATATGTATTGGAAATCAAATACAAAAATATAGTCCTGAACGCAACACTCAATGAGGTGCGTGTCAAGGAAGAAATATAGGTCTAGCAATAGCTAGTTCAATTTGTGAGAAGAGAACACCTCTCTCACGTCGACGCGCTGATCTGGAAAACAGACAATGCTCAAAGAAAATTTTCTGATGTATACTCGATTTTGATAATATAGACGAGTTACAATTTTTTTGCTCAAGGTTTAGGGTTTTTGAATGCTTTGTGTTACTTATTCAATTCAATGGTAGATATACTTCCGCTATCATCTGACATTATCTATTATCCATTTAGCATCAGATTAGCAGTAGCTATCTGTAGCTCAAATGATATCTAGTCGCGGAATGAAGCAGTAGCATTGTTTGATAGATCGGATCCATCTGAGCTCATATCGGTGAATCTCGACCAGCTCCAACTTCGCAGTGATCGAAGTTTCCGACGTCGAAGAAGAAGGCTGGTCACTAGCTTCCCATCTCGGCCATCAAAAAATTTTCACCATTAGTGGTATCATAGAAAGCGACATCGAAGATTCACAACAAACCGAAGGTGATTCACACCTAGTAATGGTATCAAAGCCTCATCATTGAGACTATGGCTTCCATACACAACATTTAATCAAAGATCTGCATAGTGCTTGAAGAAGACGGGTCAAATTTCTTGGCTTGGAAGGTAAAGACTTCACTCATACTCATAGGAGAAGCACTATGGTCATGGGTTGATGGCACCAAAGAGATGTCAGCCAGCACATGCAAGAATCTTTGAGAGTCGAAAGAGAAGAACGACAAAGCACTAGTTGTCATCTCCCCTTCCATCAAAGACAACATTACTCTCAACCTTGCATCAATCTCTAATGCTAGAGAGATGTGGGATGCACTCACAACCAGATTTCAGACCAAGTCACGAAATCAAATTATGCATCTAGAAGATCAGCTCACCTATAGAATATGGGATGGCAAGGATCTCACCAGCTTCATCAGAAAAATGAAAAACATGTTCTTGTCATTACACAATGCTGGAACAAAGCATGCAGTCTCACAAGAGAAGCAGCTCAACTACCTACTACATTCCCTACCAAGATCTTTCTAGACTACCAGAACCCTGCTAGCTAAAGATCCTGACATGACCTTCAACAAAGCAGTCATTGACATCAAGGAAGAAGTCGAAGCCATAGAGCACTATGACGATAAAGTCGAGTCTGATCAAGCTCTCTACAACAACAAAGACTGGTCGAAGAAAAAGGCTTATCCTTAGAGGGAGTCGACAAGAAACCAAGACCGAAGTTAGCTAAACAAGACAGATCAAAGGGAAGAAACAAGAGCAAGCAACGAAGCAATGACAAGAAGACATGTAACAGATGTAGACGTAATGGCCACATAGTGGACCAATGTTGGCTGAATCCAAAAATCAAGTGCATGCACTGTCACAAGTGTTAGATTATTCTCCTACTAATCGACTAATCAACATTTTAATCTTCGTCCAACTCATTATCCAGGTCTGCAGTTTTCTTCGTGTTTTTACACAGTCTGCATAACTACTCGGGAATTGCTCATAGGTGGATCCAACTTATAAACGTTCGGGCATGGTTCGACAAATATCTTGTCGAGGCAAAGACAATTTATTGTTCGCCTTAATTGAAGCTACAGAATTTCCAGAAAGATTCAATTGGACGGATGCCAACTCACTTTGGATGGATGCTAGCTCACTATCATTATGATTGACGACCTAATTAGTTGTTCTACTATTGGACATTGCCACATTTTGCTTAGTATATATAGTTGTTCATATTCCTATAGTATTTAAGTAAGTTTTGATCAATAGATCAGCGAGCATTGAAAAGTTAGCTCTCTCTCTCTCAAGCCTGCGAGCTTGAACACTCGAGCATTCTAGCTCAGTTCTTCGCGTTGTATAGAGATTGCTATTGTGCTTACTGCTTATCAGCATTTCACTTGATTCATACTTCCATTTTAGCCGCTCAGAGATAGCTTAGGGTACGCGGCTTCAATCTGCAACTTATTGTACTCATTTACTTCTATTTCGCTTTCATACTGAATCAATACTATCTTTTATTCCATTCAGGTTCGTCTCAAAATGTATGCATTTTTATAGTTCTTCGCGACTAATTATTTGTCTGATAATTCAACGTATTATTGTTTGGCTACGTAATCACTATAGTACTGATGATTTCAAAGTTAGTTATTATAAGATCGAACGTGATTTCTATCACTATTGTTTTGTTCGAAATTGATAGGCGTAGTCATGCATGAAGAAAGAAGAAGATACTTTATTCCGCTATGCACGATAAGTTTTCTATCTTGTCGTTCGAATTTTTTTTATTAGAATCTTATTCGTTCGAATTCTTTTCGAATCTTATTCGCCCTATCTTTTACACACCTCTATTTCTTCAGTTCGAATAAATTTGTTTCAGTATCACATAATTGATTTCCACAGCATTGTATCTTTCTCTTAACGACAATCGAATTATCGACAGTCTAAAGTTCCAGATGGATTCTCAAAGTAAGGCTGGTCTTATCACAGACAAGCTTAATGGATCCAATTATCATCTATGGAAATTTAAGATGAAGACCTTGCTAATCGCCAATGAGTTGTGGGATGTTGTTACAAGAATTGAAGTGTAGCCTGAAGATGACACAATCGACTCAAAATAGAAATCGAAGGATTGTAAAGCTTTCACGCTTATTATCCTCAATACAGATACTCAAATTGGCCACATAGCTGAAGCCAAAACTTCAAAAGAATTTTGGGACATCCTGAGCTCACTATATGATGTGAGAGATGTAACTACCAAATTACATCTTCGAAGAAAATTCTTCACACTCAAGATGTCAAACAATGATTCTCTTCATAATCATAGACGATCAAGACGCAATTATGACATTGCTTTCAAGCCTGCCCTCTACATATGAGAGCTGGGTGATGATCATCACGACACACTCAAATTTAACTCTTACCAGAGTTATCACTATGTTGCCGCAAGAAGATAATCAAAGAAGTCAAGACACTTCGTCTACCTCTTCGTCTCATGCTCTATATGTCAACAAGGGCTCGAAACGACAGAAGCAGAAAAGCTCTAAGCAGTTTGCATCGAATCAAAACTATTGTATCCCAGACTTCATCCGGATACACATCCCATGTATATACTTTGGGCTTGGGCCGATAGGTTTGTATGTTGGGTACTTTGGAGATCATTTGCACATGAGCCAAAGGCCCTGGTGACTTGATCTCTTGTGAAATTGATTTCAGCGGATAATGTTGGGCATCTAGATAAAGGAGTACATGTTCATCCATCATTTCAACATCATTCATAAAAAGAATACCTTCCCCTAAAACCTTCGATTTTCATTTTTTGTCGTTATCCTAAAACTTAGCATTTTTCACCTTTTTCCATAGCCCTAAAACCTTCGATTTTTCATTTTTTACCGTTACCCTACAACTTCGTATGTTTCATTTTTTTATCCTAATCCTCAATTATCGCATTTTTTGTTTTTTACCCTAATCCTCAATTGTCGCATTTTTCGTATTTTACCCTAACCCTACATTGTCGCATTTTCACTTTTGTACCGAAACCCTAAACTGTCTCGTTTTCACATTTTTAACCACCCTAAAACTTCATATTTTTCGTTCTTTATCTATACCTTCGGGTTTTTTGCTTTTTTGTGAACCTTCTCTTTTTCCAAAAAAAAAGAAGAAGCCTGAAGTTAAAAAAGGGTCCAAGAGCCTATAAACTCAATCCTAAGGTACTCCAAATTTGCTATGGATCGTCCTTACGATCCAAATTCCACAGAGGACTATCCACCAGAGATGGTCTCTCCATCTACTGAACATGCTCGATTCAATAGATATTCTAGGATGAACTCCCAAGTCCAGGAGCCCTCAACCAGCCCATTTGACATATGGGAACCCATGCGTTTTGAAGCTCCATACGATCGACCACACTTTCACGCTGCCGAATCATTAAATACACGAGCTCACTTAAATGAGGCTTTTGCAAATAATGTTTCGTGTATTGAAAAACATACTCCCAAGTTAGATTTACCTAAGTACGACGACAACACTAACCCTCAAAGATTTCTTCAAGTCTTTGAGAATGCATGTGATGTCTATGGTGAGACATCACCAGCAGCCATGGTCCAGCTCTTCTCGATGACCATGATCGATCGAGCACGAGAATGGTTTTTTAACCTTGATCGTGAAGATAAACGAGACTGGTCATTCTTGAAGGAAGCATTCATTAAACGATTCAAGCCCTTTCGTGTGATCGAAAGTCTTTTTGTCAAGCTGAGTAATATCAAAATGACAAAAGATGAAAAAATACGAGACTACATAGAAAGATTTAAAAGATAAAAAGTCAAGTACAAGAATAACCAACTTAATCTATGCTCATCATTTGGTTCCTCATTGGCCTCCCACGATGGATAAGACGTGAACTTTGTTCCAATGATGGATACACATCATTAAAACAAGCCATGTCGGATGCCATCCGGGAAGAAGATGAGGGATCCGATGTTCATGAGCCACGTGAATGGAGAGCACATCGTGTTGTCCAAGAAACTCGACCAAATGAGAAAACAAGAGAACAATTATGAAAAACACAAATGGAGTTGCCAGCAACACCAGCAACAAATGGAGAAACTCACGAAAGAGTTTCAAAATACTCTCAAGTCTATCTAAAGCTCAATGCCATGTCAGTTACCCACTAGCCAAATCCATCATAAATGGGAGAATACTTGGTGCCCTCACTGTCGCGGTGCACACACTGGAAATGAGTGCCCATCATACCAACCAGTCCCAGATACTTCCTTGATCAAATGCGACATCTGCGACTTATGGGCTATTATAACCCGAGGAACCAGCCCCTCACAACCAGTTAGGGGGGCCATTATCAACCTCCTTGACAACAGTTTGTCACAAAATCAAAATCAGCATTATCCACTACGAAACAACCAAATCCATATACAAGAGTTGCCCATACAATCTAGACATGAACCTCAACCACAATTGGCACTCTTAGGTCCACCTCCAAGGGGACAACCTGATCCAGGAGCACAAAAACATAGACACCCTCAAGAATCTGCACAAACACATCTTGTGGACAACTCCTATGATCACACATACAATCATGATACAACACTCCCATGAACCATATCCAAGTGACAACTCATGCTCGTGCAAACGAGATGAGTATTCCACAAACTCAGAAAGCCAAGCACAGCTAACCATCCAAGATGGTTATGCTATTGCCACAGGACCAATGAGTAGCCATTGTTTTATTTGTGGTGAAACCGACCACTTCATGGTTGATTGTAAAGTTAAGAACGAATACCATGTAGAGTATCTAGATTGTGTTCACAAACACAATTTCAAAGACTATCCTAAACAACCTAACAGGATCCTTCCAGCACGTCATATATCATCAGAACTTGTTGGAGTTCTTACTAGAGCCCAACGCCAACGCCAAGAATAGTAGCAACACATTGACAAATTAGCTGACCATCAGGGAAGCCCATTGACAACTTCCACTTTACCTAAAGATTATCCAGAACCACGTGTGGAACAAAGGCAATACAATGAATTTAAAAATGAGTTTTTGTGAGAGGAAGAAAATACGAATGGTCTGTTATCCACTCAAATCCCCAAAAAAGAGCAATTTCTACAGGGACTTGAGGTATTCTCTGAACTCCTGCAAGCTCAAATCACCATGCCATTCCATAGTGTGCTAAAATCTTTCACAAGGCTTCAACGCTATATGCATCATAGTTTTCAGCTACCTACTATTCCTGATGAACAACGAAAACCCAAATCAGATTTTTGAAATTTCTCAGATTCTTATGAATCTGATGAATATAGGTGTTGCTAAGGGGACTAGCATCACCTTTCCTATGACCTATAAAGACTATCATGTAGTGTCTGCTATCCTTGATAGTGGATCAAGCATCAATATAATGGCTTTGTCATTGGCAAAGTCATGGAGATTCCATGCCCTTGAAGGCTAGGGAGGCCATTTAAGTTTCCCCTTTTGTACACCCTAGAAGCCCAAAATGTCAATGGCTAGTGGGTGTACCTCCCAAATTTTTTAGCCTCCAAGGTGTTTTGGCATTTAATATCCAAATTTTGGGTGAGGCCCTTTTTCAACCCCTATTTTTAGTAGGCGGCCTTCATTTTTTCTTTGGGTACCTTTGTTTTTGGCCTTTCTTTGTTTTTTCAAGGGTCGTGCGCCTACTGCTCATTTGTCCGGATTTTTGGTCGGTTGGGTAACCACTTGACCTGCACATTTTGTTAATTGTAGCTCGGTCGAGATTTGATAGAAATTTTTGATTAAGATATTCACGGAACGGCTCGGTCGAGATGGGACTGAAAGTACTCGGTTGAGATCTGATTGAGACGTGTCGGTTGAAATCTGATTGAGACGTGTCGGTTGAGATTTAACTCATGGCCTGGTTGAGATATTTCTGGTAGTGACTCAGTTGAGAGTGGTCGTGTGGTTTCAATGGGCAATGAAACAAGTCTTGGTCTAGTCCAGACGTGAGTCGTGGAGCTTGGCCAGGTATGGAGCGTGAAGACTCGGTAGAAAATGGAGTTGTACCTCAGTCGAGAGTGATGAGCTTTGTGAAAATGTTGTATTTGAGACTTCAAAGAGCTGGTTTGGTAGCACAGATCGAAAAGATTTTATGATTATAAGTGTCTGTGTAGCGGTGGTAATGGCGTCAAATGTTCACAGATTCCAGCAAGAATCTGTGAACATGGTTTTCTTTTTCTTCTTACTTCGTTAAATCTTTTTTTTAGGTGGTTTCCACTCTAGAAACCGAGTATACATTCCATGTTGCAATAAAGAAAGCAGAAAATCTAATTAATCCACAACCACAACAAGGAAATCAAGGCATGGTCATAGGAATTTCACTCTCAAGACAATAGCCATGAACAAGGAGCTTCTCAATTGCCAATAAGTCGTGGAGGATCTCGTCATTCATACAAGAGAAATGACAATACAATAAAAAGCTCCCTCACAAGAGAGGGGGGGCCTTAAATAAGCAAGAGGGCTGCCCATGTGGAGCCTTAGTGGCAATTCCACTAGTTTAGAAATTGCAAGTGGAAATAGTTCTTCCACTAGAGGTCACCATCAAAAGGTAGCTCACTCTACTTTATTTAAGAGGGGTCTACATTTATTTACATTGTCTTGGAATGTCACTAGCTCCTACATGGTCATTCCTTCTCTAGGATTTACCATGTAGGCTCACATAGAAATAACCTGCAATCCTAGCTAGTAATCCTCGGCTCTCAGTTTCTTCCTGTTCTCCTCCTTTTGAGACCTCCTCAGTCTTGGGTGAGAGATACTCAATTTGAGTATATGATATATTGAGGATAATAAGTGCGAAAGCTTTACCATCCTTCGATTTTCACTTTGAGTCGACTTTGTCGTCTTCAGGCTTTACTTCGATACCTGCAAAAACATCCCACAACTCGTGGCGATTAGCAAGGTCTTCATCTTTAATTTTCACAAATGATAATTGGATCCATTCAGCTTGTTTGTGATAAGACCGACTTTACTTTGAGAATCCGTCTGGAACTTTATGTCGTTAAGAAAGAGGTATCGTGCTACGCTACAATTGGAAATCAATTCTTTGATACTAAAATCGATGCTATAA
Organism: Diphasiastrum complanatum; assembly: GCA_029204225.1. Taxonomy (NCBI): domain Eukaryota; kingdom Viridiplantae; phylum Streptophyta; class Lycopodiopsida; order Lycopodiales; family Lycopodiaceae; genus Diphasiastrum; species Diphasiastrum complanatum. Next base: position 62,385,168 of record CM055099.1, on the reverse strand, counting down.
ACTGAAGAAGTATTAGAGCTCTGATATAACAGATCGCTCTGATATCCTAAAGGTAATTGAAAATTATAGAATTTGCTCTAATACCATCTCGAAAAGAGGTGACGAGATGAAAGGAAAAATAATTCGACAAAGTCAAAGTAGGTAAACGACTTCATCTAGCGCGACACGGAAGAAACCTACTTTCATATGCATGACTATGCCTATCAATATTGAACAAAAAGTAGTGATATAAATAACGTTTAATCTTTAGCAACTAACTTTGAAATCGCTAGCAACTAAGTGAATACGTAGCCATACATAAAGCATTGAATTATCAGACATATATCAATTACAAAAGAATTACAGAGAAGCATTCATACTGACATGATACTGAATGAAACAAAAGATAGATTGATTCAGTACAAGAAGCAAATCAGAATGGAAATGAGCACAAAAAAATTGCGGATCAAAGCCGCATGCTTTGAGCTATCTCTAAATAACTATACCTTTGTTTGAATTAAGCACTTCCGCTAATAAGCAGTAAGCGCAATAGCAAACTCTAAATAAACTCTAAAGAACCGAGCTAGAATGCTCAAGAGTGTTCAAGCTTGAAAGCTTGAGAGAAATGCTGACTATGCTTCAATACTTGATCATTCATGATGATGATCTACATGCCTATAATGTAGAATTATGAGCAGCTATTTATACTAAGAAATTAGGTTGTAAATTGCAACATCCAGTTGGCTATGATGTGCTAGCATCCGTCCAGTTAGGACTTCCTAGAAATTCACTTGCTGAAGTCTTTATCTTCAAAATGAGTGGAACAATTAACTGTCATTCACCCGATAAGATCTGTCCCGGACTATGTCTGATAAAAATTGTCGGATGATGTCCGATATGTCGGAGCCACCTGTGAGCGATTTTTGAGTAGTTCTACAGACTGTGTAAAAACACGAAGAAAACTGCAGGTCTTGATAATGCTTCTTGGTTTCCAATGGAAGGCTCGAACTTGAGACCAAAGAAACTTTGGATGTCAAGCGTTAACCAATTGAGCCAACTCCCTTGGGTAGGTCTTGATAATGAGTTGGATGAAGATTAAAAGTCGATTAGTCGATTTGTAGGAGAATAATCAACATGGCTAAGTACAAAGCTCTTACACATTGCACAAAGGAGATGATATGGATAAGAGGATGATCAAGGACCTTCACTTGCTACAACCTATCCTATCTTTCATGCTAGGAGGAAGCATATTGAGGTGGCATATCACTTTGTGAGGGAGCAAGTCATGGCAAAGGAGGTGGAGCTTCAACATGTGTCCTCAAGGGAATGTGTAGCTGATATCTTCACCAAAACATTGGGAAAGGACTTGTTCATGAAGCATAGGACCTCACTTGGAGTGTTTTCAAAGTCTATGCTTAAACTAGTTGAAGAGGGAGTGTGAAAGATTTCAACTAGTTTTACTCTCTTGATCATATTTGTATATTTGGCAATTGAGGCCAATTTTCATATTAGAACTAGAATTTGACTTTTCGAAGTTATATTAGTCTAACAGCATTTGAATACACACTTTTGTGAAGTGTGGGCAACTACAGAACACGAGTTTTAGATATTCAAGTTTGAATTAGAATCTGGTCCTCATTAATGCTAGGTTTTTCATTTTGGAGGGCAATCAAAGTTTGAATAAAGTTTTGGACATGTTATAAAAGGATGTATCTCGTGGGAAGAGAAGACATTCTCTTTGTCTTATCTCATTCATGCTTATACATGGTTCTCTTTGGGTCCTACTATCCATTGGTGCACTATACTTGTGATATCTTGCAATTTTATGTGTAGAATGCTCATTAATGCTATTTTCAGTTCCACACCTGTGAAATACAGTAGCTTACTATTTTTGTAAGAACAACAACATTATTTTATGTTTTGATTATACTGAGACTTTCAGTACAGTAGTTAAGCATTCTTCTATTCGACTTTTGCTATCATTTGCCACTACAACAGATTTGGAAATACATCAAATAGATGTACAGACAACATATCTTAACGGAGTTATCGAAGAGGACATTTACATTGTACAACCTGAAGGTTACAATATCGAAAGTAAACATAATCATGTATGTAAACTCCATAAAGCACTTTATGGCTTGAAGCAATCTGCTCGAGCATGGTTTCAAAGGATCGATACTTTCCTTATTGATCATGGCTACACACCAAGCTCTTCATATTCCAATGTTTACTTCAAGACAGTGCATCAGTCTTCTATCATTATCACTTTGTTTGTGGACGACACACTGCTTTTCAGCAACAATGTCAATCTGATAAAAGAAGCCAAGACAATGCTATCTTCCGAATGGCTACGTAATCACTTAGTTTGGCTACGTAATCACTTAGTTGCTCAAGCACGGTTTCAAAGGATCAATACTTTGCTCATTGATCACGACTACACATCAAGCATTGAAGCATAGTTAGCATCTCTCTCAAGCTTTCAAGCTTGAACACTCTTGAGCATGCTAGCTTAGTTTTTTAGAGTTGATTTAGAGTTTGCTATTGCGCTTACTGCTTATTAGCGGAAGTGCTTAATTTAGACAGAGTTATAGTTACTCAGAGATAGCTCAGAGCATGCGTCTTTGATCTGCAATTCCTTTGTGCTCATTTCCATTGTGATTTGTTTCTTCTATTGAATCAATCTATCTTTTATTGCGTTCAGTATCATGTCAGTATGAATGCTTCTTTGTAATTCTTTTGTAACTGATATTTGTTTGGTAATTCAATGCTTTATGTATGGCTATGTAATCACTTAGTTGCTAGTGATTTCAAAGTTAGTTGCTAACGATTGAACATGATTTCTATCACTACTTTTTGTTCAATATTGATAGGCGTAGTCATGCACATAAAAGTAGGTTTCTTCTACCGCATTAGATGAACTCGTTTACCTACTTCGACTTTGTCAAATTATTCTCCCTTTCTGTAACTAGCATAGCGTGAAAAATGCAAAAATAAGCTTGGTAGAGGCCAAAAATCTTGTATATAGATAAACACACATGTGTGGAGCCTGTTCCCACGTGTGAAACTAGTGTACTTGTCATGTTCCATAATCATATAGGATGTACATATGATCTAATTCAAGTTCTAGTGGCTAAAAAGGCCAAAAACTAGTTTTCTAGACATATGACACATGGCATCAATCTATTGATTGCATGAACCACATCCTTTCGTTAGGTGTCATATCCTATGTGTAGAGGACATCTCACACATGTGGAATAAGCTGAAGTAGGCAAATTTTGAGTTCTAGAAGATTTCCAAGTAGATCTCCATACAGAAGGAAAATAGACCAAAAGTGCTCAAAATAGAAGGTTTTGTCCAAGTGTCAGTTTTGCATGATGAATCATCATATGACAAAGCACCTTCACACATGTGGGATCAGAGGGATGATCAGTACCACGAGCTCCCACTTATTGTATATATAGAGCCATATTTGGCCATAATCATTGTGAGACACCAATCTTGGTTTTGGAAGCAATTTTGAGTGATTCTCTCCACTTGTCTACATTTGTTTTGATTGTTTTGAGGTTCTATCAATGTGTACTTGATTTTCAGGTTGGAGTCCGTATCCTGACAGGGTTTCACACGTGTGAAACCAGCAAGTACATTTACCTTCAATAAATGATTGTTCTTGTTTGGATTTTATGTCTAGAATTGATCTAGATTGATCTTAATCTTATGTAGATTGATAGACCAAGTAAATCTAACATCCAATCCCTCTTGAGGATCAGATTAGGATCCACTCTTGGTCCTTTTTGTACTTTTGTCACATGGTATCAGAGCCTAGTACAAGAGGTTTTGTTGAAATTGATAGGGTTAATCCAAATCAAAGCCAAAATTAGCAGTTTTTTGGAAACTAGTCAAATTTTGGGTAGCGAGTTGGATTTGATAGATATTCTCAAAAATTTTGGACCAGAACTTGTTGTGGGCTGTAGGAACCCTTTTCACACGTGTGAGGCCGTACATCTCTGGTTTTGGCTGAGAAAATTCAAAAATTTGTACAATTTGACTTACACACCCAATTTGAGAGATTTTTGGTGCAAAATCAAGCATTTTCTATAGAGAATCTAATCCCTTCATTAGTTCTTGGATTAGATCAGCCAAGAAATTAAATTTGAAGCTTGAAATAGGTGCATTAATTGATCATCTCTGATTTTTTGAGTGCATGTTGAAGTTGAGAGAGATTTTGCTAAAAATCATAGATTAAGGAGTGATATGCAAGGTGAGAGGTTGAAATCCATTGTACCATCACTCTAGATTTGTTCAAGAGTGATAGGGTCAAGTTTAGAAGCATCAATTTGCTAGAAAACATCTTTGGATCTGTCCTCCAAGTGAATCCTTTGAGAGTTTCTAGTGCATATAGAGCATCTATGCAAATCTTTTGTAGAATTTGACATAGATTGGCTTAAATTGAGAGTTCTAGAAAAGAGATTGAGATCCAAGTCACATTGTTCAACCCTACTCAATTTTTTTGAGTGATTGTTAGGTTTGAAAAGAGTCATTAAGGTGTCTATGACAAATGTGTAGAGAGAGATCCAATTTTCTAAGAGTTCCTTCCTTTGTAGAGGGCAAGATCTAGAAGCTCATTTTGAGTTGTTATTGGTGGAGAATTTGTCTTCTCCTAAGTGATCAAATCTTTCTAAGTGGCATTAGCTCTTTGAAGCACAATATCTTAGTGAGAAGAATAACAACTTTTGATTTTGAATTTCAATCCAAGTCTTAAAAGGTAGAGTAATTGGTGGAATCCAATAGGAGTGAGTGAATTCAATTTGTTGAGCAAAAATTGACATAGTATGTATGAAACTCAAATTAGTTCTATTCAACTTTCTTTGTGAGAGTGTGAGGGTCAATTTGTGATCCCATTGGATGTCTAGAATGAGGAGGAGTCCATATTTGAGTATTCATGCATGGTTGAGATCTTTGTGAATCTCTAGTTGTCTAATTTTTTAGCTTTGTGGAAAATTGGTGGTATAGTTTGTTTTCAAATCAAATCAAATTCATTCTAAATCTCAAGAGTGAGATTATTTGGGTCAAGAGTGAGTCCAAAAGAAGTGATTAAGTTTGATTTTCATGTGTTTGAAACAAAATCCATCTTTTCTTCAAGAATCTCAAGTGTTGAGAGAACTAGTCAAGTGAAAAGGAAAATCTAAGTGTCAAATCTTTTTCATATTCATTTCAACTTTCAAAAAAAAGAGTCATTGGTATTTGATGAGTCCAATAGGAGATTGGATCTAATTTCTTTAGTGATTTGATTCAAAGATTGTGGGCTTTTGTCTTAGTGATCAAAGCAAAGTTTCCAAGTGACTAGTCATTACTGTGAAGATTGATTCTTAGGTTTGTGAGCTAGATCTTTTGTAAATCCTTCTAGATTGTTGAAGATGTTCAAATCTAGTCTCTTGAAAGTCACAAATTACATTTGTAGAATCATATCACAGGTTTTTATTCACATGGCATCAATAGGTGGCATCCTATTGAAGGAAAGAAAGGATCCTGACTGCAACCTTTGTGGCAAGGGAGGATATTTTGTCTCAAGATGCTACAAAAAGAAGACCAGTCCATCCAAGGAGAACCAAAGCAAGGGGGCCAAGGTGAAGGATGGAGCTTCAAGTTCAAAATGCAAATACAAGAAGGACAAGTCCAAGGAAAGGTGTTTCCTTTGTGGAATGGTGAATGAGGCTTGGAGTCTCACAAGGACTTGCAAGATTTGTCTTCAAGAGTCCATCACAACACATGTCAAATATTTTGAGATTTTTCATTTGGAAGTGCATTGTTTGGTTCAAGATGCAAAGATAGATGTCACTTTTATGAAAGTAACTTGGATTTATTTTATGTCCTTGGAAAGTATTTTGCTTGGAACTTTAGATAAGTTCAAACTTATTGTTATGATCCAAGAGAAATCAATCAAGATTAAGGAGCATCAATCACAAAATGAAAATAGTTTCATTTATGCTCTCATGTCAACTTATGAATATCTATTTTGCTTTGAAGGGATTTTTGTATCTTAAAGGTGGCTTAAGGCAATACTAGTTGAGTGTGATGCCTTAAAGAATAGCAAAGCATGTTTTCCTTGTAAGCTTACATTAGTTATGAAGACAAGGAAATGGAAATATCTTCATAATGTAGGATCTTTTGGTTTCAATAAGATCATGAATGATGTGTTCATACATAAAGATGAAAATTGTATGTTTTCAATCCTAAAGGCAAGTTGTAAACTTCTTATGAGAATAAGTGAAGCATCCAAAGTGGACACTTATATCCATAAGCAAGTAGTTAGCCTTATTGAGATGGAATTACCTTTTGATTTCAATATTGGAAAAATCATGCCAAGTTGTGGTGATTTTTGGACTTATGTTTCTAGCATAAGTAATCTTGATAATCATAGGAAGTGCATATTGAATGGTCATGATTGTTGTGATCATTATGAGACATGGAGGTCTCGGATTTCCATCAAAAAGGAGCATCATGAAGAGGATCTTAAGGAGTCATCTCAAGGTTCAAGTGTGCCAAGGATTGAGGAGGAGAGTCCTTCTCAAGGTTCAAGTATGTCAAGGATTGAGAAGGAGAGACCTTCTCAAGTTGTGATTCCAAAAAGAATCTCAAGAAACATGGTTGAGTCCATGTGGCTCACATTTCAAGGGAAAGAGGAGCATACCTCATGTGGTATACATCTCATACTTACTTCTCCTATGTCATTTGATAAATCAATTTGCTTTAGTGAGATCATTGCATCTCAAAATTGGAGTAAAGCCATACTAGTTGAGTATGAAGTCTCTCTTGAGAACATAGATGATGTTCTTAAAAGGTTAAAATTGATTTTAAATCAATTAGAAAGCAAATGGTTATTGCATCAAATGTATGCTCTTGAGTCACGTAAGAGCAAACGTGATTTGTTCACTCATAGTTTGAAAATTTGTATTGAGACAAATTGTAAACTCTTTATGAGAGTAAGTGAATCATCTTCTAAAGAAACTTCTCTCCATAATGAAGTATTTAGCCTCATTGGATCTGAGATTAGCATGGTAAACAGGCATGAAGATATGATGCAAACACTTTGATATTATAGCATGCATAGTCTTGCCAATTTGGATAAGTCTAATTCTCTAGATCATGGTAACATGATGTTAGATCTTTGTGATCCTAATAAGTCAAGAAGAAATCTCTATTTTCTCATGCTAGGATGGTGCAAAGCTCTCAAGTTCGTCAAAGATGTCAACATCAAAGAAGCGCTATCATGGATATAGTGATTTCAGATCAACATCAAGCTCATTGGCTGATCTTCACACCTTTTGAACCAAAAAAGACCAATTCAGCCCATGGAGTCAAGTTCAAGATCATCATGTTTTCCATCAAGCTAAATCTACCAAGCTAGATTTTTGAGGAGGAGTGTGAAAAATGCAAAAATAAGCTTGGTAGAGGCCAAAAATCTTGTATATAGATAAACACACATGTGTGGAGCCTGTTCCCACGTGTTAAACTAGTGTACTTGTCATGTACCATAATCATATAGGATGTACATATGATTTAATTCAAGTTCTAGTGGCTAAAAAGGCCAAAAACTAGTTTTCTAGACATATGACACATGGCATCAATCTATTGATTGCATGAGCCACATCCTTTGGTTAGGTGTCATATCCCATGTGTAGAGGACAGCTCACACATGTAGAATAAGCTGAAGTAGGCAAATTTTGAGTTCTAGAAGATTTCCAAGTAGATCTCCATATAGAAGGAAAATAGACCAAAAGTGCTCAAAATAGAAGGTTTTGTCCAAGTGTCAGTTTTGCATGATGAATCATCATATGACAAAGCACCTTCACACATGTGGGATCAGAGGGATGATCAGTACCACGAGCTCCCACTTATTGTATATATAGAGCCACATTTGGCCATAATCATTGTGAGACACCAATCTTGGTTTTGGAAGCAATTTTGAGTGATTCTCTCCATTTGTCTACAATTGTTTTGATTGTTTTGAGGTTCTATCAATGTGTACTTGATTTTTAGGTTGGAGTCTGTACCCTGACAGGGTTTCACACGTGTGAAACCAGCAAGTACATTTACCTTCAATAAATGATTGTTCTTGTTTGGATTTTATGTCTAGAATTGATCTAGATTGATCTTAATCTTATGTAGATTGATAGATCAAGTAAATCTAACATCCAATCCCTCTTGAGGATCAGATTAGGATCCACTCTTGGTCCTTTTTGTACTTTTTTCACACATAGTAAGATCAAAACACTTAGTGCACTATTACTGTGAACCATTCTCTTTCACAGTATTGTGATCTGATCGTTGTCTTTACAACAGCTTAACATAGATTCTCTATTTTATTATGTGTGTTTCACTTTCAAATTTCTGATAATTTCTCTTTTCATACATTGGTACTCGTTTCACGACTCTCGACTATCATAGACACCTAACTGTTTCGCTCCCTTCATGGTTGTCATTGACACCTACCAAGATATTCCTCCTGTCGATCTAAGTAATAGTCTAAATTAATAGTTGGGAAAGATCCTATAATGATTTATGTGTTGAATTTTTTCTTGACTAAATCTCGCATTCAGCAAGAGTGGTATCAGAGCTGATAATATAATTCCCAATACAAGCAATCATTGTAAAAAATATGGCAAAATCTAGCTTGCTAATTTGCAGTTCTAGTTTGTGAGTCAATCTCACACATGTGGAGCATGTTCCCACGTGCGAAAAATAGTCAAAATAGATTAATCATGTTGACTTTAGGGGTGTCATAAAGTTTTATGGTCAAGCATCTTGGTGTCATTAGTAGATAGGGCCAATTTTGGCTTTAGGAGCAAAAAGTCAAGTACACATGGTCTGTCTTAATTAGACCAAAAGTCAACTATGACATAGCTCGAGCTAGTTAGGCTTGTGACACATGTGTAGATGTAATTTGATGAATGACACACTTCAATTGTTGGCAAGAATCAAGGGGTCCAATCACAAGTGAGATTTTCATGAGAAGGGTCCAATAGAATTGTGAGGTCGATGCATCACTCATCCAATAGGATGTAAGAGGTTGTAGAGAAGGGTTCTAATAGGAATTGAGCATGGACTACCTCATGGGACTACTAGTATGCTTAACCGATTCACTTTGTATTGTGTTTTTTGGAGATTAATTGAGAATTTGAGTTTCTAGTCACATTGGTGAACTCTCTCTCTACTCGAGCCGCCCAATTTGTTGCATTCTCTCTCTACCCAAGAGTTGGAACTTTTCATACTTAGTTTTTTGAAAGGACAAAAATCATTCCGCTGTGCATACGAACCCAATAACTTGCACGTGTGAGACCATTATTTGCCTTTGCTGTAAATAAAAAAAATTGCTCTTGGTAGTTTTAGTAAAATATCAGTCGTTGTCATTTTTTGCAGTTACTAAAAATATTTAATTATTTTTAGCTGACATTTGGAGACCATTACTCACGTTTACTATTTTGGAGAAAAAAATTTATTTTTAGGTCATTACTCGTTGTTATTTCCGCGCATTAGAAATTAACATATGTAGCGAGTCTGTGTATTTCTTTTGCAGAAATTTGGATTGTCTGTGAGATCCTAAGCAAGCGACTACAGATCATAGATCATAAAAGTTTCAAGCAGTCGATATGACGCAAACAATGAGATGGAGAAGAAGAGAGTAATTTCATTTATGTTTTTGTGTTTTGAGTGAGTCGTTCAGTGTCTCGCTCGTTGGCGGCTTGACACTCCTCAAAGTCATTGTGTTCTGCCCATTGATAGACTTTCATGCACAACTCTACTCTCCACTATCCACTCTCTTTCTTGTGGTAATCTATTTGTGTATATATCCACTATGTGAAGTCTACAAGATAGTTAATCGGCTAATTACAAGACAAGTTTATGCTAATCAATTAGCTAGTTATCCTCTGTTAACGTCGCTTCTTGCGACTGAGCATGGAAGTATAAGACTCCACGATTGTCAAGCTGCCAACTGTTAGCTCAAATTGTTTTCTTTCAATTCGTTTCTTCCTCCAGTGTGTTTCGTCATTTCCTTGCAGGGATGAAACTCAAATAGTTTTCCTTCGATCTTCAGGGTATGTTTGACCTTCGATTCGGTTCGGTTCGGCCTTCAAGATCTTTTTGTCTTTCGAGACATCTTCATTTTTCGGGATCTCTATGGCAGTTGCAGGAGTTCACCATTTCTGACACTCCCTCTTGAACCTTGCAACTTTGGTGTATGTTTAGTCAAATTGATTTCTTTATTTTGTGAAGAGTGGTTTGTCGAGTGGCTTCATGAGAAAATCTGCAACCATGTCTTCAAATTTTATGTACTAGACTTTCAGCTCTTCTTTCGAGATCAAGTCTTGAACATGATGGTACTTCAGAGGTATATGTTTTGTCTTTGAATGGAAAACAGGATCCTGGTATATATATATATATATATATATATATATATATATATATATATATATATATATATATATATATATATATATATATATATATATATATATATATAGAGAGAGAGAGAGAGAGAGAGATATGGCACTTTGAGAATCCATCATCATCGTGCATGGTTCTCTTTGTGGTATGCCAATTGCCTCCAACATCATCTGCAACCATACTACCTCGTTTGCCATCTTTGAAGCTACGACATATTCAGCTTCGCATGAGGATTGAGCCACCAAAGTTTGCTTCTTGCATATCCAATTGATTGTTGCTCTGCACGCCATCGAACACCCTCCTATCACAGACTTGTTGTTGTCTTTGCAACTTGCAGCTCGAATTCTTTTTTTTCTTCATCTGCTCTGTAGGTTAATCCCATACTTTGGGTGCCTTTCAGATATTGCAAAATTTTTTGTGCCATTTGCCAATGTACCATGCCAGGATTCGAGGAGAATCGGCAGCATCAAGGAGTTTCCTATCATTAGGGAGTCATCTACAAAAATACTCAAAATCACAAAACTTCTTCCTACTTTTTTTATATAGACATTGCAGTTTGGTTGTGTAGGAATGAAGTCTAGAGACTTCAGAAGACTGTTGAGCTTCTTGTACCAAGCTTGTGATGTCTGCTTTAGACCATAAATGCATCGTTGCAACTGATAAACATATTGTCAATTGTCAAGATCTTAGAATCCTTCGGGCTGTTTCATGAAAAAATTTTCTTCTAGATCTCCGTGGAGAAAGGCTGTCGTCACACCAAATTGGTGTATTTCCAGATTGTATTGAGTTTCGTATGCAAGGAACAGTCGAATGCTTGTCATCTTCACCATTGGTGCATACGTGTCAAAATAATCGATGTCGCACCTTTGTGTGTATCCCTTCGCAACAAGCCTAGCTTTGTAGCATCCGATAGTGCCATCTGATTTGATTTTCTTTTGTAGACCCATTTGCAGTCGACGACCTTTTTATCTTCGGGCAGTGGCTCTAGTGTCCAAGCCTCATTGTGCCTCATTAATTTGATCTCCTCTGACATCGTCGCTTCTAGAATTCTCCTTCTGGACTCTAGATTGCTTCTTGATATGTTGATGGCTCTTCAGTGATGCTACAATATTCAAACTCTGTGTCTTCTCTCCATTGAAGATTGTCAGTGTATCAATCTGGAGGTCTTCTTTGTCTTGTTGAACTTCTTGAATCTGTTTGTCGCTACTAGTTCGTTTCTTCCTCGTCAAGTTGATCTTCAGCTTCTTGCTACTCTAGAGTCTGGGGCTCAACATTCTGATTTGAGGTTTGCCCTCAATCTCCCTCTTGAATTGGCAGTAGTGTGAAGATCTCTTGGTCTTTTTCTTCCCTCAATCCAAAAAATGTGGACTCATCAAACTTCACATCTCTACACGAGACAACTTTCTTCGTGGTTGGGCTGTAGAGTATATATACTTGTGATTCATTTGAGTATCCGACCATGATTGTTTGCTGTGACTTTTCATCGAGCTTGCTTCTTTTTTCTTTTGGTATGTGCTTGTACGTTGCACATCCGAATACACACATGTATGATAGATTAGGCTTATTTCCACATTTTGTACGGTGTTTTGTTTTCTAGGGTTGTCATTGTTGATCTGTTCTATAGGTGTACTACTGCAGCTATTGCCTCAACCCAAAATTGACTCGGCAACTGAGCATGTATCCTCATGCATCTGGCTCCTTCGACTAGTATCATGTTTCTTCTTTCTACAACACCATTACATTCGGGTGTGTACGCAGGAGTGAATTGATGCTTTATTCCTTGTTTTTTGCAAAATCTTGAAAACTCTTTGCTCTTGTACTCACCTCCATTATCAAATCCGATGATTAGAATCTTCTTTGAGGTGTGTCTCTCTGCGAATGCCACGAACTACTTGAAAGAGTCAAACACTTCAGATTTTTTTTCATTGTCATTCGACTATAGTCATCAATAAATGTTAGAAAATACCTTGATCCTAAGAGCAAATCAACTTTCATTGATCCACATACATCGGAGTGGACAAGCTCAAGGACTTCTTTTGCTCTTCTTCTCTCATATACAAATGAATTTCGATGTTGTTTGCCTTCTGGGAGGCTTCACAAAATTCAATGTCAGGGCTGGATATCTTCAGACCTGTGACTATGTCATTTTTGCTCATGTCTTAGAGGCTCCTCATGTTCAGATGACACATTCTTATGTACCAGAGTTGATCTTCATTCTTTGATGCATTTAGTATGTTATCAGAACTGCTGATTATCTTGGCTTGGTAAAGATTATGTTCTTTGGATCTTGTTTGTTGTTTTCTCGATCATCCGGCATACATTGTCATTGAACAAAACTCAAATTTTGAGATCTGCCATCTTTGAGATGATAGCAGGTGTTTTCTTAATGAGGGTATGTAGAGTGCTCCTGGCAGCTCTGCTTGTCTCGACAATGTTCGTAGCTATAAAGTCTCGATGCCCTTGACATCATGTTGGCTCCCATCACCTAGTATCACTGCTCTGTTGTTCTCGAGTTCTCTGTAGTCGATCAAGATTCTCTTGTTGCAGGTAATGTGTGAAGCTACTCCTGAATCGATGACTACATCATAGTCTTGTTCAATATAGCTTGCTGAAGCTTCATCAAATATCATAAAGGCTTCATCGCTTTTGTCTGCATCTTTCGATGACTTTGCAACATTTTCTTTTTCGGTCTTTCTTTTTGGGTTGAATCTGCAGTCATATGTAGAATGTCCTTTCTTCATGCAGTGCATGCAAGGTATTGTTGGGTTGAACCAGCATCTATTGCCTATGTGACAATGATAACAGGAAGAAGATTGCTGGTTGTCATTTCCTCTACTCGAAGACTTGGTATTTGTCTTGTCAAATCTGGGCTTGTTCTTGTTTTTCTTCCTTCCTTTTGTGAAAAGTGCCTTCTCCTAATTTCTGCTTCCTTCTCCTTCATGTCTCATCAATCTCTCATCAGCGACAAGACTGAAAGCTCGCTCAAACGTCATGTCTGGTAAGCTCAAAATGAGCATTCTCAACGGCTGATAGGACACAGGCAGAGATTTTATGAAGTACATCAGCTGTTATGGTGCTGGAACTTGGTGTTCCTATTTAGATGCAGCGAGTTGAGCGAAGATCATTCTGATCTTCTCAACATGCTGATCCAACTGGCTGCCATCCCATCATATCGATTGCACTTGATTGTGAAGGTGCATTACTGAAGCGTCAGTCCTCACTTTGTACTTCTGCTTTAGTCTTTTCCATGCTTCATGGTTGCTCTCACAGTCTTCAATTTGCATGAGTATTTTTTTGTTTATGGATAAAACGATGATTGTCATAGTGTGCTCATCCTTTCTGATCCATTCAGCTCTCCTCGGGTCTCCCTTTAGAGGCCGTTCTTCTGTGAGTTCAGTCACCGACCAGATGCCTTCATCCTTCAGAAGCGTTCTGATTTTGAATTTTCATACCCCATCAAGATTGATTGCTATTCTTGTTTAAATCGTTGTAGCCATATTGTGTCGTCTTAGAATACCGGGCTCTGATACCATGTAGCGAGTCTATGTATTTCTTTTGCAAAAATTTGGATTGTCTGTGAGATCCTAAACAAGCGACTACAGATCATAAATAATAAAAGATTCAAGCAATCAATATGACGCAAACAATGAAATGGAGAAGAAGAGAATAATTGCATTTCTGTTTTTGTGTTTTGAGTGAGTCGTTCAGTGTCTTGCTCATTGGCGGCCTGACACTCCTCTAAGTCGTTGTGTTCTGCTCGTTGGCAGACTTTCATGCACACTTCTACTCTCTACTATCCACTCTCTTTCTTGTGGTAATCTATTTGTGTATGTATCCACTATGTGTGAAGTTTACAAGATATTTAATCGGCTAATTACAGGACAAGTTTATGCTAATCAATTAGTTAGTTATCTTTTGTTAACATCGCTTCTCGTGGCTGAGCGTGGAAGTATAAAACTCCACGATCATCAAGCTGCCAACCGTCAGCTCGAACTGTTTTATTTCAGTTCATCTTTTCCTCCAGTGTGTTTCGTCATTTCGTTGCAGAATTGAAACTCGAACACTTTTCCTTCAGTCTTTGGGGTAGGTTTGACCTTCGATTCGGTTTGGTTCGGCCTTCGAGATCTTTTTGTCTTTTGAGACAACTTCATTTCTGGGATCTCTACGGCAAAGTTGCAGGAGTTTATTATTTCTGACACTCCCTCTTGAACCTTGCAACTTTGGTGTATGTTTAGTCCAATTGCATTTCTTTATTTTGTGAAGAGTGGTTTGTCAAGTGGCTTCGTGAGCAAATCTGCAACCATTTTCTTAGATTTTATGTATTAGACTCTCAGCTCTCCTTTCGAGATCAAGTCTCAAACATGATGGTACTTCAAAGGTATATGTTTTGTCTTTGAATGGAAAACAGGATCCTGGGATAGATATATGGCACTTTGAGAATCCATCATCATCATGCATGGTTCTCTTTGTGGTATGCCAATGGCCTCCAACATCATATGCAAGCATACTACCTCGTTTGTCATCTTTGAAGTTGCGACATATTCAGCTTCGCATGAGGATTGAGCCACCAAAGCTTCTTGCATGTCCAATTGATTGCTGCTTTGCACACCATTGAACACCCTCCTATCACAGACTTGTTGTCGTCTTTGCAACTTGTCCAGCTTGCATCACTGTAGTGTTGCAGCTCAATTTTTTTTCTCTTCATCTGTTCTATAGGCTAATCTCTTACTTTGGGTGCCTTTCAGATATTGCAAAATTCTTTTCGCCATTTGCCAATGTGCCATGCCAAGATTCGAGGAGAATTGGCAGCATCAAGTTTTCTATCATTAGGGAGTCATCTACAAAAATAGTCAGAATCACAAAACTTTTTCCTACTTTTTTTATATAGACATTGCAGTTTGGTTGTGTAGGAGTGAAGTCCAGAGACTTCAGAAGACTGTCGAGCCTCTTGTACCAAGCTTGTGATGCCTGCTTCAGACCAAAAATGCATCATTGCAACCGACAAACATATTGTCGATTGTCGGGGTCTTAGAATCCTTCAGGATTTTTCATGAAGATTTTTTCTTCTAGATCTCCGTGGAGAAAGGCTGTCTTCACATCAATTTGGTGTATTTCCAGATTGTATTGAGTTGCGTATGCAAGGAGCAGTCGAATGCTTGTCATCTTCACCATTGGTGAATACATGTCGAAATAATCAATGTCGTACCTTTGTGTGTAG
Organism: Diphasiastrum complanatum; assembly: GCA_029204225.1. Taxonomy (NCBI): domain Eukaryota; kingdom Viridiplantae; phylum Streptophyta; class Lycopodiopsida; order Lycopodiales; family Lycopodiaceae; genus Diphasiastrum; species Diphasiastrum complanatum. Next base: position 62,369,525 of record CM055099.1, on the reverse strand, counting down.
CCCTTAGCAGCAAGCCTCGCTTTGTAACATCCGAGAGTGCCATCTGATTTGATTTTTCTTGTGTAGAACCATTTGCAGTCAACGATCTTTTTATCTTCGGATAGTGGCTCTAGTGTCCAAGCCTCGTTTTGCCTCATTAATTCGATCTCCTCTGACATCTCTACTTTCAAAATTCTTCGTCTGGACTCTGGATTGCTTCTTGATATGTTGTTGGCTCTTCAGTGAAGCTGCAGTATTCAAACTCTGTGTCTTCTCTCCATTGAAGATTGTCAGTGTATCGATGTGGAGGCCTTCTTTGTCTTGTTGACCTTCTTGGTTCTGTTCATCGTTGCTGGTTTGTTTTTCTTCTCATCAGGTTGATCTTCAACTTCCCGTTACTCTGGAGTCTGGGGCTCGACATTTTGATTTGATGTTTGTCCTCCATCTCCCTCTTGAATTGGCAGTACTGTGAAGATCTCTTGGTCTTTTTCTTCCCTCAGTCTAGAAAATGTGAACTCATCAAACTTCACATCACTACTTGACATAACTTTCTTCGTGGTTGGGTTGTAGAGTCTATACACTTGTGATTCGTTTGAGTATCCGACCATGATTGTTCGCTGTGACTTTTCGTCGAGCTTGCTTCTTTTTTCTTTTGGTATGTGCTTGTACGTTGCACATCCGAACACACACACGTATGATAGATTAGGCTTATTACTTGTCCACATTTCGTACGATGTTTTGTTTTCCAGGGTTGTCATTGTTAATCTATTCTGTAGATGTACTACTGCAGCTATTGCCTCAGCCCAAAATTGACTCGGCAACTGAGCCTGTGCCATCATGCATCTAGCTCCTTCGACTAGTGTCTTGTTTCTTCTTTTTGCGACACCATAATATTCGGGTGTGTACGCAGGAGTGAATTGATGCTCTATTCCTTGTTTTTGGTAGAAGCTTGAAAATTCTTTGCTCTTGTTCTCACCTTTATTATTAGACCCGATGATCTGAATCTTCTTTGAGGTGTGTCTCTTTGCAAATGCCATGAACTTCTTGAAAGAGTCAAACACTTCAAATTTTTTCTTCAAATAATAGATCGTTGTCATCTGGTTGTAGTCATCAATAAATGTCAAGAAATACCTTGATCCTGAGAGCAAATTAACTTTCAGTAGTCCACAAACATCGGAGTGGACGAGCTCAAGGACTTCTTTTGCTCTTCTTCTCTCGTATACAAATGGATTTCGATGTTGTTTGCCCTTCTGGCATGCTTCACAGAATTTAGTGTCAGGTCTGGATATCTTCAGACCTATGACTATGTCTATTTTGCTCATGTCGTAGAGGCTCCTCATGTTCAGATGATACATTCTTATGTGCCATAGCTGATTTTCGTTTTCTAGTGCATTTAGTATGTTATTGGAACTAGTGATTATCTTGCCTTGGTACAGATTACGTTCTCTGGATCCAATTGTTAGTAGCTTGTTTGTTGTTTTCTCGATTAGCTGGCATACATTGCCATCGAACAAAACTCGAATTATGAGATTTGCCATCTTCGAGACTGATAGCAGATCTTTTCTTAATGAGGGTATGTAGAGTGCTCCTAGAAGCTCTACTTGTCCCGACAATGTTCGTAGTTGTAGAGTCTCGATGCCCTTGACATCATGTTGGGGTTGTCGCCTAGTATCACTGCTCTGTTGTTCTCGAGTTCTCTTGTTGCAGTAATGTGTGAAGCTACTCCTGAATCGATGACTACATCATAGTCTTGTTCAGTATAGCTTGCTGAAGCTTCATCGAATATCACGAAGGCTTCATCGCTTTTGTCTGCATCTTTCGATGACTCTGCAACATTCGCCTTTTCGGTCTTTCTTTTTGGGTTGAATTTGCACTCATATGTAGAATGTCCTTTCTTCATGCAGTGCATGCAAGGTATTGTTGGGTTGAACCAGCATCTATCGCTTGTGTATCCCAACTTGTGACAATGATAACAAGAAGATAATTGTTGGTTGTCATTTTCTCTGCTCAAAGACTTGGTGTTCGTCTTGTCAAATCTGGGCATGTTCTTGTTTTTCTTCCTTCCTTTTGTGAAAAGTGCCTTCTCCTGATCACTGCTTCCTTCTCCTTCATCTCTCATCAGTCTCTCATCAGCGACAAGACTAACAGCTCATTTGAACATCATGTCTGGTAAGCTATGAGCATTCTCAGTAGATAGGATGCAAGCAGAGATTTCATGAAGTACATCAGTTGTTATGGTGTTGGAACTTGGTGTTCCTATCCATATGCAACGAGTTGAGCAAAGATCGTTCTGATCTTCTCAACATGTTGATCCAACTAGTTGCCATCCCATCATATAGATTGTAGTTGATTGTGAAGGTGCATTACTGAAGCGGCAGTCCTCACTTCGTACTTCTGCTTTAGTCTTTCCCATGCTTCATGGTTGCTCTCACAATCTTCAATTTGCATGAGTATTTTTGTTTATGGATAAAACGATGATTGCCATATCGTGCTCATCCTTTCTGATCCATTCAGCTCTCCTCGGGTCTCCCTCTAGAGGCCGTTCTTCTGTGAGTTCAGTCACCGACCAGATGCCTTCACCCTTCAGAAGCGTTTTGATTTTGAATTTTCATATTTTGTAGTTTGCCCCATCAAGATTGATTGCTATTCTTGTTTGGATCATTGTAGCCATGTTGTGTCATCTTAGAGTACCGGGCTTTGATACCATGTAGCGAGTCTGTGTATTTCTTTTGCAAAAATCTGGATTGTTTGCAAGATCCTAAGCAAGCGACTACAGATCATAGATCATAAAAGATTCAAGCAATCGAAACAACGCAAACAATGATATGGAGAAGAAGAGAGTAATTGCATTTCTATTTTTGTGTTTTGAGTGAGTCGTTTAGTGTCTTGCTCATTGGCGGCCTGACACTCCTCTACGTCGCTGTGTTCTGCTCGTTGACAAACTTTCATGCACAGCTCTACTCTCTACTATCCACTCTCTTTCTTGTGGTAATCTATACGTGTATATATCCACTATGTGAAGTTTACAAGATAGTTAATCGGCTAATTACAAGACAAGTTTATGCTAATCAATAAGTTAGGTATCCTCTATTAGCGTCACTTCTCGCGTCTGCGCATGGAAGTATAAGACTCCACGATTGTCAAGCTGCCAACCGTCAGCTCGAATTGTTTTCTTTCGGTTCATCTCTTCCTCTAGTGTGTTTCGTCATTTCGTTGTAGGGATGAAACTCGAACACTTTTCCTTCGGTCTTCGAGGTATGTTTGACCTTCGGTTCGGTTCGGTTCGGCCTTCGAGATCTTTCCATCTTTCAAGACATCTTCATTTTCCGGGATCTCTATGGCAAACTTGCAGGATTTCACCATTTTTGACAAAAAAATATTTACTCGCCAATTATTCGTCTTACTATTTCTAGTGAGTTTTTTTATTTGCCCTTCAAATTTTAACATTTTCTATTTTCAGTATTCTTTACTCGCCCATTATTCACCTTACTATTTTTATTAATTTGTTTCATCACTCTCCAAACTTTCACAATTTTATTTTTAGTAAAATTTTTTGCCCATTATTCACCTTGTTATTTTTAGTAAGTAAAGTACACACTTGTATTTTTTCTTTGGATTTTTGCACTTATTATTTTTTGAATTCCTGCTTTTAAATGATATAAGAGCCATTCAGTGAAAAGCCCTTAAAGATAGTTTCAAGCGACAAAAAACATATATTTACCACAATTGTCGCCCTTACTAATTTTAATAAGTAGATTACTCGCCTGCCATTTTTCGAATATCATATGAAATGTCTAGTGACCTAGAGGTTTTGCAAATCTTATTTGATACGCAAAATTATTCAAATGAGAACAACAAAATATAGCGTAAGGAAAAATTTTAGTCAAGCAAAAATATAGTGAAATTAAGGTATGCCTATATGATTTGGAAGTGATAAAGTACAATAAGTCACTATTTTCTCACCACAGTATTTTAAGCTGGTGATAGACAATGTTTGCAAGATATCAATATGTCTCCAAGCTTTCTCAAAAGATAATAGCCAAATAGAGTGGCAAACAATGTGGTTAACTTCACATGCATTGACATGTGCCATACATTCATTTTAAAGAAGACAAATCTATGTGTAACCTTATGTCCCATTATTGCAACAATCCTCTCTATTGCACTTATAGATTGAAACCAACAAAATAGCACAACCCATTCCAAGCTCTTCCCCGATGTTGTCGACACCCCCAATCACATTTGTGTATGTAAGCCATTTGTCTAGATGTTCCAAGATGGAATATCACTTTACACTTTGATAACTTGATGTCAAGTCCAAAAGTCAATAACATGCAATCATGGTGATTTTTTCTTACACAGATATGACACATTTCTCTTGTAGAAAGCTTGGATAGTCTTTGACCACTTAAAATCAATTTTATCTTATTTTATCATGCCCACTAAGAACAATGTGTCTCATACTAGGATATCCAATCACACACATTGGAAGTGCTTACCAATATTGTTAATCATGTCAATCCAAGAGAGCGTACAACGCATCAATCATTCATTCAACTACTTGCCTCATTGGAAAATGTTTGTGAATTTAATCTATTTGATATTACCCTCCTTGCTCACACGTCGCAAGTATCAACACACAAGAAATAAGCATCACAACATGATGAAAGAACAAACAATTAAGTGAAACTTATGTCTACATCTCCATTCCAATCAAAAAGATAGAAAACACATCCATTTCAGTTGAAATTTGAAACTATAGAAAACACAAAACTATTTGATTCAAGATCAGTGTATTTTATTATGTGAATGCCAAAGAAAAATATATGCTCACCTATGTCCCATAGCCTTTTCATATTCATCTTTTTGGTCTCTTGCCCCCAGGCAAATTTTATTTTTAAATGTTTTCCAACTCATCCTTCTTTAGAAAATTATCACTCCAACCATCAAATGAAAAACTATTTTGGATTAGAGTGCCTATCTATTTTGTTATTAAGCTCTTTATTCTCTTGTAAACCATTGTTGTGCCCCCTTATGAGCCATCAAAGATAGCTCTTCCTCTCCCATTTTACCAGCTTCACCATATGCTCAAGTATGTCATTAGAAAATATGCTCGTCTTTCCTTATAATGAAAACCATGCTTTTGATATGGGATGGAAAATCTTTCAAAGCCCATTTTTGAACAAATGTTTTACCATTTATCATATATTTAGAATTGTATCTAAATTAACTGATTAATCTTGAGCTAGTTCTACTAGTTCTAATCTGCAATGACTCTAAACTTTGAATGATGACAAGCAATCCTTGATATATTTTGTTTTGGAAGATGACTTTGAAATTGACATTCTAAACTCCCAAAGTTTATCCATAAGTTTCTACAAAATTTAACATCGATCTCAACATCTCATTTGGATTATGAAGTCTCAAATTTGTCGTCATCCTTTTTTTAATTTGTCAAAACTTCTCTTAGTTCTTAAAAATATCTTTCCTGCATTCTCTCATTAACATACCAATGTAATACCATGTTGATTTCACTTTTAGATAATACTTCTATTTCATAATGGTCATGCAAAAGAGAAAACCTCAATCCCCATTACATTGCAATGGAAGTCATCTGGTGAAGGGCATTCTTCTCAGTAAGGAGCCCTAGGCTCGGGGGCTGGGACTCTTCATTAAGAAGAATGTGATATGCCTAACAATGCCTTCCATAACACTTTTGGGTAGCCTATAACATGGCAACCTAAAAGTCTACTCGTTATACACTCTTTGTAGTAGTGATCTTTTTCACCAAAGTAGATGTTACACATGAGGGAGTATTGAGTGGGGGTAGGAGATGAGTGTCGGTGATGTCGCTTAATAGTGAAAGTGGTGAAAATATCTTGAACATACAATTGCATTCAGAATTTTGCCTATGGCATTACAACAGTGATTGCAATACACTCTACCAGAGCAATCAATTAAAGTAATAAAGCAGTTGCTTTAGCATACTATATTCCTAGAAAAATACGAGAAAGGTTAGCTTTCATAGAATTGAAAGACACCACCATCTAGTACACACATTAGCTAATTGAAATGCTAACTAGACTAGTATAGATTAATCTTTACTTGCAATTGTATATCAACGTTTGGCTATGCTTTTGGTAGGTGGAAGATGTTGCTGGTGAGAAACTGTAAGCCCTCATAACAACAACTTAATTATTTATGTAGATCCCAAATTGCTTGATTGAAATGAGATTAATATTGAAAACTTAGATTGCCAACGGGCTTTCCTACATAGTCTGTGGCTGAAACGAAAATTAGTCCATCTCTATAGCCACAATAACTATTTAGTGTTGTCCAAAGATTAGCAATCAAATCATAACAATCCTCGATGAGGCACTGCACCTGTCCACAAACTGTTGCCGAAGTGGGAGGCACGCAAACTGTTGTCGAAGTGGGAGACAAGCAACATTTGTTTGGGCTATTTTGAAGTGTTGTGGAGTAAATGAGCATAATCAATACATTTTTAGTGACTTCATTGAGAGGATCAAAGGTTGCTAGTACTTGGCCATTGCAACTAGGAGTACCAATGATGTAATTTTGTTGAGCACCCACAACAGAAAGCTGCTGCATTATGAAAAGAAAAGATACAATAATGGTTACTAGGAGGCTAATTGCATGTGTTTCCATGATCCTTGCAGCCTAACGGATACGGATATAGCTCCTACACATAAAGTCATCAACAAGTGAAAATTGATTAGATCAAATGTTGTTTACAATATCTTTCATCGTAGACAAATGCATCACATCTTTAAAGAACAATTATAGAGCTTTCATCACATCTTTGAAGAACAACTATTGATGAACATAGGACTTTGTAAAGTATTACAGGCAAGAGAAAGAAATTTGAACCTATGAATGAATGAATCTTCTTCCTTGTGTGAATTATGTTGCCTTCCTTCTTGGGAGAATACTTGAGAACCTTCTTGGGAGGATAGTTGAGAGGTCGCTCTTAAAAATCAAAGTAGTTACTCTTAACCCTTTGGCTAAGAGCTTTATATTCTCACACTTTTTGGTTGAAAGCTTTACCTTTCAACACTTCCCATGCATTATCCTCCCATAGAAGGCCCCACCCTAATCTAATGATGCAAAATGCATGTGGTGTGCTATGGTGATCTACTCAACATGATATAGTCTTTTGCACCATTGGATGAGGATGAGGCCTTGTCACACCCTAGATCTCATTGCAAAATATGCTCCGTGCTAATTATCCTCTATATCATGGGCCCACCACCATGTAAGAGCATGACCAAATGTCAAGGTGGTATTTTCCATCTACATGCCAGGCATCGTTATCCAAGGGTCATGTCATTATCTCTCCTAGATCTCATTGCAAAATATGCTCCGTGCTAACTATCCTCTATATCCTGGGCCCACCACCATGCAAGAGCATGACCAAATGTCAAGGTGGTATTTTCCACCTACATGCCAGCTCCCATCGTTATCCAAGGGTCATGTCATTATCTCTCCACAATGCAAGACCTCTATACCACTTGTTGATGAGGGTAGGATTCACAATTGGAATTGTAATCTTCCGAGAAGCACACACGAACCTTTCTACATCCTTGGATGGTGGTTGGCTGGCACATGGTAGTTGGCCAGCACATGCATGGCAACTAGGTGCATGTCGATACACACATTAGTTTTTTGTTGCCACCTTTGATATTCTCTGCACTCTCCTTGTCGACCATTTATGTGCAAGTGTTAATTTTTTGTACATGTGGCTAAGAAGACAATCGAACTAAAGCTATACGACTCACTGCCGACAAATTATTTTGAACATACTAATTAAATGCTGGAAGCAGGATGGATGTTTCTAAAGCTTAATTAACTATTTTCTTTAAAGTAGCAAATCAAAATATCAAGTCCAAAGGCACTTCCAACAAGCAACAATAGCCATGTCACTGAATCACCCACTCACCATATGTTGCGAGCATTATGTGAAGAACAAAGAAGAAGACAAACTCACATTGTAAAGGATGCACACTAACATCCCTCCTCCTCTATATGGTTTTGAATACGAGCCCACTTTCTTGCGAAGTTGAAGGGCAAAATATTTGCATGTTGCATTTCAGGAGTCCATTTTCCACGAAGTTGAAGGCCGCAATAAACTGCCTATTTCATTTCATGTGCTCATTTTTTATGAGTTTTAAGGCCAAAAGACAAAATACCTAGGTGTCGCATTGATATAAGTTATTAAACTGGGAGACAAGAATCTTCAATTTACATATTAAGCCTTTGCAATGCACTCACCAACTTAATTAAATATCTTTGATTTGGTTTTGTAACCACTGCCATAACTCTAGTACGCTTCTACGACCACTCAATACTCCTTAAAAAAGACATTCATCCAAGTGGAAGTATTATGGTTTGTTGCTCCCACACAAGTAATTGTAAAGACGGAAAAACTTTGGACTCTTCTCCAACTCTTTTAAATTCAACATTAGTGTCATGAAGTATGAACATACATTTTTCTTTCATATATATATCATCCATATTTTTTCCTTCAAGCCCTCGTTTTTTTTTTAATATTCCAATTTTGGTGTTTGCTCTGAAGTTTGGTTTCATCATACAAGACAATAACTTCACCATTCTTCAGACACACACCAAGAATCAACATACATTCTTCCTTTATATATATTTTTGTACATTCCATATTTTTCTATCTTCACGGTTGCTTGCTTTCCCACTATGATTGATTTGAACCAGTTGCAATAGAATAACACTATACAACCAAAACCAAAATCAAAATAAATATCTTGTTAAAAAACGTTGAAGTATTGTAGCCTTGTTTTTTTTGGATTCTTGTTCTTTGAGCTACTACAACTCAACGAATCAAAATAAATATCAACCCCAAATTATCTTGTTTTGTAATACATTGAGAATTCAAATTTGTAAAAACGTCCATTTACCTACATACTTTCATATGAACAAGCAATGGGAAGCGGACACCTTAAGACAATCGCAATAGTGTCATGGAGTCTATTTCACTTTCCCTCTCATGGAGATCAATAGCTTGCCAACATAATGATACACTTTGTCAAATTGTGTAAAAAAAAAATAGGATGAATTAGGGATGTCAATTGAATATCGCTTTTCAAGAGTATTGTTAACATAAAATATACTATATTGTTATCTTAATTCTATTTAATCATGTTAGAAAATGATGAATATAATTGAAGGCTATCTCTTGGGGATTTGGATTTCTTACACATTTTTGCATTAGGCTATCGATAAACAAGCATATGATTATCAAAACATCACAATCATCATGTCGGGCATTATTTGATCTCTTATCACCAATAGCTTGTTTTAATGATGAAATTTCCCTCATGTAAAATTGTTAGAGTGGTTTGAAAATAACAATGTTGTATAATACAATATCATCTATGTGTTTATGTATCAAGTCAAAGAACACATCAATATTCTAGCAAGATTGTGCAACAATAATGCTTTGTACGACATGTGAACGAGACAAAATTACCCTATATACAACTTCGATAATCATTGACAATTTTTGAGTTGTTTAGCGAATATATACGTGCTTGCCTTTTAAAATAAATTCCTCTAATTGGATGCTCGATCTAGATCCGTATTATTTTGTTGCAATACTGCAGGGATTTCCTTTTCATTTACACACTTGTGGAATGTTCTTCTAACTCATTCATATATTTAGTCACATTTTCAATCTCCTCTTTTATGACATAGGCATTTGATATACTTCCCTTGGGTCATGACAATTTCTTCACAAGTGTTTTTGGTTCTTTTGCATGATTTTAAAAATAGTACATTCAACTTAGTCTCATTGATCTACATATGTTAATTTCTTCAACTACATGCTACAATATATGTGTAATAAGGTCAAAAACTGATGGTGGAAAGCATCTCTCTAGGTGGCACAACATGATGATAGTATTATTATACAAAGTATCAAAGTCTTGAGGATTCATAACCCTGGTACTTTATTTTTGAAATATCAAATTGAAATGAATGAACGTTGTGAGAAAGACAGCGCCTTAGTGCCGTTGACAATAATTGTTTCAAAAATATATGATAGTCTTGTGATTTCAGTGGAAACAATTTGTCACACTCTACATGCCTCTTCAATGATGCAAAATATCCAATCGATACACAATTGTAACCAATTTAAAAAAAAGTGAATTTTTTATGCCTCAGCCACAAGAAAGCCCATTGGTGATCTACATTTTCAAAAACATTGTTTCAATTTAAGCAATTTGATATTCACATAAATAATTAAGTAATTGTTATCATATGGCACTACTGAGGAGCCCGAGAATTCCAAGAAGGACTCCACAATATGACTGAATAGCTTGGACTGGATTCGTTCCTTGCGAAATGTTGAAACAACCAAGAAGTTTTTCAACAGATGCGCGGCTGTTTGAATTATTGGGCTCGTGATAGTCTCTATCAGGTGTCCGTTGTTAGTTTGGATCGGAATTTCAGGTGCAGTCTGGGATATGAAAGGCTTTATCAGGGCTTTTGTCTGACGGTGAGAGATGGGCTGGCGGTCGCTGGACATAATGCTGACAGTGACCATCGAGTCCGCATTAATCCATACCTTGTACGTGGTACCCTAGTACAGGAAGTGAAAACGTGAATTCGGCACGTCCCAGGTGGTGTAAGCATGAAGGGTGAGGCCCATGTTAATGTCAAAGCTGAAAAGCGCTGGGTAGAATCCCATCGCTTCAAGAAGTGAGCCAGCAATCTGAAGCCATGGTTTAATCAAGGCATCAGAAGGCAAGGGCCAAATCTGGGTGGCTGATGGTATTTCTCACTGGATCACATGCTTGGTGCCAGAGTCGTCATAAGATGAGGAGGTCATGTTGGCAGTGATAGTTAAAGTTGGTTACAGAGAAAAATTGCGAAAAAGTAGGAAAAATGGTGGCAATGGCAAAAAGTGATGGAAACGAGAAAAACAGTGGAAAACAAGAGTTGATCCGTTGTGAGTTTGTAAATCGATTGTGCCAACTCCTCAAAATCTAGGATGAAAATCTTGTAATAGTTAGCGTGACCCATAAAGATGTAGACCTCATTTCTTAATGTCGTTGCTAACTTGGCAATACTCCTTGAATCGGTAGAGATGTATTCTCCCTCGTTGTCGGACATCATGTTAAAATTGGAAAAACAAATCCATATTGATTTTTTGGCTTGCTACAAATGTTGTACCATGCAAGTATGTAGCTCATAAATGCAAAATGCCAAGTTTGGCCTACATAGAACTCGAGCTACATGGTTATGAATGTCTAGTTTGAATAATACAACTTGCATATAGTTTGTAGACATAGAATTGGCAAATTCATGCTTGTAGAAACTCATGGCAATTCACATGCATTAATTGTAAGTGGTCCATAGTGACATGCAAGGCATGCACAAAGTGTAATGGACACATGCATGATGATTTGTACTTTTTTAGTTAGAACTAGTACAGTTGTAAAAAGTTGGTAGAATTTCATGCATGGCAAGTGACAAATGTCACATAGACAGAAGGAATTGGCAACATTCCATTGAAACTTGCTTCTTCAAAAGTTCTTGCAGTTTCTAATGTTCTTTTCATTCCAAAACTCAAGAAGAACTTAATTTGTGTGGGAAAGTTGCTTGATAATGGTTGTGATGTAAAGTTCAGCTCCAATACTTGTTTTATCAAGAGAAAAGATGAGATCTTTGCTGATGGAACTAGATGTGGTGGAATTTTTAAGTTGAATTCTTATGAGAATGCAAACCTTTGTGAAGTTGCTTTGTTATCTAAGGAGGAGTTGTGGCATAGAAGGTTGGGTCATCCTAACTTTAGATCTATGTCTTCTATGGTTAAGAAGGTGAAGGCTATTGGTCTTCCAAAATCTCTTTCTAAAGATTTCAAGCCTTGTGAGGCTTGTGCCATTGCAAAGTCACACAGAAGTCTTTTATAAAGACTACTCATCCTTTGAAGCTTATACAATCATATGTACATTTTTTCTCTTCTAAAAGTATTGGTGGTGCAACATGTTTTGTCACCTTCATTGATGACTTTACTAGATATATCTGGATGTATCTACTTTCTTCAAAAGCAGTGGTTTTTGATCACTTTCTAATCTTCAAAGCTTATGTTGAGAAACAGTGTTCTTTTGAAGTTAAAGCTTTAAGATGTGATGGAGGAGGTGAATACATCTCCAACAAGTTTCATGAGTAGTGTGAAGGTGAAGGAATAAAGAGAGAGTTTTCTTGTGCTTATTTCTCCATCTCAAAATGGAGTAGCTGAGAGGAAAAACAGATCTTTATGTGAATGTGCTAAAGCAATTCGAGTAGCAGCTTCTTTGCCTATTGATTATTAGGGTGAAGCTATAAATTTTGCAAACTATTTATGCAATAGATTACCTCACAATGCACTTGCTGGAAAATCACCTTTTGAAGTCTTGTTTAAGAAGAAACCTAAGGTAGATCACCTTAGAGTTTTTGGTTGTGCTTGCTTTGTTAATATGCCCTTGGAAACAAGGAAAAGAGATGATCCTAATTCTATTGAAGGGATCATGGTTGGATATGCATCCAACAAGAAAGCTTACAGAATATATGTTCCCTCTACCTCAACTACAATTGAGAGTAGAGATGTTATATTCCATGAAGATCAAAAATACATTTTTGAGGAGGCCGAGTTCAAAGATTCTCACAAAGATACTCCAATCATCACCCTTGAGGATAATCATGGAGAGATGGGGCCAAGAATTGAGGAGGAGTCACCTCGAATCTTTTCACCAAGGAGATCTCAAAGATAAAGATCCGAGCCTAGAAGACTTACCTATGAAGATAGAGGCAAGCAAGTGGAAATCAGCTCCACTAATTATGTCTATTTTATTTCTCATGAGGAGCCAAAGGATGTATATGATGCACTCAACTCGAAGGAATGGTACCTTGCCATGAAGGAGGAATATGAAGCTTTGATGGCCAATAAGACATGGGAGCTTGTGGATCTTCCATCCAACAAGCACATCGTTGGTTGCAAGTGGGTTTTTCGAGTCAAGTATAATCAAGATGGCACAATCATCAAGTACAAGACTAGGCTTTGTGCTAAAGGTTTTGCTCAAGTTTATGGACTTGATTATGAGGAGACCTTTGCCCTAGTTGCAAAGATGGTATCAATTAGAATCATGATTTCTCTTGCTTGTTTTTTCAATTGGCAAGTTCTTCAACTAGATGTCTCTAATGCATTTCTAAATGGGTATCTAGAAGAAGAGATTTATATGGATCAGCCTATTGGGTTCATCCATGATAAAGAAAAAGTTTGCTTTCTCTTCAAAAGTTTATATGGATTGAAGCAAGCTCCAAGGTCATGGTATTCTCGACTTAACACCTTTCTTGAGTCACTAGGATTTAATCTTAGTAACTATGATCCTTCCTTATATGTCAAGTTTTTTGATAAAGATATTGTCATTCTTCTTATTTATGTTGATGATATCATTCTGACATGAAGTAATATCAAGTTAGTTGAGGAAACCAAGATTGCACTTGGAAAAGAGTTCAAGATGCAAGATCTTGGAAAAATTTACTATATTCTAGGATTAGAGATTGACTTTCTTAAAGATAAAACTTTTGTATGTCAATCCAAGTATGCTCTTTCATTGTTAAAGAAGTTCAAATATGTTGAATTGTAAGAGTATAGAAACACCTATGGAACAAAATGTAAAGGATTCTAACAAAGGTGATGAAAGATCCTTCGTGGACATCACACTTTTTAGAAGTCTTATAGGCTCCTTAATTTGGCTCACAATAACTAGACTTGACATAAGCTTTAGTGTTCATAAGTTGAGCCAGGCTATGCAAAATCCTACTATCTATCATTGGAAAATGGCCAAGAGGGTGCTTAGATATATATCTTCAACTTTTGATTTTGGTTTATTGTATAAAAGTGAAGATCTTTCTATTATTGGCTATTCTGACTCGGATTTTGCAAGTGATAGAGCAGATCGAAAATATACAAGTGCTTATGTCATATATCTTGGAGGAAACTTGATATCTTGGCTTTCCAAAAAGCAAGATATTGTATCACTCTCATCATGCAAAGTTGAGTACAAGGCACTCACTACAACAACAAAGAAAGTGCTTTGGATCGAGAGGTTACTAGTGGAACTAAAGATAATCTTGGAAGAAGATCTACCTATGATCATGTGTGACAACATTTCAGCCCAAGCCCTTGCCAACAACCTGATATTCCATGCAAGGAGCAAGCATATCGAAGTTGCACATCACTTCGTGAGAGAGAAGCTCATTGGAGGGGAAATCAATCTGGAGTACATCGACACATCATCTTGCATTGCTGATATGCTCACCAAACCTTTGAGCAAAAATTCCTTCATCAAGCATATAACCAATCTTGGAGCTATACCAAGATCCATGTTCAAATCAATATAGATTATTTTTAGGAGGAGTGTTAAAATTGGAAAAACAAATCCATATTGATTTCTTGGCTTGCTACAAAGTTGTACCATGCAAGTATGTAGCTCATAAATGCAAAATGCCAAGTTTGGCCTACATAGAACTCGAGCTACATGGTTATGAATGTCTAGTTTGAATAATACAACTTGCATATAGATTGTAGACATAGAATTGGCAAATTCATGCTTGTAGAAACTCGTGGCAATTCACATGCATTAATTATAAGTGATCCATAGTGACATGCAAGGCATGCACAAAGTGTAATTGACACATGCATGATGATTTGTACTTTGTTAGTTAGAGCCAGTACACTTGTAAAAAGTTGGTAGAATCTCATGCATGGCAAGTGACAAATGTCACATAGACTCTAGATGTCACTTTAGTTGTCATTTTGGAATGGATAGATGTGGTACTACCTCGAGCTACCACAAACTCCATAAATATGTCTAGCTCTCCTCACAATCAATGATGAAGAACCAAAGTTTTGTAGCTACCTCATGCCATTTTGGATCTAAACTATTTTGCTTGTTATCTCTCTAGCTTTCTCTCTCTAACTCGTGTTGAAGCTAATGCTAATACACTAAAATCTTGTACTTTTGTTCATTCTTTGATTCATTGCTATCATAATCTGATGCTTAGCATGCTAAATTGTGATTAAGCCATTTCTTCTGAACTAGATCTTGCTAAACAATCTAGAATCAGGTTATTGTGCTAATCACAAAGCTTAATCAAGATCAATCATACTTGTGGACATTCCCCACACGTGTGAATTCTGGAAATTTTGTCACATTGGTGTTTTAATTCTTTTACCGATTTCATTTTTTGCACACTCTTTGAATTGTTGAGAAATTCTGAAAGCTTTCGATTTTTGCTTAATGAAATAAATAGTTGTTCTTCTCAAATATTCGTCAATGAAGGTAATGAAATACTTTGCATCAAGCAACAAAGAAGTTTTCATTGGACCACACATATCTAAATGAGCAATGTCTATAACATCTTTTGCTACATGTCTATGACTCGATCTAAAAGGAATCCTAGTCTGCTTTCCAAAGATGCTTTCCAAAGATGAAGCTATGGCAGACAAGAGGCCAACTTTGTCAGTTGGATAGTCAAGATCAAGTACTAGGGATTGTTTAGACATATTTGATACATATGTATGATTCAAGTGTCCTAATCTTTGATGCCATAGTAATGCTTTATTGACAAGAACAGAGGTTTTCAAGGCTTGACTAGTATCATAATAACAATGTGCCAATCTATATAAGTATTCATGCCTCTTGCTGAGTGCAAGGATCTTATTTGTCCTATCCATATTTGGCATTGATCAGACTCGAACTCTACCCTAGGACCTAAATCAATAATTCTACTTATTGATACTACTTCTTAGCTATATTTTACTTGTTGGCTTATGAATAAAGGTTTCAAAGGGTTCGCACAGCAAACCCTCGCATGAGTAACCCTCACAAACTAGATCAGTAGGAAGATCTGCACCAAATCCAACTATTGTCAAAATCTCTGGCCAATTGGAGCAAGGAGTAAAAAGTTATTAAGGAAAAACCACCGTAAGAGGCCTAAATTCTCACTCTAGACCTGTCATATTGATCAGATCCCTAAGATCCAGATAAAATTCAACAGAATCAACAAGATCCAATAACCTTGGACCCCACCGCCGAATGAATCTGAGATTTGGACGATCAATAGCAAGAAGGACAGTGAACCAAGCACCAAACCTTCCTAAAATAGTAGTTGTGCAAATCGAGGCAGAACTAGAACCAGTACCAATGGATCCAATGGGTCAACCTGTACCTATCACACCCTTGCAAGCAGTCCGGAGGGCACCACGGATGGAGATACCTAAATACGATGGATCATCAAATCCAATCAAATTCCTCTAGATCTACGAACAAGTCGGTGAGATCTACGGCGATCGAACACCGGCAAAAAATTTGATGTTGTTTTCAATGTCTCTTGTGGCAGTGGCTCAAGATTGGTTCTTCAACCTATCGGAAGAAAAAAAGACCACATGGAAAGTGGTTAAGACAGCTTTCATCATGCGCTTTAAACCAAGAAAATTCCTAGAAGACTCGTTTCTCCTGTTGAGCAAAGTCAAAATGGGAAAAAGAGAAAGAGTCAAGGATTATATTGAGCGGGTCAAACATCTACGATCCGAACGCAATGTAGTCCTAACTCTCGATCATGCAGTGATTATGTGGTTTCTAGCAGGGTTGCCACGTACTATCAGAAGAGAGCTTAAACGACGGGAGCAGTACGCTACCTTGCAAGAAGCAATGGAAGATGTCGTCAAAGAAGAGGATGAGGGTCCTGACGATGAATATCCAACCACCCAAACTCCAACTCCCTCAGTAACATCATCATCATCAAATGCTTCCAACTTTTTTACCAACCTATTGATGGAACAAATGACCAAATTACACAAACAACAGATGGAACAGCTTACGGCCTAGTTTGATCAGAAGTCAAAGGCTTACAGGGAGCTGTAGCACCAACTTCCAATCCACCGGATCAGAACCAGCTGTAGTACCCTCGTCGAGAGAATGTATGGTGTCCAATTTGCACTCAGAACTATACAGCTAATGAGTCTCCAGTTCTAAAGCAAAATCTGAGAATGACACAAAGATTTTGTCCTCTGTGCAATGCATTATCGCACGAGACAGCCTTTTGCCCATTTAACCCCCGAATCATTCAACAGAAGAGGACTCCTTATCAGAACTCTTATCCATATCATCAAGGGGCACCAAATGCGACACCGAGGTATGTCACGCCGAATAACCAACAACGCATGGCCTTACCTGCACCACCAGAGACAACTAACCAACAAGTAGCCCATGTGAACTTGACAACAGTGGAACATGAAATACCATCACCACCTCAACCTGAGTAGCAGCAATGGTATGGGTCGAATGAGCCATTTGTGGATCCAGCTATTAATGAATATTATGTGACCTATGCAGCTCAACCTCAGCGTCAAGGTGGTAGAAACTACGGCTACTATGGATGCGACAAAGGACACCAAATTGCTGAATGTTCTTACAAGGGGCAATACACATCCTTCTACTGAGAATGCGATTATGGACACTGCTACAAGAACTATCCATTGAGGTCTAGAATGAGTGCACCATTAAATCTCATCACAATACAACCAGCAATAGTTCCAGCGGGGATGCCACCGAAAAAAACAACATTTCCAAGCCCCGGTGTTAGCCGTCACATGAGCACAAAAGCGGATCACCACCCCCGTCAGTATCCGACGACCAACCCTCAACTTCAGCTTCATATCCAAATGTGAGAAAAGAAGGAAGACAATACCACAAAATACGACATTGAGTACAGAGAGCGCAAGTAGAGGAAAAAACACAAGAAAAGGGCAAAACTGTAGAACCTCCTGCTGATGAAGAACCGGTACCACGAGCGAGCTCACCATTACGTACTGATCAAAATAATCAGTTGCACTACCATGAGCCACCTTTCGAAATGGTGGATCCCAAGGATCCGCACACTGAAGTGTTGGCAAGTCTGCTAGCAAGCCATGTCAACTTATTCATGGGAGAGTTAATATGGATTGCGCCACAAGCCAAGAGCCTTCTGGCTGAATGGGCCAAATCAGAAAAACCAGTAACACCAAATCTCATATATTGTGCAGGCTATGAAGAGACAAGTAACGTCCTCCACATCGGGGCAGTGTGGAAAAGTGAAAAATGTGAAAGATTCAACTAGTTGCAATATTTTCATATTTGGCATATTGAGGCCAAAACTTGTTTTAGACTTAGAAGTTGACTTTTCAAAATTCATTAGTCTAAATTTCATTTGAATAAACACTTTTTGAAAGTGTGGGAAAGATGAAATGCGAGTTTGAGTAGATTCAATTTGAATAAGTTGGGTACATTGAATCTAGACCCAAAATTGGTAGGGTTAGCATTTTGGTGGGAAAGCCAAGTGGCAAAATAGGGTTTGGACCTGTTATAAAAGGATGTAACTCGTGGAGAGAGTCATCTTCTCTCTTCTCTATCTCATTTCATGCTTATACATGGTTCTCTTGGGTTCTACTATCCATTGGTGCACTATCTTGGTGATTGCTTGCAATTCTATGTGTAGAATGATCTATATTTGTTATTTTTGGATCCACACGTGTGAAATACAATAGCTTGCTGGTTTTGTATGGAAAGCAACAATACATAATCATTTCATTCAAGTTTGATCAAGTTCTATTAGTGTTTGCATCTCAAATTGTGTGTAGATGCTGATTTTTCTACATTGGTGAAATTGGTAGTGTATTTCTCTTTCTAACCAAAGATCATTCAAGTAGATTGGATCTTAAGGATCTGAAATCTTTCACATGGTATCAGAGCTTGTGTTTCAGGTTATGAAGAAGGAAATCAGATCTATCAATGATTTGGTGAAGATATCAAGTCTAGAGCATGCTAGAGAGGATTCTACACCAAAATCGGATTTTTTGCTTTTGTAGATTGGATCTTTTGTAGATCAAAACACTAAATAGGTCAATATACTTGTTCAATTCCGTTTTTTGAATTCACATGCTGGATTTGGCCGACTTTTTGATCATTGGTTCAGCCTAAGTGGTGGCTTATAGATTGCATATCAAATTTTCAGCATTTGCATGTAGATTTGAAATAGTCAATTTTTTGTGATTTTGTCAAAACTTTAATTTTGATTGGATCTCTAGATAGTGAGGTTGTTGGACTTCATTTGAGTGTGTTTCAATCTTAGGAAGTGACAAAAGTCATTAGATTGAGGATAGATCATAGGTTGATCAAGATTCCATAATTCTATGTGTTGATTTTCTTGGATAAGTGCTAGAAGAGAATTTGTGAGATAGTTTCAAATCTTGGTGATTTCTTTTGAAAGCATTTGTTGTTGTTCAAAGGAGTGCTTTGTGCATTGAAACAGGTTGAAAGAGAAGATCAGGTCATTGCTACATGGCAACCTCAATTGGAGTCATGTTGAAAGCCAATGATAGGCTTACCTCAAGTAACTATTCATTATGAAAAGTGAGGATGGAGTCACTTCTTGAGATGAATGATATTTTGAATTTTGTTGTAGGTTTGGAGGAGAGACCAGCAACACAACAAGATCAATTGAGGTATGACAAGAGGGCCAAGAAGGCTCTACACATAATAAAGATGAATGTTACCAATGAACTTCTTAAGGAAGTTGGTAAGTGCACATCATCTTTGGAAGCTTGGAATTCATTGAAGAAGTTTTATGAATCCAAGTCTACTTCTAGAGTGTTAACTCTAAGAAGGCAAATCTTTTCTTGTTTGCAAAAGAATGAAGAAAGTTCAAGTACTTTTGTTTTGAGAATGAAAGCATTGAATGATGAGTTAGCTTGCATAGATGAAAGTATTAAGGAAGGAGAACTTATTCAAGTGATTCTTAATGGCTTGTTGGATGCTCATGCTAACATTGTTCAAAGTATTGCTATTCAAAAGACTTTGCCAAGTTTGATGGATCTTCAAGAGATCTTGATCAATGAGGAATATAGGTTTCAAGCAAGAGATGGATCTACATCGACACTTCAAGAGGATGCTATGTTCACAAAGGGCAAATTCAAGGGCAAAACCAAAAGCAAGTGGTCTAAAGGGCAAAATCAAGTGGATGCTTCTTCAAGTGGCAAAAAGAAGGATAGATCAAAGCTCAAGTGCTTCTATTGTGGCATGAAAGGACACTTTGCAAGCGAGTGCTACAAGAAGAAGAGAGATCAAGGAGACAAGCAAGGTAATCTTACTCTTGATGAGGATGGTTTGGATGTGCAAGATGCAAATGATGATGCTTTTGTGATGTCTTCATGTATGCTTGCTAATGATGGAGATCTAGATCCTTGGTAGATTGATAGTGGAGCAAGTTCACACATGACCTTTTACAAAAAGTACTTCACTTCTTTGTTGGCATATGGAGATGACAAGAGGGTGATCTACATGTCCAATGATGGTGAGTGTGCAATCAAAGGGATTGGCACAATTCCTATTTCTCTCTCTACAAATAGGAATGTTCATTTGGAGGATGTCTTATTTATTCCATCTATTACCAAGAATTTGCTTAGTGTGAGTCAAATGCTAAGTAAGGGCCTCAAGGTGGAGTTTGATAGAGAAAGTTGTTCAAACTTGATGCTTGTGTTATTGCTAACCAAGTTGGATGTGCTGCAAATGAGCAAATTTATATTCAAGAGGTTTGGCACAAAAGGATGGGACACCTCAACTTCAAGTCATTGGAGGTAATGGCAAGGAAGAAGGTTGTGATTGGTGTTCCAAGTTCCTTAAGTAATGACAAGCATGTTTGTGAGTCTTGTACTTTGTCTAAGTCACATAGACTACCTTATACTAGATCTATTTCTAGATCTACAAAGCCTTTTCAACTTGTACATTCGGATATTCATGGATTTACTACAATTAGCAATAGTGGAGCTAAGATGTATGTAACATTCATTGATGATTTTAGTAGATTTTGTTGGATCTATCTACTAAAGAGCAAGGATGAAGTGTATGATGTTTTTGTGAAGTTCAAGAATGCAAGGGAGAACCAATTTTTCACAAAGATCAAGTGCTTGAGAGGTGACAATGGTGGTGAGTACATATCTAACAAGTTCAAGGCCTTTTGTGATGAGCATGGGATCAAGAGGGAGTATACAACATCAAGGACCCCACAACAAAATGGAGTGGCTGAAAGGAAGAATAGAACTTCATGTGAAAGTGCTAAAGCTATGAGGTTAAGTGCTAATCTTGACAAACCATTTTGGGATCAAGCTTTGTTGTGTGCCAATTTCTTGTGCAATAGGTGGCTGAGTGCTATTTTGGATGGAAGGACACCTTTTGAGATGCTATTCAAGAGGAGGCCGAGTGTCAACTTTCTAAGAACCTTTGGATGCACATGCTATGTCAACATTATCTTGATGATAGGAACAAGGAGGATCCATCTTCAAGAAGAGGTATTTTTGTTGGATATAATGAGGTGAGTAAAGCCTACAAGGTTTACATTCCTCCTACTAACAAAGTGATTGTTGGTAGAGATGTCATTTTTTATGAGGGAAACATTCCAAAGGTGTCTTCAAGCATGATTGATGGTAAAGTAGATGGATCTAACATTCTTGATGTTGATGAGAAGGATCCTACTTTGGATGGTGGTGATGATGGACCTTCATCAAGTCAAAACTATCTCATGTCTGAGCAATTTCATGTGGATGTGTGCAAATTGTCAAGATATGGTAAAACTAGCTACATTGGTGAGCATTGTTTTGATGTTGGATTTGTACTAGCATTCTTGGCTGATTTTGCTGATGGAAATGAAGCTATTGGAGGTTCATTATGTCACTCATCCATGGCTAAGTTCTCAAGTGTTGAGCTACTTGGTGCCAATACTTGGAGATTGTCAATTTTTGGTGGATTCATGGTCATTTTCTTGTGTCAAGTAGATCTTGAAGATGGACTAGTGCAAACTACTTGGTTTACGGAGTCATGTGGTGCTGGATTTGCATCATTAATGTACTCACCTACTCATGGATTTTCAAGGTTTGATGGTTTCTTGTGGCAAGATGAAGATGGAGGCTCATTCATGGAGTATCATGGTGGATACAAGGCAACAAAGGACAAAGGAGGAGGAGACATGCAAGCAAAAATTGATCACTCACATTTATTGTTTGTTTGCTGTATTTTTCCAGACAGTTTAGAGTTGGAAGCATGGTGGAATCATTTTATTTACATTCTATTTGATTCTTCATTTTCTAGTCACATTTTTACATGTAAAATTGATGTAAGAAATAGTGAAGCATCCCAAGTGGACACTATTCTCTATATCAATTATGGTTGTTTCTATTTTGAGTATTACATGATCATTGAAAGGAGATCTATTCTTAGGAAGAAGATCATTCTTATGATGGATCAAAGTTCTATTGGCAAAAACTATGCTAGGAGCATTGGAAGCTAGAAACCCGAGTTTTGAGGTACATCATTGGAACTCGAGATTTTGGCATATTGTATGAGGGATCATCATCTAATCTTTTTGGATTTTCAGATTCGGACTATGCTGGAGATGTAATGGATAGGAAATCAATTAGTTCTTATTGTATTTTCATAGGTGATGGAGCTATATCATGGATGTCAAAGAAACAAGCCACTATCTCATTGTCATCTAGTGAGGTCGAGTACAAAGCTCTTACACATTGCACAAAGGAGATGGTATGGATCAAAAGGATGATCAAGGATCTTCACTTGCTGGATCTTTCAGAGAGCCCAATCATCTTTTGTGACAATCAATCAGCCCAAAGAATGGCATCCAATCCTATCTTTCATGCTAGGAGCAAGCATATTGAGATACAATATCATTTTGTGAGGGAGCGAGTCATTGTAAATGAGGTGGAGCTTCAACATATGTCTTCAAGGGAATGTGTAGCTAATATCTTCACCAAAGCATTGGGAAAAGACTTGCTCATGAAGCATAGGACTTCACTTGGAGTATTATCAAAGTCTATGCTAAAACTAGTTGAAGAGGGAGTGTGAAAGATTCAACTTGTTGCAATATTTTCATATTTGGCATATTGAGGCCAAAACTTGTTTTAGACTTAGAAGTTGACTTTTCAAAATTCATTAGTCTAAATTTCATTTGAATAAACACTTTTTGAAAGTGTGGGAAAGATGAAATGCGAGTTTGAGTAGATTCAATTTGAATAAGTTGGGTACATTGAATCTAGACCCAAAATTGGTAGGGTTAGCATTTTGGTGGGAAAGCCAAGTGGCAAAATAGGGTTTGGACCTGTTATAAAAGGATGTAACTCGTGGAGAGAGTCATCTTCTCTCTTCTCTATCTCATTTCATGCTTATACATGGTTCTCTTGGGTTCTACTATCCATTGGTGCACTATCTTGGTGATTGCTTGCAATTCTATGTGTAGAATGATCTATATTTGTTATTTTTGGATCCACACGTGTGAAATACAATAGCTTGCTGGTTTTGTATGGAAAGCAACAATACATAATCATTTCATTCAAGTTTGATCAAGTTCTATTAGTATTTGCATCTCAAATTGTGTGTAGATGCTGATTTTTCTACATTGGTGAAATTGGTAGTGTATTTCTCTTTCTAACCAAAGATCATTCAAGTAGATTGGATCTTAAGGATCTGAAATCTTTCACAAAAAACACAACAGCACCCTGCCGATCAAGCACAAGAAATTCAAGCATGAAGCAACAGTGGTAGATGGAGGATCAGGTGTAAATTTAATCTCCACTACTTTGTATCAGAAGTGGGGTTTACAAGGATTGAAAACAACAAAATTCGCCATCAAGCTAGTGGATCAATCTTGTGTAAAACCAAAAGGTGTAGTTGATGACATCCCTATGAAAATAGCAGGAATGCAGTTTGTGATCACTTTTGTGGTGATGGATATACCAGAATTCCCTTCTGCCTACCATGTTTTACTGGGAAGACCATGGTGAGGACTACACAAGTAGTTCTCAACTGGAGTTCAGGAAAACTCACCTTTGAGAGTAGGCTGTAAAGGTCGATCCAACCTCATGGGCGGTGAAATCTATTGCACCCAAGGCTGATAATGGATCGTCCACCATAGATCATTACGATTTTGAAGTAGATATCTCAATGATTGATTGCATGGCTGGACATGCTTGTCAACATGATTCAGATATAGAACCCAACACATCTTCACCCAAGTGCTATGAGATGGACATGCCAATCACTTTTGGGGTGAATATGATCAATGTCGAATGGTTGTCAGCGAAAGCTATTGAGAACCTTGTGGACAATTATTTAGTTCCTTGGCAACATGCTTTTACTTACAATAAGGAGACTGGACTAACCGATGAGCAAGTCTCGCAACATATGGACCTAGATCACTATGGAATCAAGAGAGTACCAGCTCAGCTGCCACAAAAATCTGCAATGGCTAAAGTCTCAAAGATAGGTCCACCAAGGGCACCTGTGAACAAGAAGAACTAGTTGAAACAACGCTACAACTAGGTGATCTGATGGAGTGATCTACTAGAAGAGGCCATAGCTACGGTGGATGTTGATATTTGCAACCACGAGACGAATATCACACCAATTCCAAAGAAAAATGACAAGGATGAATCCAACTATGTGACCAGGAAAAGCAAAAAGAAGGTATTGGATTTCTTGAAGTCAATCCGAATGGACTCAAATGCAACGTCATCTTTCTCAAAGATGACTGAAAATCAAAGGATGACCAGTTAGGCTAAGATCAATATGATGAAGGAGGAATCTCACCAAGCATCAGTTCACGAGATGTTTGATACCTTCAGAAATACACCTTAGATGACGTAGTAATTATGATGCTGCAAGTGCAAAGAAAACCTGAGTAGAATCAGACACCAGCAGAATAAATCTTTGAAGGACCTATGCGTACACAACCAAGAACCTTGCTAAGCCAGAAAAAGAAGAGAATTTCATGCACGTGGGAGAGCAATTGACGGCCACACAATTCAAGAGACTATGACCATTGTTGGTGGAATACAGGGATTGTTTTGCATGGAATTATAGTGATCTAAAGGGTATCCCACCAACAATTGTCCAACATACCATACCCTTGGTGGATGGAGCAATCCCCATGGTGAGTCCCTATTACCGCTACAATCTGAACTATATAGAACTGATCAAGCAAGAATTGCATAATTTCATCTATGAAATCAAACACACTGAGTGGGTATCGCCAATAGTCATAGTACCCAAGAAGAACATCAAGATGCGGATCTGTGTGAATCTGAAAGCGTTAAACGTAGGCACCAAGAACTACCACTTTCTCTTACCATTTACAAAACGTGTCATGGATAGAGTAGCTGGAGCCTAGGAACTTATTTGGTTTAAAGCGTGTGATGAGAGCCACTTTAATCGCTTCCCAGGTGGATTTTTCTTTCTCCGACAAGTTGAAAAACCAATCTTGAGCCACAACTATTAGTGACATAGGAAACAACATCAACTTCTTTGCAGGTGTCCGATCGTCGTAGATTTCACAAGCTTGCTCGTAGATTTGGAGGAAGCGGATGGGATTTGATGGTCCGTCGTATTTAGGTATCCCCATCTGAGGTGCCCTCCGGACTACTTGCATGGGAGCGGGTTGACCCATTGGATCCATTGGTACTAGTTTCGATTTTGTCTCTTGTTGTGTAGCTGCTATTATGGGAAAGTGTGGTGCTTGATTCGTTGTCCTTCTTGTTACTGATCGTCCAGATCTCAGATTCATTCGATGGTAGAATCTCGTTCACATGTTGTACAAAGCATTATTGTTCACAATCTTGCTAGAATAGTGATGTGTTCTTTGGCTTGATACATAAACACATATATGATATTGTATTAAACAACATTGTTATTTTCAAACCGAAATTTCATCATTAAAACAAGACTATTGGTGATAAGAGATCAAATAATGCCCTACATGATGATTGTGATGTTTTGATAGTCATATGCTTGTTTATCAATAGCCTAATGCAAAAATGTGTAAGAAATCAAAATCCCCAAGAGATAGCCTTCAATTATATTCATTATTTTTGAACATGATTAAATAGAATTAAGATAACAATATAGTATATTTTATGTTAACAATACTCTTGAAAAGTGATATTCAATTGGCATCCCTAATTCATCCTATTATTTTTTTAACAATTTGACAAAGTGTATCATTATGTTGGCAAGTTGTTGATCTCCATGAGAGGGAAAGTGAAATAACTCCATGACACTATTGTGATTGTCTTAAGGTGTCCGCCTCCCATTGCTTGTTCATATGAAAGTATGTATGTAAATGGACGTTTTTACAAATTTGAATTCTCAATGCATTACAAAACAAGATAATTTTGGTGTTGATATTCATTTTGATTCGTTGAGTTTTAGTAGCTCAAAGAACAAGAATCCAAAAAAACAAGGCTACAATACTTCATTGTTTCCAACAAGATATTTTATTTTGATTTTGGTTTTGGTTTTGGTTTTATAGTGTTAATTGTCATATCAGTCGGGCACTGATCCCGTAGACGACTACTTGGGTTAGCCGGATAGCCACACGTAGGAAAAGTTAGCCTGTACAGAGTTTTATATAGTGTATGCTATACTCAAGGGCATGTCTCGAGTTTGTCAGTCAAATTTGGCCATATCAGGCCCGCAGGTGGTAGGCCAATTTTAGGACACCTGTCCTTTCATGCAATTGGGACTTTTACTATATGTACAGTTTTCTCTTTGTAATCATAAGCTTTTGTTGTGCCATCTTTGAGAGCTTGGGAGGAGTGTCTATGGTAATTGATTATGTGATCTGCATATTGCACTAGATCCTAACAGGATTTTAACAGCTAGGTGAACATGCCGATGTAATCAAGTCCTCATTTCTCAAATGGTGTTTGAGCCAATACAGGATGTTACAGCTCACAGTTCACCTTCGTTGATCTGCGTGCCCTCTAACATATATCACATTGCTTGATATATGCCTCAGCATCCTTGTGCATTGTTGGCCACTAGCAGCCGGTGGATTGTAGAATGTTGCGTACTATTACATCCACTGCAAAGTGTCTGCCACCCATTGCTTCATGCGAGAGAGACATGATCTGACTTGTCTCATGTTTAGTCTCTATTGGTTTTAGAAGATTAATTTCAGATGCTGATGTATTTATTAAACTAAGGGTAATAGCTCTCTGATCTTAGCTGTTTTTGTTGATGACACTTTAATGTTTGGTAATGATACAAGAAACCAAGCAGCAGATAAGCCAAGAGTTTGAAATTACAGACCTTGAAGAAGCTAGAAAATTCCTAGTAACTAGCAATAAAATACTTTCTCAATAGAGTTATGCCTATAAAATTCTAACAAACTATGCAATGCTAGAATGCAAAGGGAAAGAGACTCCTATGGCACTAGGAGTATCAAAAGAAGACTGTCCAAGAACTGAGTAGGAAGAGTTCAAAATGAGTAATACACCTTTTTGAAATCAGATCGGAGCTCTAATGTAGTTGACTGTATGTACTCAGCCAGACTTGGCCTTTCCTGTTTATGCTTTAGCACAGTTTTCTAACAATCTATGAAGGCACCATTGGGAGCTGGCAAAGAGAATCTTACGATATCTCAAACATACCACGGACCTTGGCATTGTGTATTCAAAGTAAGATGAATCCATTTTAAAGGCATACAACGATGCTACATGGGCAAGTTCGAAGGATGATAACAAATTTGTCACTGGCAGATGCTTCATGATATGTGAAGGGCCAATAAGTTGGGTTTGCAAAAAAAAAACTCTTGTCGCACAATCCTCATGTGAAGCTGAATATGTAGCAGCTTCAAATAATGCAAACGAGATCGTGTGGCTAAGGCAACTGTTGAATGAGCTAGGAGAGCAGCAAGCAGAAGCTACTGTCATGTATATAAATAATACCAACGCCATCTCCATGACTCAAGACCCTGTCTTCCATTCCAGGACAAAGCACATTCCACTCAAGTACCACCGTATCAGAGATCTTGTGCAGAAACAGGAAATTTAGATTGAGTATGTGAAGACCACAGAAATGACAACAGATATTCTAACCAAGCCCCTTGCAAAACAACTGTTCAAAAGACACAGGAAGAACATGAGAATCAACTGAAGGAATTATCAATTCAAGAGGGAGTCTTGGAAATGAACTTCACTTCCCTTCATCCCTGGATACTACCATGTGGGACGAATCGGATCTCGCAAAAGCGGCCGCAAGTACAATCCATTCAAATGGCAGCGAACAGCTGCAACTAATCGACGCTTAAGCACAGCCTTTTAGTTACAAGACCAACTTAGAATAAAATGTATGATAGTATATATAATTCTGCCATTAAGCAGAGAAAGAATTGAGAGAGAGGAAAACTAATAGCACAGAATAGAATAGCAGCAAGACTCACACGCTGATATTGCAGCAGACTGTAAACTCTCCTCCAAAAAGGAAAATCTATGAGCAGTAGATCATTTCTATCAGTTTCCATGTTGTGTATGCATGAATTATCTAGTATTGTTTACATGTCTACCACAGTTCTGATCAATGAAACATATTGCTTTCACAACTAGTAAGTTAGCTGCAGGTTTACGGGCACAAAAAAACAAAGGTGACACTTCTCTTCAGGTTTGTTGGCATTTTTGCATGTTGTTCCGTAGTAGTAGAATGTGTTAATATGCATAATTTTTTGCACTACCCAAAATTTGCATTTTTTGCACTACCCAAAAAATGCGACAATCGATCAAATAACACACGTTTCCCCACCTACAGTCCTATGGGCTGCAGTTGAAGCCGAAACCTAAAAGCCAAAAACAAAACAAAGGTTAGTTTCAAAAGCAACAGACCACTAACAAAGTGCCAAATCCGGGTATAATAGTGTTCAAAAGGCCAAATCCAAGGAATTCAAGCCCAAAAAGGACATCTGCACAAAAAGAACCAACACCTACAATGTCTACGCCTTGTCCTCAATTGGTAAGATTGACTGCCGAAAAAAGCCTTCAGGTTAAAGCATACCACAAATACCTAGATAGACTAAGCAGTCCAACGAGCACATCCTATACACATTACGAATTGACAGAGACCACGACAATACCACTAGGAGAAGTAGCGTCGACCTATGAGGATCAATATCAACCAGCTTCATTTTGGGGTCCTCTTATGACAGGTGTCGACTATCCAATTGTCGATGAACAAGATTATCAGAAATGGCCACCAGACTCTTATGGTTATTATTGAAAACCTCAAAATCTATAAGAGAGAGCCATTTCGTATGTTTTGGATCATCTTCTACTTTTCCTAATAAAACTTTGTCCATTTCATCTTAATATCAATCTCTCTCTCTCTCTCTCTCTCTCTCTCTCTCTCTCTCTCTCTCTCTCTCTCTCTCTCTCTCTCTCTCTCTCTCTCTCTCCCATGGCCTCTACTTCATGTTTATGTAGTTTTATATGTTCTTTGAGCAATCGTAGAAAGGTTTTTTACAATTTTGTCCTATGGCAACTTTAAGCTCGTTGCTCAAAGAGACTAGCCATGTGGCATACTATGAACCTTAGATGTACAGTCAATCGATGGTCAGGCATGATACATATGGCACGCTGGCTGTGGCCAACTTTAAGCTCCTTGGTGAAAGAGACCCATGTGTCATATTGTGATATTCACATGTGCAGCAAATCGACGGCCAGCCATGATACATGTGGCACTCTCCTCACTCCTAGAGAACACGATATGCAAGAAGTTAAGGTGATGGGGACGGAGTTACTGATACTGACGTCTGCTGGGGGAGCCTATGGTGTGCAAACCTAATGAATGTTGATAGAGCAGAGCTACTGACGTGATACTCCAGTTGTGGCGCTATGGCGGCGGGCAGATATTATGGGTGTCATTCGTTGTTACAATCGCTTTGTATCTTCTATGGGTTTCTCTCTCTCTCTCTCATCTTCGATAAACCTCTACTTCTTCTACTTGCCATCTTTCGTGTTTGTAGCAGCTCCTCCACTATCTTCATCGCCTGTTCCACTTGAAATCGAACCGTCACTCTGGAATTGAAAATCTGGAATTGAATTTTTGATTGCAGCAGTTAGCTAGTAACCAAAGAGATCATATCGCGAAAGCTGCAGACTGAGCTAAGAATGGAGCTTGATGTGTAAAAAACTCGTTGTCAACAGGACCTCAAGCAGTTTTGCATCAATATTCCAGGAAATTCAACTTAAGTTGGATCAACTTGGATGCCAATGAAATTTGAATGTGACGTAGAGTCGGGAGGAACAGTCTGGGGCCATTGAGCGTCTGTCCAGAAGCATCCCCGATCTGACCAGGCACTCAAGACGTCCTCATAGTTTAGTTTAAGAAAGGATTTTTTTATTGTGACCTTCTTTACTTATGATTTGTATCGGCCGTGCGATCATTGCTTCCACCTGTTGATTGCAGGTTTTTCTTGAATTGGATCATAAGGATTTGCAAGAAGATCAAGCCTTGAGGAAAAGATCGACAGGCTTAGAAGGAATCACCAAACTCCCAATTCACCATGTATCTCTCTCTCTCTCTCTCTCTCTCTCTCTCTCTCTCTCTCTCTCTCTCTCTCTCTCTCTCTCTCTCTCTCTCTCTCTCTCTCTCTCTCTCTCTCTCTCTCTCTCTCTCTCTCTCATCTTCCATAAAGCTCTACTTCTTCTACTTGCCTTCTTTTGTGTTTGTAGCAGCTACTCCATCGTCTTCATCGCCTGTTGCACTTGGAATTGAACCGTTACTCTGGAATTGAATTTCTTCTGGCCATCAATTTGTCTACAACGGCTCATTTTTGGCAATCCTGTGAAGCGGACGATTTGTGAAAAGCTGCAAGTTTCTTGTGGTTAGCTAGGCTCTCAGTGTCCTTCCTTCCTTCCCATTGGGTAGACTTTGTCAGGCCACATGTTCAATATTGATAGCAGGATTCTCCAGAAGGCAAATGCGCGCTTGTAATTATTGGTAGGAAGTTAGTAGCATGAGCTGGAAGGTTGAGTAAAATATGAAAGAACTGGCAATGATGCAAAGGAGCTACTTCTTCTTCTTCGTGGTTTAGGGGATTTGTAGGGAAAGCAAATTATTAAAAATTGTTTCAACTTTTGAAAATTCAGAAAAATATCTATTCCGCATCCTGGCTACTACCAACAACCTCCACCAGTCGTTCCACCACCTCAGTCTCTCTCTCTCTCATCTTCCAGAAAGCTCGACTTTTTCTACTTGCCTTCATTCGGGTTTGTAGAATATCCTCCATTGTCTTCATCGACTATTGCACTTGAAATTGAACCGTTACTCTAGAATTGAGCTCATAAAATGGATTTCTTCTGTTCATCGATGATTTCTTTGTGCAACAATCTACGGCAGTTCATTTTTGGCAATCGTGTAAAGCGGACTATTTTTGAAAAACTGCAAGTTTTTTGTGGTTGGCTAGGCCATCAGTGTCTGAGTTTCGCTGGTTTGGTGCTGTAACAAGGACTTTATTTCTTACCAAAGGTTCATCAAGGGTAGCTGTATCAGGAGTGTCATGGCTCATCCCAAATATGCCCATCCATATCCGGCAGAAGGTCAAGCTTACGGTTGCCTTCCTCAGGGTATCTGACACCCGTTTTTGGCTTTGCTCAGTTTCACGTGGAAGAATTATTGGATTTAGCTGCCGCAAGTTGTGCGATTTGAAATCTCAGGCACGTTATTGGATAGCAGGCTATCCAACTAATCCGCATCCTGGCTACTATTAGCAGCCTCCACCCGTCGTTCCACCACCTCAGTGCTACTAGCAGGGGTCCGAAACAAAGTAGAGGTTGTCCAGAGGGATCATTTGGGAATATATCTAAGCAAAGTCTTTAGGAAAGATATCCGATTTGATGAAGGCAATGTGGCATTCCTGATAGACTGCCTTTGCACTAAGCTGCATGCGAGTAGGAAGAGTATGAACGATCACATAACTACCGTGGAAATGCAATTCACATGATAAAATCAAACATGATGGAGGCAAACTTATTCGTGTTGGGAGTTTTGCCCACTACATATCTGGATCTGTGCATACGTCACTGGTCACAGACCAAGTGTAAACATAACATCAGACCTGTAAATAGGCGATGGATGACCACATATAGTAGTGTTGCTGGTTATCATGATAGAATCTTTTCCTTCGTGGCTCTTATGACTACCATGGATTGAATTAAGATTCATATGGATTTTATTAATAAAAAAAAGACACCCTAAACATTGTTGAGAATATTTTTATAGACCTCCCTAATTATGTTGATAGCCTTGCGGATGAAAAAAGATTTTGCAATTTTCATATTTTGTACAATATTTGCCTGTTTGGAAAAAGAAAATGATGCTTTGACTATTGGTATCCCTACCCCCACTAAACCCCTTCTCTCACCAAATCCATTGATTTTTATTGATGACCTTGATGAGGATAGTGCTTCCCAACTAGAATCCTTCTCACAAGAAATATGTGAAGCGGACAATCAGCATTCCTTTGAGTTTTGTCAAGCTAAGAGTTGCCAAGTACCTTTGGTTCTCGGTCGTACTATTGAGTTTAAGTCTACCAAGACTTCCTACAAGCCATGGAGTCTTCCGTCTATAAACTTTTGGCACCTATCTCTATTGATCTTCGAATTGCTCTTGCCCATCTTACTGATGCTAAAGTACAGGCCTACAAGCAAGCCACTATACATAAGAATGATGCCTTTGACACCCCTGTTGCCTTTAATACTGTCATAAAAATGAGCAGATTTGAGACGTTGAGATGTACTTCTGAACAAACCTGGGCCAGAACTAGAAGTCATTTTTAAACTGGTTTTAACGGAATGAATTTGCATCAAGCTAGGATCTTGAATTGGAAAAGACCTTTCTTTAAATGTAGATGCGGTGACTAATGCAAAAACAACTTTTCCTTTATTTGGTTTAACCACGCTATCTGTTTTATGATGAATAACCTTCTCAAGTTTTTTCCATGGTGCTTCCCTACAGAACCAATTGAATGTCTTTTTTCTCTATTAAAGTGCCTATATAGGAATGTGTGTGTGCATGTAAACGTGTTTGTCAGGGCATATGAATGTCAAAAATCACACCTACTAATGGTTACTGGTTAGTTAGGGTTAATATTTACTTGGTTGGTAGTAAGGAGTTTCTCAGTTAGTTAGGGTGATGAGTTAGGGTGTAGTCAGTTTGGAGCTATACAGTAGCTAGTTTTAGTAGTTTGTAGTTGTGAGTAGCTATTTAGGGTGAGTAGTTAGTTAGGGTTAATAGTTAATACGAGTGAGATAGTTAGTGGATAGTTCGGGTGAGTGGTTAGCAGTTAGTTAGGGTGAGTAGTTAGTCAGGGCTGTAAGATAGTCAGGGTTACATATTTAGTTATAGTTAGCAAGCCTGTAGTTAGTTATAGTTAGTACTTCAAAAAAAATACGTGATTGTCTTGAGATGACATGATCGTCTTTAGATAGGTTTTGAAGTATGGGAGAAGGGATTTTCTAATGACCTTTACATTGGGAAATCTTGCCATATAAGATGGCAAGGTTGTTAGCCGAGCCATTTTTGTGGAAAGATAATCCAATGGAATGGTCACTGGAAAATTCATTCACTAATGTAAAGGATGGCCAATGCTACCAAAAAAGGCAGGTATGACCTCAATCAACTTTATGGAAGTCAAAGCAAGCTGAGATCTTTATGAAAATATTTATTGGCATAGCTTACCTCTTTTCATGAACTCAATGGTTTTTGCAGAATTTAAGACTCTACAGATACTAAAGAAGGAAATCCTTTATGTATATAAATGGGATATTGTAGGGGTCAAAACAGTCTGTTGCCTAAATTTGTTTCTTTGGAGTTTTATATGTTCATTCACCTAATTGAATTCACTTTCAAATGATGCCTATGTTTAAGAGCATATATTCTGCCTTTGTGTTGAGGCCACTCCACAGCCCAGAAGCCACTATAAATATGGAAGGATTATGTTTTGGTTGCAAAGCCTGAGTCAACAATATACTAGACAAGTATAGCCTTTCATTGGCATTGTAGTGAACGTTATCCATCTACGAAGGACTGGTGACAGAAGGTGTTGTGTGCTATTGACATACAATTGTACAACCACGAATGCCATGTCATTATCGAAAGTTACATTGTTGACATTGTTAGCAAAATTATCAAAAGCTATTCTAAACGAAGCTATCTACAAAAAGGGGCCATCTGATAGGGACCTGCGTGCTGAAATTTCGCATCAAAGATGTACCACGTCTCAGCTCTTTGAACAATTCAAGACCACACAATGTGTAGCTGGAACAAGGGGGCCAACTAGCTCTTCTGCGCTTACATCTTCTATTGGAACTGCTCAGGCAACGTTGGGAGCTAAAGATCAACTTCTTTTAAATCTTGAAGCTGAAGGGCAGCCTTCCTCTTAAAGGGCAAAGAATGAGCCTACAGCTATGGCTCAATATACACAAGTTACTCAAGCTTGTCACAATTACCAAAGCACAAACTTTTATTCAAATAGTAACTTCGAATGTTTTTCTACAAGTAATCAATCGTCTTTCTGTTGTTTCTAAATCAGATTGCAAGGCACAGTGGAGAAAGAAGAGGGTGGGGACAGCTCTTGGCCATCAGCGCTGGCGCTGATGGTCTGGTGCTACCATTTTTTTCTTGTTTTTTTTGAGACTTTAATAAACCATGAAACAAAAAATGGCAGCTTTGGACCATCAACGCCAGCGCTGATGTTCTGGAGCTGCCAATGTTTTTTCAATTTCTTATACTAAACTCTAAACAAGCAAAGAAACGTAAACAAAGTTGGCAATGAAAGAAAAAATGGCAGCTCCGGACCATCAACGCCAGCGCTCATGGTCCGGAGCTGCCATTTTTTTTTCATTGTCATCTGTGTTTGTCAAAAACAAGCTCATAAATGTAAGGAAAAATGGTAGCTCCATACCAGCGCTGATGGTTTGGAGCTGCCATTTTGTTTTCATTGGTGGCCATTGTGTCGTGATGGAACCGTTGAAAGTGTTTTGCTTAACATGATTTGTTCACTACCAGAAAATTTGGTACATTAGTAGATCCATCATCTGCTTAGAATTCGTCTGCCATGACCTCTTCCGCATAGCATGCTTAGACGGCTTTCACTGCAGAATGACTGATTGACATGAAAAACGAAAAGAAAAATGCAGCTCTGGACCATCAGCGGTAGCGTTGATGGTCCGAAAATGCCATTTTGTTTTCAGATTTCATTAGTGCCGGTACAAGCTTACCCACACCATGCTGTTCCTTTGGCTACTCGCTGGTCAATTCTTGGCTGCTTGCTGGTCGCTCTCTCTTCCTGCTTCAACGAAATCGCTCCTCTCCTTGGCTCCTCGCTCCTTAATTCCTCTTCGATCTTTTGCTCTCCTCTTGGCTCCTCTTCTTTGCTCTTTTGGTATACAAAGTTAGGGTTTAGGGTTCAAGTTTGGGTTTACCTGATGAAGTAGCACCTGCCCAAAGACAACCCTGGCAATTACTATTGACAACTCATCCATTTATGTACATTGGATTTCAATAATTGTTAGAGTCGTGCCTTAGAGTAACCCAATGTAAGGACATCTCTTTCAACTAACACATGTAACTATTGTAATGAAGACATGCCAAGTCTCTTTTAGGGCAATAACCCTATTCACTTCTCCTTATGCTCTCTCTCTCTCTCTATCTCTCTCTCTCTCTCTCTCTCTCTCTCTCTCTCTCTCTCTCTGCTCTCTCCCGATGCTCTACCATATTGTGATTGTGATTGAAGAGAATGCTCGTGAGTGCTATTGGAAGATCAATCGGTGATACAATACTGCAAACAAAGGTGAGAATGATTTGAAAAATGGTAGCTCGCTGATTATGAAGGATGTATGTTGTGCTTTATGATTTGGAATGAATGCTTACAACCTGCTATGATTACCGTTGTGTAGTAACAAAGATTGGCCTACAAATTGTGA
Organism: Diphasiastrum complanatum; assembly: GCA_029204225.1. Lineage (NCBI taxonomy): Eukaryota > Viridiplantae > Streptophyta > Lycopodiopsida > Lycopodiales > Lycopodiaceae > Diphasiastrum > Diphasiastrum complanatum. Next base: position 62,333,650 of record CM055099.1, on the reverse strand, counting down.
TTGAACACTCTTACAGACAAGCGCTACTTCAAGGAGTAGTTGTGGGCATTTTTTTAAGGTATTTTCTCAGCCTCTTTTGGTGTATGATTGGCCTGGACAGCCAGCCAAATGTTCGCATAAACTTTCATACTTTATGATATGAGCACTATCGCTTGCTAGCGCTCTTTCTGGAGCGGATTTGGGCGCTGGCCAGTGCTGGTTTTTTTCAAGAAAAAATGATTTCTTCCTGCTATTTTGCAGTACATTGCATGCATGCTTTACTGTACACATTTTACAGCATATAATCATGATAAAAGTGCGATGGACCGCTGTCCATGTCCAGATATACAAATGGTTCTAGCATATATGTGATTGATAATGGTGCTCTTTGTATACTCCAGTGTCTGAAACGTGATGTCATTGATTGCTACGGATGATTGCTTTGATAGGATCATAGAAACTATGATGATAACTGCCTATGATAACTAGTATCATGGCTGGAATATAAAGTAGCATAAGTAAAGCTTGGTCTTCTAATAGCTTCTTGAGAAGACGTGTGCACTAAGGTCGATAATCTGGTTATCATGGATATGGTGATGAATGGAACGCTCTTGGAAAGGAAAGCGATAATCTAATAATCTTCAGAATGACAGTGATTAACTATTGGTGAAGACTATGATGTAGGTAGGAGTACTCTATGCTTAACACAATACTTTCGATTTGAATTCTCTAACACATAGGCATGGATGAGAAAAAAAGAGTATGAAAAATAAAGATGCACCAAAAATACACAAATGCAGTGAACAAGAATAATAACAAGAAGAAGATTCAAAAATAGGCATCATGCCATATCTACTATAATTCAATTACATGCAAGCACTAAAAGTTTTGATTTTAGTCAATCATGGTTCATATAGCCCATTTCTAGCCCAAAAACTCCAATTTGTGGCTAAAAATCACTATCTAAGTCTAATTTTGACTTTTCAACTAACATGCAATCATTAGAATCAATCATAATGACTAGAAAATAGCAAGTACAATTCTAAAAAATGTTCAAGATCAATAGCTTCGATGAATTTCAAACAAACACATTGAATACTAGCTCAAAAAAGGAAAAAACTGTCAGAAATCCATAAAGTTTCATCATTTTCTATGGAAAATTTCCACAATAATCATCATTAGGCTGAAAGCAAACTAGAATAAGAAAACTAACTTACTTAGAGGTCAATTCCACCACCAGGAAGTAAAATCCAAGGAGGAAATACCAAAAAGCTGGGAAAAAACAAAAAGCAACTCCACCTTCTGACCGATGCAAAGCCTTCCTCTGATACCACTATGAAAATTGCCAAGTGAAGGTCTACCTAGATCCAAGTGTTGAAAATAAAAAAGCCATCCATCTTGACTTTTGGGGTTGATGAAATTTTCATCATGCATGTAGTTCTAGAACTTGAAAAGGCCAAAAATGGGTTGTTAGGAACTCAAGCCAATCCACATGCATTAAGTCAAGTTTGCCAAAAGTGACATGCAAAGCAAACTCAAACTTGTATTGGCACATGCATGAACATTTGTACATATGTATTCTAGAAAAAGGAAAATATAGATGAAGTTGCATTTCTCAACATGCAAAGTGGTAGGTGTCAAATTTTTGGTAGAAACTACTCTTAGAAGTGGACCAATAAGAATCAAGGCTTGATCTACCTCAAGCTAGTACCATCCACTATATATGTAAGTGAGTTTTCTCACCATTTTTGTTGATGACTCAAGCATTGAAGCTATTCTCTAGTCATTTTGGATTTTTTCCTTGTAAGCTCGAATTGCACATTCTCTCTCTACCCAAGGAGAAGTCTTTGCTCACACAATAATTTTCTTTGTACTTTCTCCACTCATGTGAAAGTAATCAATTATTGATTGTTAGCATGTTAGATTGTGATTTAGCCATAGAATCTAGAGATAGATATTGGTTTTCAATCTACAATTGATCTATGTGCAAACACAAAGCTTAGAAAGATCATTCACACTTTGAAAGTACATCGATGCCACACTGGTGAACTTCTAGAAGTTTCACTTTGTATCAAAGCCAAACTGATCTTAAGATGCTATAGTCATTTCATGTATGAGAAATTTTGAATTCTATTTAAGCTAGAAAGCAGTTTTTCACAATTTTCTATCATTTTTTTGAGAAGTTTGTGAATTGAAGAGACCGACATGATAAGAGAGGCAACCTCATCACCCCCTTAACAATCTCAAAAACCTCGGTTACAAAAAACTAAAACTATTGATACAAATTTAACCGAACGTCAAAAATAGATGCGTGAGAAGCTTAAGCAACCGATTAAGCCCTTGTCTAGACAAACAAAAACCAAACATTCAGACCAAACTTCCACGTCTGATAGTGCCTCAACGCAAATGATTCCAAAAGTTTCCGAAAACTTTGTGGAACCACCTTTTGATCTCCCACAAAAGTTTAAAGACTTCACACTGGATGACGTTGTTATCCAGTTACCACTGCCACACCGGGAACCCACACAAAGTTCTCACTCCTGTGAAGGACCCGCTTAAACAATCACCTTAAACATGAAAGATCCTGATGAGGATGTGGATCACATTGTTCACGTCGGAGCCCATCTTACATCAGGTCAACTTTCTGATCTGGAAACCTTACTCTGTAAATACAGAGATGTATTTGCGTGGAATTATGCTGAGATGAAAGGGGTCTCGTCTAAAATAGTGGTCCATATGATTTCTTTAGAGGAGAACGGTAAGCCTATTCGGGCTAAGCCGTACCAAAGTAACCCTGTTTATCGTGAGCGGATCGATGAAGATATTAAGAAATTGCTGGATCTTGTATTCATCTATGAAGTCCAACATACTGATTGAGTATCACCCATTGTGATCGTACCCAAGAAAAATGACAAGCTTTGTATCTGCGTCGATCTAAAGAATCTTAATGCGGTTACGAAAGAAGAACATTTTCCCTTACCCTTAACTACACAAATCCTTGAGGAAATGGCAAGAGCTGAAGCTTTCAGCTTCCTCAACAGTTTCAATGGCTATTTCCTAATCCAAATAGCCCCTGAAGATAGACACAAGATAGCCTTTGCAACAGAGAATGGGGTTTATGCTTATAACATAATGCCTTTTGGCTTATGTGATGCCCCTTTAACGTTTCAGAAGGTCATGCAAATGGCATTTCAAGACCTGTTACATTGGATTGTCGAGATTTATCTCAATGATTTAGTTGTACATTCTTCAGCCGACAAGCACCTCAAAGCATTAGAAAAAATCTTCATTCGCTACCGTGGGTTTGGAATTTCACTCAACCCTAATAAGTGTCAAATCTGGGTCACCCATGGGGTAGTACTCGGACATATCATTTCAAAGGATGGTATTTCTACCGATCCTTCAAAGATCAAGGTAATAATTAAAATGCCCTTATCTGCAACAATGAAGGAAGTTTACGTCTTTCTAGGTCACTATTATCGCATCTTTATAATTGATTATGCCAGCAAGGCACGACTTGTTTACAACCAGACGAGTATGGCAAGGATTTCTCCATACGTTTCTTGAGCAGGCAATTGGTGTTTGTTGAAGTAAACTATACCACAACCCTTAGCATCTTGTTCTCTTGTCTGTTTTCTTCAGTTGAGAGTCTATTGACGTCTCCGATTGAGATTTTACTGAGGTCTCCGGTTGAGAGTGAGGTGAGGCCTTCGGTTCAATGTTTAACAGACACAAAAGTGTATCCAAAAGGCAGTCCAACACTAGTGGGCAGCCCTCTGCCTTTTTGGTAGAGCGCCCATATACATACATATAACACTCCAAAACGTGTCCTACTATGCTTGAAAAAGTGTGATTTACGTTCTTATAGATAGTTGTTGTCCATTGGCAATGCAACAAACATTCCTAACTTGCTATTCATCAGATTATATTTGACTAACATGTTGTCGATGTACCTCTGTTGTGTAATGTAGATGATTGTTCTTGAGTCGGCTTCTGATTCGTTGTAGCCTTCTTGGAGCTTTTCTGCTTCTGTCGTTTAGAGCCTTTGTTGACATATAGAGCCTGAGAGGAGGAAGTAGACGGAGTGTCTTGACTTCTTATATTATCTTCTTGCAGCAACACAGTGATAACTCTAGTAAGAGCTAAATCTAAGTGTGTCAATATGATCATCACCCAGTTCTCATATGTAGAGGGCAAGCTTCAAAGCAATGTCATAAATACATCTTGATCGTCTATGACTGATCTAACAGCGGCCATCTATTGCAAGAGATTCTTAAACTGAGTAATGTGACTCTGAAGTGAATCACCAACAGACATTTTGAATGTGAAGAATTTCCTTCGTAGATGTAACTTAGTAGTTACGTCCCTCACGTCATATAGTGAGTTCAAGATGTCCCAAACGTCTTTGACGTTTTAGCTTCAACTATGTCTCCAATATGTGTATCTGATATATTGAGGATAATAAGCACAAAAGCTTTACCGTCCTTTGATTTTCACTTTGAGTCGTTGTGTTCAGGATTTACTTCTTTACCTATAACAACATCCCATAAGTCGCTGCGAATAGCAAGGTCTTCATCTTAAATTTCCACAAATGGTAATTGGATCCATTCAGCTTGTTTGCGATAAGACCAACTTTACGGCTCTCATAGGCAATCACACCATCCTTCTGACTTAGTATGGCTCCTAATCCACTTCCACTTGCATCAACAGTCACCTTGAAAGGTAAAGTGAAGTCTGGTTGTACCAAAACTAGAGCATTCACCAAGGCCTCCTTTAATCGATTAAAGCTCCTCTGAGCATCTTCACTCCATTCGAATTTTCCTTTCTTCAACAAGTGTGTGAGTGTTGTTGCTATCCTTAAAAAATTGAATATGAATCGTTGATGATAACATGCAGATCCCATAAATCCTCTTAAATGTCACAAATTTTTCGGGCTCTTTCACTTTTTAACCACCTCGACCTTACGTTGATCCACCTTGATGCCATCTTTAGTCACCATATGTCCCAAATACTCAATCTCTTGTCGGGTGAACTCACATTTTGACATCTTGGCGAACAATTTATATTTCCGCAACAATTCCAAAACCACTTCCAAGTGTTGAGCATGTTCTTTTAAGTTCCGGCTATAAATCGATATGTCATCAAAGGCATTATCATTGTATATACCGCTCCCTTCCCAACAACTTTAGTTCCCGGTTTATCGGCAAGATGTTTGACTTATAAAACTGACTGGTACCAGATTGAGACTTTGGAGTCCCAAACGTATTATAAGATGTGTTGATTGCAGTCATCCCTTGTTTTTGGTATATTTTAGTCGTCGAAGGGTATTTTTGCTCATGGATCAAAGCTAATTGCATTGTTGAATCCAAAGTTGTACATCTAGCTGCTTCCACATCAGCTCCAATTTGGGGTTGTAACCAGTGTTGGGTGGGTATCACTATTTTAAATACCAGCCCGGTCATGGCATTGGAGTACTCCTCGTTTTTTAATACTAGGCGGATCTATGGTATTAAAGAAAATAAGTTTTCTATTACCAGTCGAGTATGGACATAGACATAATTTGCAAACTTGGATCGAACTGGTATCCCAAAGATAATACCACCCGGTCATAAACCGGGGTATAGATAGTTAGAATTTTATTGTTAGAAATATAAAATGGTGCAACGAAAGCACTGTGCTTATAATTCCAATTAATTTACTAGGACAACTAACACTGAGGAAGTAAGATTTTATTCAATCTATTATGCATTGAAACAATTTGCAGAAGATTAGATGACGAAACTATAGAAATTACATTGGGTTAGTGTTCTAGTCATCTTGCCTTTAAGACAGGATTCGCGGGTAGTTCGAATATCTCTAATTTTGATTTCGACTCCTTCGATTCTCTGACTTTTGTTGGCTTGGTACAAGGCTTCCATGTTCATGTGACATATCATCTTGTGCCACAATATATCTGTCGATTCCTGAGTTTGATTGGCTTGTTCGATTCTTGTTCGAATGTTCAAGTGATACAAAATTTCTTTTCTATTGCCTTTACCAACTAGGTTATCAGAATCTTCCTTGAACAGTTTACAAGAGTTCTTTGTGAAGGTTACTTACATGCTTGTATCGACTATCTTTGCTACTGATAGAATATCCTTGTTAAGAGTAGGGACATAGAGAACTTCCTCTAGTTTCTTGTCTCCCTGATTTGTGTCTAGCCATTATACACCAGTTCCATCAACCACGTGTTTAGAATCGTCTCCAAGTATAATGAACCTCGAATAGTTTGTCTTCTTGTACTCATATAAAATTTGTTTCGAGGAAACAAAATGTGAGGTAGCTCCCGAATCAAGAAGTACTACTTCTTAAATTTTTGAATTAGATGAACAACATAGATCAGCACTAACATAAGCTGCTGAGTTCCTTGTTGCCCTGTCTTCTGCTGCTCTGGAGCATTCTGCTTTGTCTTCGACATAGTTTGAATCTGAAAGTTCGCTTCGATTCTGCTTTTTTTTATTTCTGGGATTCTGATAACAATCTACTGCTGCATGATCCTGTTTATGACAATGAATGCATTCAATCTTTGGATTTAACCAACACTTATCTTCTGTGTGACCTGATCTTTTGCATTTGTTGCAGATATTCTTATCACCAGAATATTTCTGTTGTTTTCCAGATTGTTGATCATTTGTCTTAGACTCATTCTTTAGACGACTTCCTCTCAAACTTAGACTTGTTAGAAGATTTATTCTTCTGAGTAAATAGAGCATTTTCGGAATCACCATTGTCGTCATAGCGTTCACGAGCTTCTACTTCCTCTTTAATTCCATCTATCACCTTTTGAAGTGTCATTGTCGCATCTTTTGCCAATAAGATTCGAGTTGTGTGGAATGACCTGGATAGGGCTCGAAGAAAATAACTAAGCTGTTTTTTCTTTGAAATTGCATTTAACGCGCCAGAATTTTGCAAAGAAATAAACAGGTCTTTAATCTTTCGTACAAATGTGCTCAGGTCTTTGTCGTCCCTTTGTAGGTAAGTTAATTGGTCTTCCAAGCATGGTATGAGTGATCAGAGGAATTATCAAAATGTGTCTGAACGGGTGCTTTAGGAGGTCGATTTTGTTGAGTTCCTTGCTCGGGTGGTCCCCTTGGAGGCGGACCTAAAAGTGCTAATTGAGGCAGGTATTGCAGTGGGTTTTGCCCAGATAGCTCTTGAATTTGTACCGGTGGATTGTTTCATTGTTGATATTGATTTTGTGGAGATCTAAAAGCAAATTGAGGCCTAAGAGGCTGATAGTGTCCTCCTGTTTGTTCTCGATGGTTGTATCATGGATTGTAGTAGCAATAGATAGATGTATGGCCAATGAAATCACAGATTTCACATTTGATCAGGAAATTGTCAAAAAGTGGCTTATAGGATGGGCATTCGTTACCAGTGTGTGCACCTTGGCAATGAGGGCACCAAGTGTTTTCTCGTCTATGGTGTACCTGACCAAGGGGTAGCTGACCAGGCATTGAGCTTTGGATAGACTTCAATGTATTTTAAAACTCTTTTGTGAGTTTCTCCATCTGCATTTGGTGTTGTTGATTTAGAAACTCCATTCACAGTATTGTACTTTTACTTCTTCTCTAAGTTCTACTATGGCGATCTCCCCAGCTTACTACTACGAATTTGAATTACAATTGAGATTTATCATATCTACTAAAGTAAAATGTTTATCTCTTAACAATGGCTTTGTCAAAAAATCAACCAACATACTGTCTGTATAACAATAACTTAGTACATCTTTATTTTGAACTTTCTTTCTAACAAAATGGAACTAAATTTCTCTGTGTAAAGTTCTATTCTTCCTCTCGACCACTCCATTTTATTGTGGGGTTTGCAATTATTACTCTTAATTATACAATGTATTATGGTGAGGCCCCATCAATAAGCCTAGCTATATAGTACTTTAATACATGTCCAATAGTATCCCCCATCTAAATACGGTCTCTTACATGCATGACATTTAGTTATGGCAAAAAATTGTCGACATGCTTGTTGCTTGCAATGCATTGCATCGTAAAACTTAATATTTCTCATTTGATGATGTGCTCTTTTCACTATTTCAAGAAGTATGTTGGAAGGATGGTCGTGACCATACATTCAAATCATTTCAAATGTTAATATAATTGCTCAATCAACCCCCAAAACAAACCATACACTTGACATCAATCGAACCCTTGAAAATTAATAATATATCAATTTTGCATCAAAACTCACAAACTCTTTTGAAATGATCTTTCCTAAAACTTTGGCCCATCGATACAATGTTAATAAACTACTTTTCTCATTTAAATATCACAATATATTAAGTGAGAACTTTAAACACCATTATTACAAAGATTTGTCCTTTAGTATCAATTTCTCAATATGCCCCAAGTTTTGATTAGCAAATGTTTGTTCATGAGCCCATTGGAAACAAATTTGATAGCATGAAAATATGACAACCACAAGATTTATATATAAAAAACAAAATGAAGATTATGAGACAATTCTAGAGAGTTGAGACAACTCAAGGACAAACCAATTGAAGCGCAGGCATCCCAAAGGGAGCCAGGAACCACGACTTAGCTTCCCAGCCTTCAACTCTTGCCATCCAAACTCACTTGACATACAAGCAACCAACTCGCCAACAACGATCAGACTTAACCAACTTGAAGTTCCGAAAACCAACATTGAGATCCAACCTGGCGCCATGCCAAATCGCGGGTCCCGATGTGGGTGATTTCCCTCCAAGCAAGCCGCCCAACATACATCAAACTTAACCAACTCGAAGCTTCGTTACAAACGAGTAACATCCATTCCAAGCAAGCGGTCTGACTTACATCAGACTTAACCAACTAAAAGCTTCGTCACGAGCGCTGGAAGCCAACCTGGCACCACGCCAGACTGGACAATCATAAACAGGTAACTTCCACCCAAGCAAGCCATCCAACTCAACCGACAGGTTAAAGCCCGTTCCCCAAGAGCTAAACCCATTCACGTTCATGCAAGGAACACTCAAAACCACAAGCCGCGACAGATATGGAAACAACCAATTCCTAGACCAAATGGTCCCGACAGCATACCGCTGACGCCACGAACAGAATGGTCCCGACGGCATACCGCTGGTGTCCCGGGATACGACCCTCAGTTATGTGCCAACTTAAAAATTTTGAAACGGCCTTACAACTGGCGCTTTTACCAAACACTGAAACCCAAAAAGTAATCAAAGTCAGTTTGAGAAAAATCCCACTTTATTGATAAATCTAAGAAAGTTACATTTCAAGTGTGTGACCGACCCTAGTCTTCGGGGCGCTAGCATGCCAAGGCGAAAGCCATGACAACATTCCAGCAAGGGAGGCTGAGACTTGGTTGGAGCTCACCCTGAGTCGCAACCCGCACTCCCCTATAGAACATGAATCTAACACATGCCCCCACTTGAATAGGCTATTTTAACTCTACGACACTTTGTGACAAGGCATCTGCTTGATAATGTCGTATAAACGAAGACAATAGGAGTAGAGACTCATTATGAATTGAAATTCAGACCAAATTCGATACACCAAATAATGTTATGAAAACACATTTTGCTATGGCAACATATATTCATAGGCAAATTACAATCATGGGAAACTATACATCACAATATAATAAGCTTATAAGGTGAAAGGGGCATTTATTAATTTAATGCAATCCTTTTTTAGCTTCAATGTTTGACAAAGTACATTTGGGTCTAGTTGGTTAGGTTGGATTCCAAAGTTTCTTCGGTCCCAAATTCAAGACTCCCCTCGGAAATCAAAAAGCAATAATGTTTTATAAAGGAAATAGAAGGTAGATCTCTTAAGTAATTGTACTTGTGTATTTATTAGTAATTAAGTTTTCTAGCCAGCTTAGTTTGTTTTGGTTGTGCATATGCTTATTGTTTGCTTATGTAATGCTCTACATCTTATGCCCTAGAACCTCCAACTTAATAAAGTCCAATTACGGCACAGCATCCTTATAACATGGTTTCGTGGTGTAGTTGGTTATCACGTCAGTCTAACACACTGAAGGTCTCCGGTTCAAGTCCGGGCGAAGCCAAATTACAATAACTTTTATGGATATCGATTAAGGGTCAATGCTTCTTACGCTATGCATTTAATGTACAACTGCATCTAAACTCTCTTCGTTACAGATTCTGGTTTTTTCATGTGTATGCATGAAACGTAGACCACGCAGTGGCACACATTACAAACTATATATTGAAATTTCAGACATTTCTGATCCCAAAAAACTCATTTCACAGGCAAAATTAAATATAAATCAACATGCCGCTGGACTACAAGAAAATGTAAAGATCAATTATTGATGACAATTTCCAAATACCCTCTCAAAATTTGCTATTCATTGCAGTTAAAGGCAACTCGATCAAGCTAACTTGATGCAGCTTCAAGAAGATAATGTACAGAAACACTAGGCTCCAAGTGCGAACTTAAACACTAATACTACTGATCAAATGCGAGACATCCATTCGAATGTCCAGTCGAGTTACTCGTCATCCTCGTCCTCCTGAAAAGAGACATAAAGGCTCTTAAACATGAGCATAATATAAAGTACATCGTTGATAAGAAATTCAGCTGATTAATGAAGTGTTTCAGGCATTGAATGATAACCTCTTCGCTTTCTTCGTCGTCATCATGTATTTCGGACTTCGACTTTTCTGATTCACCGGGAGACGCATCTTCATTACTCTGCATAACAGACTATGATTGAGCACATCGTTCAACGCAAAACGAGTTCTCGAATGTTTTATGAATGAGAGTTGATTTATGATCACCTTTTTCAGCTTGTAAGCTGCCAACGACTTGTCATAATCGGCCTTCTTCTGAAGAGCTTTTTTAACGTAGGGTTGTTTTTCCTGCGGAATTGATTTATAACGTCAATACTCTAACGAACGACGGCGAATCGAATTCGACATGGCTTTGGATTGTGAGGAACGATGATAGTCTTACCGTATCAGTCAACTGCTTCCACTTTTCACCTCCAGCTTTCCCAATCTGAAATCGTAGAATAAAATCAGAACTACATGCACGAATCTACATAGGGATAACGTGTAGATTATATAGGGAAAAGCAATCGGGAAAGTCGTTGAAAACAGAGATCCATCCACGACGTCCGGATACTTTTCTTTGACATCCTTTCTAAACTGAGACTTTAGAAACTCGTTCTAAAACCTTTTACCATCCTATTTCAGGACAAGGATGCATCGAAGATGTCACTCGCAACTTGGCATATCAAAAGCTCGAAAACGCTCACCACAGAGACTCCCTTAACGTCCGGATGCTTTTCTTTATAACTCTTTCTGAACTCCTCTCTGTAAAATAACAGCGGCCGTACCAAACAATAACGTTCAAAAATTCTATCGTGATCTTAAACAATTGATATAATATAAGATATAATCGTTTTAAATCTCAAGTTCTTTAGCCATAAAATTATTTCAATAAGGATTCTTCTGATATGGTGTAAAATAAAATCACTTTAGATCTTAACATCTTTAGACGTAATCTTATTTTGATAGGGGTTTTCGCACTGCAAACTTGAGACTATGAAAATGCTTCCGCTACTGACAGGAAAACAAAGAACGCCGAGGGTGGTCTCTTCGGTTGGTTAGGATCCTTTTTCGCTTTCCGATCTGGCTTGGCTTGCCTTTTCTTGATTGTGAGGTCCTTTGCAGAGAGCTTACCTTTCTTCACCTCCCTGATCGCCAGAACGAAAACATAATCACAATCAGTAAAATAAACAAATAAACTGTTATTATCTGAGAATTTAGTGCTTGACTCAGTATTCAATTACCAGCAAACATTCGTGAAACTTTGAAAACACTAATATAAGTAAACAATGAAAGCAAGACGTAGAACTCTAGAAAATTTACCTAGTATCCGCTTTTTTTGTATTTGTATGCTTTGATAAGCCTAATGCCGCCTTTCTCCCGTTGCTTTCTTTCATTATGTAGCTCTTGAATCTGAAAATATAATGCACATATTAAAAACTGAAAGCTTACTAGCATTGCAATCGTGCCTGCTTTTCATAAGACGTTTATAAACAGATGATAAATGATTTCTCTAGATAGGAAAAGAGAAATGAATCTAAAACACCTTGCAGTGCACAATACAGTCGATGATGCTACGTGTTGTAACTTGTGATAGTAAGTTACTAAATTGAGCTTCCAGCCATAGTGGAAGGGCAGCACTGCAAGCGTGAATTAACGTTTGCAACGAGAGCTATCTCGTATATTAGTACCTTTTCTGTTGTTGCGAATGACAACAAACGCGTTAAAGTTTTTGCACAATTAAGTAGTGTAATTTTCACCAGGGGTTTCGGGAATCTACTGATTTGTCTACTAGGCTTGCAAAACAGACGTCGTTAACGCGAAAATACAAGCGCATAAAAGCGCGTTACACGAAAATATATTTGCTAGCTGTTCGAAATATTGGCAAGGACAATTTTACTAGAATTGGCGAACATCAAAATAGTGTAATAGACACGCTTTTAGAGGGATTTACACACTGTAACTTGGGAAAAAAAAACTTGCTGCTTTTCAAATAATAGTTGATGGATGGACCGCGAAACTGCCTAAGCAACGCAGGTTAGAAGTTTATAACACTGCGTGGAGAAATAACTGCGTCCAAAATTCAGTTTAGAAAACAAGAAGAAGTGAATCAACCTCAACGGAGCAGCCTGCAAGCTCTTACAAACCGAATACAGAGTGTACCAAGATTGAAGAAATGTTTTGTGAACAAGAGCGTAAGAAAGAGTACCTGCACAATTCTTCTACGACAAAAGCTCCTTGAACTCCAGAATACTCACGCAGAAGCAAGAAGCCTGGAGACGAAGGCTTCGCAGCACCACTAGGTCGAGGAAAAACAATTATGAGGAGGAAATCAGAACAGAAGAGGCAGTGGAATTATAACGGGAAAAGCGCGGGCAAGCGCTACCGGTCAGCAGGCCCTTTCGAGGCATTCGAATTCTTTGATGGCGGGCAACAGGAGTCGTCGGAGAAAATGAAAAATGAGCTCCGTCCCTATCCATCCCTATCAGATGAGAAGGCCATCGGCTCTCTTGCACAAGTCCTAACAAGTGTCAATGTGGCATTAGTAAAGACTGGAGTGTCGAGAAGGACGAACGCTGAAGCGAGGGAAAAATAGGCCAATTCAAAAATAGGGTTCCCAGAGCCCCCCCCCCCCCCCCCCCCCCCCCCACATAAGGTCCAAAAGGCCCTCCATTCAAGACTGGAGTGTCGAGAAGGACGAACGCTGAAGCGAGGGAAAAATAGGCCAATTCAAAAATAGGGTTCCCAGCCCCCCCCCCCCCCCCCCACATAAGGTCCAAAAGGCCCTCCATTCAAGGGGCACACCAACTTCCAGCTGCCATATTAGGGTTCCCAGCCCTCACGTAAGGTCCACAAGGCCCTCCATTCAAGGGGCACACCAACTTCCGACCGCCCATATGGCACTGCAACACTTATTCTCCTCATGGTTGTCATGGGATCCCAAATTTTGGGAGTCCACTAATCACACGTTGGCATACTTTGTGCTATTGGCAACACTATTTTCATACAGTTGCAAGTCTTACTATTTAGGCTGCTTTCACACGCATGTGGGAGGTAAGTGTTGTGGCCACTCCACTTTCCCGTGAATATGACGACCCTTGTTCTTGACATTTTGAGAGGTCCACACAATGACCCCCTTTCACACAAAGAGGGCCCTGAGACCATAACGCGGAACCCATCTTTACAATCTCCATCGCCGCCTATTGATCGTCTCTTTTCATAACCTCCATTTCTTCCTCCATATCCAAGGTAGAGGTGCTCAAAGCCCATGGACAAGGAGCAATCTTGTGCCAGTCACATCCTTCAATATTTGTTGGTTCTATTTCCCCTCTTGCTCTCCATATCCACGCCATAGGTTTGTAGATCCTAACCTCCATAGCCAGGACAGAGCAGCGTAGAAGATAGAATTTTTCCGACCTCCATGGCCAAGACAGAGGAGCGCAGACTAGACAGAGATGCACTGGAAAATAAGTGCATTGATTGGAGGGAGAGGTGTGCTAGTAAATATGTGCTCCTCTTCTCATATGGGTTCTGATATAAGAAAATTCAGCCACTGGTAAAAAACAAAGCTCGCAAAACCGCTAACAAATCTGTGTTTAGCTATCATTGGTGATGAGGTTCATTGTCAACAACTAGTGATTGGCCAGTTGGCATTTTGCCTTCGCACCTTCATGCATCCTAATGATTGTGATTAGAACTAGGTTTTGTAGCAAATGGTGCTCAATTCTTTTGTATATATTGTTAGTCCCGTCATGTTAAATATGTTGATTGAAATTTTGACTATTCCATCTGGTCTTGCAATAATTGCAAGATAGTATTGTACTAGTAAAGATAAACAAAATAACCTTTAAAAATCGGACTTGATTTGCAGCTATTGTGTGTGTGTATCCATTTGATTAATGCAACTAATGCATTGCAGTTTATTAAATGGCTCCTCTTAGACAAGGGACATGTTCTAAGTTTTGCACTTGTTTGTAAATAGAATGCAATTTAATCGAGGTTGTACACATGATGGACTACACGTATAATTATTCATGTACAAGTGCAGCAAGTTTGATGACTAGTTTCTTGTGTGTGGGGGCTTCACTTAGTTCTTGCTCATTACTCATTGATTTCATGCGTAATATAGAATGTATGTTATGTATATATGGTATTATTGGTACAAGCTAGCATTTAGACATTTAAATTGATCATAGATCGACCAAATTTTCTAGGAAGCACAAGCGAAGTACGGAGCGAAACTTTTTGCAATATGACATGACATACGTAAAGTGGTTTAGTTCAAGTATGTGAAGTACATTTTGTGTAATGATTAATACACAATGTTGCTCTTAATATGACACATATGTTCACTTCTTGACTGATGGAAAAATTTGTGGATGGATGTGTGTTGGTCATATATATTTGTTTACTCGTTTGTCATGGTGTCTACTTGTCTCTAGATATGTTAGCCCTATTTTTAAGTTACTATGGATTTCATGGTCGATTGTGTTAAATTATGTAAGTCATGTGTTATGTCCGTCCTGTATTCCTGACGTGGATAGCCAGTCACTCCAATTGTATGTGGTTAATAGTTATGCCACACCATTCGAAACGTGGTCGATAAAGTAATTCATAATCATATGGGGGCCCAGACCTATATTTGGACATAGGAGCACTTGCACGGTGATTGACAACTATAATGCAAGAATAGGAAGTCAATAGCTTATTATAGGAATGCATGGGGATCCTAAGGGGATTATTCTCTCCTCTTGGAGAGAATAGATACCATGGAAACTCGCCCATCTCCCTATTGGAATTTTAGATTTATGAGCTAGGATCCTCTCCTCTCTTGTATTCATTTACTATGGCTTGGGGGTGAATTGTTTAGGGTATTGACTAGCCTTTTCCTTTGGTTGGGTGGTTTATGCTCCACAGGTGTCCTTTTGGTTTGCATGTGACAGGATTCTTGAAGATCTTCACTTGGCGATTGTTATAGTGGTATCAGAGTTGGGTCACATCAATCAGGATGTGGGGCTTGAGAATCTTAAATTTTTGTAGCTTTTTTGGTGGATCTCTTTGGTGGAATTGACCTCCAAGTAGGTGGCTTCTTAGATCCTCGATGAACCGTCGAGAAGAGGGTGAGAGATTTAGTCATGTTTTTGGTCCAAATCTTGCAAAAATTGATTAGATTTGATAGTTTTTTTAATCCAATCTCATCTTATCTCCATTCTACCTATATGAAGGAGTGTGAGGGCTAAGCCTAGAAGTCCACAGAGGGGCTAGAAGTCTAATTTGAGAAGATCAAAATCAAGTGAAACATTGTGAACATCGAGCGAGTTGCCAATGAGGCAAATTCTGGAAAAGAACTTAGGAGGGCTGATAAGTACATCAATAGTACAAGTCATTAGGAAGATGGGGTCCATTGGTCCATTCCTTCTCGAATATCGTGAGAAGTTAAATTCTACAAACTACTCAGTATGGAAAGTGAGGATGGAGTTACTCCTAGTGATCCAAGACCTCTTTGATATTGTCCTAGATAAAGAGAATGAGCCTCTTGGAGGACAAGAGTTGGTCAAAGACTAACACTTCATTGCATCAAAATGAATGTTAGTAATGACCTCTTAAAGGAGGAAGCCTCTTGTACATTGCCCAAGGAAGCTTGGGATTCTTTAAAGGCTATATACATATCCAACGACACTTCAAAAGTGCTTATGCTAAGAAACCAGGTCTTGCAAATCATGAGGAGAAGTGATAAAAGTGCACAAGAATATGTGCTTAGGATCAAGTCTCTCGACAAAGAACTAGCTGCGATTGGAGACAAGATTCTAGATAATGAACTAGTACAAATAACTCTCAATGGCCTAGGAGATGAGTTCTTCAATTTGGTTCAAAACTTTGCCATCCAAGAGGTTTTACCTTCTATTGACAAGCTACATAGTGTGTGTGTGGCCGAGGAGTGTAGGATCCTATAGTTCAAGAGTAGGATGAGTTCCATATCCTTGCATGATGAAGATGAGAAAGACAACTTCTCATTCAAAGGTAAAAGAAGATCAAAGGATCCGAGAAGGATCAAGAAAAGGAGGCCAAGGAGGAGGAATAACCAACAAGCTTAAAGGCAAAGGGCCAGATAGATAAGTCCAAGCTTAAGTGCTTCTTTTGTGGAAAGAAGGGGCCCTTTGCATCCAAATGCTTGAAGGGGAAAAATGAATAAGAGCAGAGCAAACAAGGAAACCTTGCACATGAAGAGGAGGAGGAGGATGAAGAATTATCCTTGATGGCATCTATATCCTTACCAACAAGCGAAAGCAACTCAATAAAAGCATGGTGGATTGATAGTGGGGTGTTGGCTGATTCTGACGAATCCCCAAGATACTCGGCCATAGCTACCCACGAGCACCTCTCACCTTAGATCGAGGAGGTCTCCAAGAAGATGATATCCCAAAAGATGGAATGACCATGTAAGGACTAGTATTTCTAGGCAAAGTAACAAATGCAAGTAGGCCCCTCTTAGAAAAGTAGAGTGAGCCACCTTTTGATGGTGACATCTAGTGGAGAGCATAATTTCACTTGTAATTTGTGTAATGTGGAAATGCCACTAGGATGCCACCTAAGGAGCTCTCTTGCTTATTTAAGAGACTCCCCCTTTGTAGAAGGGCAGCTTTTGTAAATGTATCCACTCCATGCTTCAAGGAGACTATCTTCCATGAGTATTGATGCATTCTTGAGCTCCTTGATCATTCTTGTTTGTTGAGTGATGCATTAACGATCTTGCCCCTCCATCTCCTTTGTGTGTGGTTGTGGATCTTAGGGAGGACTAGATTTCTTGCTATTTCATTTGTGTTTGTGGATTAAAGTAGGTTTCAACATTCAAGTACACTATAGAGGCTAGAAATGTGGTGTAAATCTTGCATATTCTTGACATTCTAGTTCTTGATGTTCTTGGGATGTCCAAGAATCAAGAAATGAGTGTTTCTTGATTCTTGGACTTTCAAATGCTAGCTAGAGTAATTCTTGTTTCTTCTTTCTAGTTGTGGATTAGATTTTTTGTTTTGGTGAATTAGTGTAGGTTGCAAGCATCCAAGAGATTTGTAGCCAATAATGTGGTATAGATCTTGCAAATTCATTTACGTATTGGTTTCTTGAGTTTCTTGGAAAATTCAAGCATCAAGAAGATGGAGCTTCTTGGTTCTTGAATGCTTGTAGAAATCAGTTTTCTTGTTTTTTATGAGGAATGTGGCATGCTAGTCTAAGTTTTCTGGTCTTGCAAGTAGTTTAGTTTTTGTTTTGCAATGACCCGTTCTAGCAGTTTGTTTTTAAGTGCCATAGCAATGCCCAACTGTGTTTTAAGAAGAGCTGTTTTGGGGCATTCTTGGTGTGCTTGCATGGTAGAATGATTGCAAGTGATCTCAAGAGTTCAAGGGTGTTCGAAATCTGAGTATCCATGACAAGTTGAACCATACTACAACCCCGAGAATCTACTGCCTGATCCGGGCATTGTAATAAGCAAAATAAATGCTACTACATGCCCAGAGTCTCTGCTGACAGGCAGAACACCAAGTTGTTTAAGCTGTAAACAGGAAGTAAACGAAGCAAAGAACTAGTTAACAGATTCTAGAGTGTAGAATCTGTCTATATGGGGCTAGCTCCCACATGACATTTGAAAAGGACTATTTTTCATCTCTACTTTCTATTAGTGGTGTTAAAATTTTCATATTTACATCAAGTGATGAAGAATGTAGAATACATGGTGTTGGAACCATCCCTTTGTGTCTAGGATCTTCTAGAAGAATGGATCTAGACTATTTTTTATGTACCATCAATCACCACGAATTTGCGAAGTGTTGGTCAGCTTATGGATAATGGTTTGGATGTCCACTTCAAGCATGTTGTTTGTTCCATTCTGAAGAATGATGTTTGCATAGCAAATGGATTTAAACATGGAAGATTGTTTAAGTTGGATGCTAATATTGCTATTAAGAGTGTGAACATGGAAAAGGAGGAGATCACTCAAGTGGAGACCTTGTCAAAGTGTGATTTTGCTAGGATTGAGGAAGAGCATCAAATAGAGGGAGATCTTGAGTATAAACCTCAAAACATGAGAGCTCCAAAAAGGTCCTCAAGGACAAAGGCCGAGCCATCAAAGTTCATGTAATCTAATCATTCAAGTGTGCACCTTGCAAGGTCGGTGAAAAGCAATAAAGATGCTAGTATCTTTGAATTTATCATAGATAGTGTAAGAAGACTTGAAGTGACTTGTTTTTTATCTTCAACATTCATGATGTATAGTACATTATGTGAATATGATGAAACAATCAATTTGAATGCTTTCCAATCTACATTTGTTGTTGATAAAGCAACTTCATTGGATAACTATTTTTGTAATAGTTTGAATAATGATGTCATAAAGGATAAAGCATCATTGAGTAACGGTTTGCTTTGAAAATCTTTGCACGCTTTGTGCATGATCATTCCAATGTAAGGACCAAAGAAAATCTGTTAGGGCCTTTTTTGGCGAGGGATTGGTCGAACCAAAAAGTCAAGGGGCACCACTACTGATGGTGATTATGCCCTACGTGAGTAACGGAGGTCTTGCCACATCCAATCCTGGGGGCTTCCTTTGTTATTCCGTGCTCCTGAGCGAATGAGAGTTTTCCAGGCTCTCAGAAGTATGACTGTAAAGAGGGGGTGCTAGCACTTTGGTTCAATGATCTACTATGAGCACACAAGTA
The DNA here is from genome assembly GCA_029204225.1 of Diphasiastrum complanatum. NCBI lineage: Eukaryota > Viridiplantae > Streptophyta > Lycopodiopsida > Lycopodiales > Lycopodiaceae > Diphasiastrum > Diphasiastrum complanatum. The sequence continues at coordinate 62,314,366 of CM055099.1, read as the reverse complement.
ATTGAATAGTTTAAGTTGTTTTCTAGTTACTTGGGCCTTGGGTGAAAATAAATTAAAATAAGTTAAAGGCCCAAAGTCTAAGTTACAAGGTGAGGTCAAAGTCAAATGGTGGTAGGTGGAGTGTGTTTCTTTGTACACCACTAAATCTTTTGTGATTCTTTGAAAGGCTAGGATTGCAATCCATGCCACTTCAAGTAGCCAATAGGATGAATGGGGCAAGGGCCTCCCCAAGAATAAAAGGGCACCATTTGAACTCATTCTCAATCTAAGGTGGAAACTCTCTTGGTTTGTCCACTCATCTCTCTCTCTCTCTCTCTCTCTCTCTCTCTCTCTCTCTCTCTCTCTCTCTCTCTCTCTCTCTCTCTCTCTCTCTCTCTCTCTCTCTCTCTCTCTCTCTCTCTCTCTCTCTCTCTCTCTCTCTCTCTCTCTCTCTCTCTCTCTCTCTCTCTCTCTCTCTCTCTCTCTCTCTCCCCCCCTTTTGCTATGTAGGTGAAGGCCGGGTTGACGCTCCCAGCGTTCGAACCCTATACTACGAAGATGACACAACAGTGGCGCCATTGTCGGGGAGCGCCATAATCTTGTCTCGGCGTCTAGCATCTTCTCTCTCTCTCTCTCTCTCTCTCTCTCTCTCTCTCTCTCTCTCTCTCTCTCTCTCTCTCTCTCTCTCTCTCTCTCTCTCTCTCTCTCTTTTTCTTGAGGTGGGAGGGATCAGATCCAAGCACCTGATCCCTTCCTTTCATCCGAAAAACCCAAAAAATTAGAAAATACACTCAAATCTGCATTTTGGAGAGAAAATAAGGGGCTAAAAATCACATCAGATCTGATTTCTCCAAAACCAGTGGGAAGTAACCTCCGCATGACTGATAGCAGCTCCAGGATACTGCGCCAGACCTGCATAGAAGCCTACAAGAGTTAGTTCTTAGCAGATTTTGAAAAAAATAGAGAAAAACCCAAAAAAATTCAAAAATCCTTTGTAAAAATCGGAAAAAAAAAAAATTAAACTTAAAACTAACTTTCGCAGAGCTCTCTAAACTTCCATCTCACTGAGACAAGGACATAGAGAAGTCTGTGAATGTTAGATCCAAAAAAAAGTGCCCCTGCGAAGGTTCCCAAGAGCAAAAAGTGGCCCAGAACCTTCTCAGACATCAAAATTTTGAGTTTATGTGGTAAGTAACCTTTGTAGGGAATTTTGCAACTCCATCTCATTGAGATAGTGACACAGAAGGGCTTGCGAATGTAAGTTTCCATAAAATCTTAAAATTTTGCCAAGTCTTCAAGATCCTCCTTGATGAAGCCCTTGGGTTGCCTCGTGTAGATTTCCTCTTCCAAATAGCCATTTATGAAGGCATTAGTTACATCAAACTAAAAAAAGAGTCCAATTGAAAGTAGTTGTATTTGCAATTTATATACATCTTGTTTGTTTCAAACTTCATTTCATAATGTACTACTAATACAAATTCCTCACAATAAGACTTGCTTAGACTAGATCTTGCCAATTAAACATCCTACCACTTTTATTCAAATCAACATACAATACTTACCGCTCACAACAGATCTCTTTCCATCAACATTTCTAAAACAAACAGTAATTAACAATCTAATTCTAAAGCATTCAACATCATCACTCAGGCATGTCAAGATCATCACTCAGGCATGTCACTTTGGTTAACTACAGATAAGATCTACTCAATTATTGTGCTTCTTACAAGATTACTACTTTCAAACTGCTGATCTAGAATCTCTTACTTACTGGATATAAATCTCTTGCTCACATTTACAATTCACATCATTCAACATCATAACACTTCAAGAACTCAACACACGGCTTGAGCAACAAAACTATACATAGAAATGATAAGAAGAACTCCAAGGATTTGCATTCCAATGACAATAGCTTCTTACAAAACTCCATGCACAAGATGCATGCTCACTCGTTAATTTCTGCTATTCACTACACTGATCACCATCACATCAAATCGACTAGCCTTTTCTAGATTGCCTAATCATGATCGACACACTGATCTTTACACCATCGAATCCTCTTCTTTTCTATCTCTTCTCCTCTTACCCACCCTTGAGCTTCTTGGTTGCCACTTTCTACAACTGAATATTGTTGAACTCTCCATTACCGGGTCACATCCAACTAACTTTTATGTAACTAACTAGTCTTTCCTCAACTCATGGTCTTACACAACAAGATGCCATGGTTGGGTTCATAATCGCAAGTCTAGTTATTCTAATTCTTGGATTAACCGACACCAAAAAAATATACCTTCGGCTGATTGTGTCTCGGTAGAGAATCTACCAACAAGTTGCAAGAGATATAATCAATCTTATAGTAACTAGTTTAGCAACATTTGCATGCATTGTTCCATCTTGGTTGTACTTCAATCCAAAGATCCATTTGTATTCAAGTGGCTTCCTTCCATAAGGAAGATCTACAAGCTTTCATGTATGATTCTCCAGAAGAGCATCATACTCCCTTTGCATGGCATCCTTCCATTCAAGTGACTTTATAACATCTTCAAAGCAACTTGGTTCATCAAGCATTGAGGTGAGAAAAGTATAAGAGGTAAGAGAATGAGTGGTTTCCTTTGCTCACCCTTGTCCACATACGTGAGCCTTGATGGCTCACTTCTCCTTCTTGAAGATCTTCTTGGAGCGCTCGGGTCTTGCGATGGATCCTCAAGATCTTTAGCATATGATGGCTCCTCCTCAAATCTTGCAAGGTCCTTGGCACAAGAATGATTAGTGGCAATTTCATTCACTTTGAGAAAATGTCCTTCATTAAAAGTAACCTCTAGATCTACTCACTAAAAATCTTTTAGGTGATAGGATTGTAGACTCTATATCCTTTGCTATTTTCTCCATAACCAACAAAGATGGATGTAGGATTATCCTTCTTTCTTGTATCTAAAGATTGAAATACATAGCAAGTAAACCCAAAGATTTTAAGATCCTTTAAGTTTGGCTTCTTACCAAATAAATCCTCGTAAGGTGTTATGCCTCCAATGGACTTACATGGCAATCTATTACACAAATAATTTGCACAAAACCAAAATGACTTATGTAGAGAAGAATCTAGTCTCAAGGATTTTGCACACTCACAAAGAGATATATTCTTTCTCTCGGCTATGCCATTTTGTTGAGGAGTATATGGACATGCTAGCTCTCTTTTAATGCCATTGGACTTACAAAACTCTGTCATACTAGTGGAGATGTACTCTCCACCATTATCACTTCTCAATACTTTAATCTTAGGATCAAGTTGATCCTCATCAAGAATTTTGAACTTTACAAAGAAATCAAACACCTTACTTCTGGAAACCAAGAGAAATCCAAGTATATATAGAGTAGTCATCTATAAAAGATACATACATCATTGCACCTCCATTAGATGCTTGAGAAAAAGCGTGCACATCAGAATGAATAAGTTCAAGTGGCTTGGAAGCTCTAGTAGAAGAGTTAGAAAAAGGTAGCTTCTTGTGAGCCTTTGAGAGGCTACAAGCCTCACAAAACTTTCCACACTTTGACACTGACTTTGAAAAGCCGAGTGCAAGCTCCTTTGTGCATATGATTTCCATTGATTTGAATTTGGGATGCCCCAACCTATTGCGCCAAAGCTCCACTTGTGTAAGCTCCTCCTTAGCAATGTTCACACTTCCAAAAAACGCATTAGCATCCAACTTGAACAACCTCCCTTGCTTGAATCCCTTTGCATTGCAAGTACATTCATCAATATTGAGCAAACACCATTCTTCAACTAGACATCTAATCCACAATCCATTAGTTGTTTTATCAGTCTTGTCTTTCGCGACTGATTATCAATCGAGCTCAGTCTAGCTCTTCGCGAATAATTCACGACAAATTATCTTTCTGATCTTTTGATGTTTGGCTACGTAATCAGATCAAATGTGATTTCTATCACTAACGTTATGTTAGTGTCTGATAGGTGTAGTCATGCTTGAGGAAAGAGTGTGATAACTTATTCCATTGTGCATGAACACTTTTCATTCGAGTTCATTTATCTTTCGAGTTTCGAGTTCGTTTCTCTTGTGAGTTTTGAGTTCGCTTCTTTTTGTGTTTGTTTCGTTTCTGGTTATCCTCTTTTCCAACAAATACTAAGGCACCAACCGTGACCTTGAGGGGGACTGTTGGAAATTAAGCCCACAGTTGTCTCCTTGGTGAATGACTAATTTCTATTTCATGATTCTTCCTGCACATCTATTGGTCATTGATCTAGGGTCAGGTGAAACCAACTTTGGTTGTAAATCTGCTCATCTGATACCTGCAGGAATCACAAACTTAGACAACCAATTTATTTGAAGAACGTCTACAACGGGCTTCCGGCTGATCTCTAGCAAAGGGTAACCAATCCTATCATAATTCCAAGTTCAGATGTTAAGTTCAATAATTTGAAGTCAATGAAGAGTTGGCCATCTTTAAGGATTTCCACGAAATTAGCATTCAAAATAAGTCTGCAAAAATACATTACTTTCGCTATAGTCTACAAAAATACTCGAGGTCTATGTTTTCAACAGCTTCGGCTTTTTCGCATTTTTCTGAAATGCGGCACTTGCATAGTTCAAAAGTTTAACTTTTATAGTTCAAAAGTTTAACTGTTTTTAACACCTTCAGCTTTTTCGCATTCTTTTTGAGGGCACCTTCGCCTTTTTAAGGGCACCTTCGGCTTTTTTGCAAAATCCCAAAGAGAGAGAAAACGCCGAAGGTCATCTATCTTGAACGAGGAACGTTCCCAACCACTTCCCAAAATTTGCGAAGTGAGAGAAAACCACTTCACGTAAAATGCGAAGTGAGAATTTGTGACGTCCTTGTCCACGTCAACATTCCCTATGGGTTGACAATATACACTATGTATAGTTGTCACAAACGCCATATACTTCCAAGTACAACGACTTACCTAATTAGGTGACAAACATTTAATGTAGTTAATACATGGATGCAATCTATAAATAGATCATGCTAGCACAAATTACTTGAGACGCTCCGTCCATGAGATGTATTATTTGAGCCTCCCAGTTACACCATCATTTTGGTTGGAACTGCTATCTTATTGTGCTTCAGTGTAATATAGTAGCAACATGCTTTTCTATCAGTGTATAACGTAGATGAATGCTTTTTGTGATTGAATGCACTTTATCGTTGTTTGATTGCACTTGTTTACTCACTCTGATCAGAGCACGGACGCTTACGACTCCTTCACTTCTGATCAGACGATGGCCGTCTTTGACGCACGAGGAACTTGCGCTATCACACTGCTATTTCAGAACTAAACTTCATGTTGAATATGATTTCAAGTAATACCACACACACAAACCATTTCTAATCTCTTTGGTGGACTGCACTTTCGTTTTTGTGAGTATGAGCTAATTTTTAAGATCCTGTTGGGCAATTAGGACACTTAAAGCTGTGATTACATTTAGCATAAGCTTTCTATTAGACTATTTTTGCATCTAGTACCTGATTGTAACGGGAGAGCTGTTCCGCAATTTTCCTGCTCTCTTCTCCGCTCGCGTTCTTCTATCTCCATGGCCCCATCAAGAGATTGGCAAGACAATCAAATCCATGAGGTCCAACAATGGGGAGAGTACATTGCTACCGAATTCAAGGAGTACTAGGGCCCTTGAAGAAAGGAGATCCACGATTTTAAATTGGTAATGTGCAGGAAGAACTGAGACCATCGTAGTAAGATATGCATTCCCATTGTGCTTATGCTGATTATACAAATTTTGAACTCTGTTCCTCCTTTATGAATTGTCTGAAAACTTACAAGAATTCTTTGGCTCTATTGTTTTTTAGCTCAATTATATCAAACTTACAACAATTTTTTTGGAGGTAAACTATGTGAGTACGTTATCAAATTTTGATGCTAACCCAATGTAAATTCTATAGTTTCGTCATCTAATCTTCTGCAAATTGTTTCAATGCATAATAGATTGAATAAAATCTTACTTCCTCAGTGTTAGTTGTCCTAGTAGATTAATTGGAATTATAAGCATAGTGCTTTCGTTGCACCATTTTATTTTTCTAACAATAAAATTCTAACTATCTATACCCCGGTTTATGACCGGGTGGTATTATCTTTGGGATACCAGTTCAATCCATACCAGTTTGAAGTTTGCAAATTATGTCTATGTCCATACCCGACTGGTAATAGAAAACTTATTTTCTTTAATACCATAGATCCACCTGGTATTAAAAAATGCGGAGTACTCCAATACCATGACCGGGCTGGTATTTAAAATAGTGACACCCGCCCAACACTGGTTACAACCCCAAATTGGAGCTGATGTGGAAGCAGCTAGATGTACAACTTTGGATTCAACAATGCAATTAGCTTTGATCCATGAGCAAAAATACCCTTCGACGACTAAAATATATCAAAAACAAGGGATGACTGCAATCAACACATCTTATAATATGTTTGGGACTCCAAAGTCTCAATCTGGTACCAGTCAGTTTTATAAGTCAAACATCTCGAATGGAGTCTTCAAGGATAACAAAAGTAACGACAATATCAACAAGGGTACTATTGTGCATTATCCAACGGTCAAAGTTGGCGATAAACCGGGAACTAAAGTTGTTGGGAAGGGAGTGGTATATACAATGATAATGCCTTTGATGACATATCGATTTATAGCCGGAACTTAAAAGAACATGCTTAGCACTTGGAAGTGGTTTTGGAATTGTTGCGGAAATATAAGTTGTTCGCCAAGATGTCAAAATGTGAGTTCGCCCGACAAGAGTATTTGGGACATATGGTGACTAAAGATGGCATCAAGGTGGATCAACGTAAGGTCGAGGTGGTTAAAAAATGAAAGAGCCCAAAAACTTTGTGACATTTAAGAGGATTTATGGGATTTGCATCTTATCATCAACGATTCATATTCAATTTTTTAAGGATAGCAACAGCACTCACACCTTGTTGAGGAAAGGAAAATTCGAATGGAGTGAAGATGCTCAGAGGAGCGTCAATCAATTAAAGTAGGCCTTGGTGAATGCTCTAGTTTTGGTACAACCAGACTTCACTTTACCTTTCAAGGTGACTGTTGATGCAAGTGGAAGTGGATTAGGAGCCATACTAAGTCAGAAGGATGGTGTGATTGCCTATGAGAGCCGTAAAGTTGGTCTTATCGCAAACAAGTTGAATGGATCCAATTATCATTTGTGGAAATTTAAGATGAAGACCTTGCTAATCGCAGCGACTTATGGGATGTTGTTATAGGTAAAGAAGTAAATCCTGAACACAACGACTCAAAGTGAAAATCAAAGGACGGTAAAGCTTTTGTGCTTATTATCCTCAATATATCAGATACACATATTGGAGACATAGTTGAAGCTAAAACGTCAAAGACGTTTGGGACATCTTGAACTCACCATATGACGTGAGGGACGTAACTACTAAGTTACATCTACGAAGGAAATTCTTCACATTCAAAATGTATGTTGGTGATTCACTTCAGAGTCACATTACTCAGTTTAAGAATCTCTTGCAATAGATGGCCGCTATTAGATCAGTCATAGACGATCAAGATGTATTTATGACATTGCTTTGAAGCTTGCCCTCTACATATGAGAACTGGGTGATGATCATATTGACACACTTAGATTTAGCTCTTACTAGAGTTATCATTGTGTTGCTGCAAGAAGATAATATAAGAAGTCAAGACACTCCGTCTACTTCCTCCTCTCAGGCTCTATATGTCAACAAAGGCTCTAAACGACAGAAGCAGAAAAGCTCCAAGAAGGCTACAACGAATCAGAAGCCGACTCAAGAACAATCATCTACATTACACAACAGAGGTACATCGACAACATGTTAGTCAAATATAATCTGATGAATAGCAAGTTAGCTCTCTCACCAATGGAACTAGGACTCAAATTGTCAAAGGACCAGTGTCCCCAAACAATTCATGAGAAGCAGCAGATGCCTGAGTATCCTTACCATTCTATTATAGGATCTCTTATGTACGCCATGATCTGCACTAGGCCAGACATAGCTTTTGCAGTCAACTCTCTCAGTCAGTTTATGACTAATCCTGGTATAACACATTGGAAGGCTCTTATCAGAGTCATTAGATATCTTCGAGCTACTATGGACTTTTGCATTTGTTACGGAGCAGTCAGCAACGACAAACTCAATTTACTTAGTGGTTTTTCACAGATACAAGTTGGGCAGGAGATGTAGACACTCGTAAATCCACTTTCGAATTTACATTCTTCCTCAACAATGGTTCAATTTTCTGGAACAGTCACAAGCAATCTTTGATAGCTCTATCTTCCACAGAGTCAGAGTATATTGCAGCCTCTCAAGCTGCAAAGAAAGCAATTTGGTGGAGAAACTTACTCTCAGATATCGATCTGAATCAATATGCTCTGACGACATTATTTTGTGATAATCAAAGTGCCATCGCGTTATCAGCCAACCCTAGATTTCATTCCAGGAGTAAGCACATTGAACTGAAGTATCATTTCGTCAAAAGCAAAGTTCTCAACGAAGAGGTTAGATTACAGTATTGTAGAACACAAGATATGACAACTGATATTTTTACCAAAGCATGAAGTTTGGAATCACACATAAGATTTTGTGTGGAATTAAGTTTGAAGGTCAAGGCATTCAAGGATTCAGATTAAGGGGGAGTGTTGGATTATTCTCCTTCTTACCAATCGACTAATCGGTTTTAATCTTCATCCATTGTTTATCCAATTCTGTAGTGGATTAGACGTTTGAATGCTAAGATTGGCACATGAGAATTCATGACGTAAGGAGAGAAAAAAGGAACAGAAAGCAAAGGATGAAAATGACAATTAGGCAGGATAGGGCTGTGATCAGAAAGGGCAGTAAAGTTATGTGTCTCAATAGAAAGGAGTCGGAGCCAAGAGGCAGAAGAAGAGACATAAAAACAATCAAGCCGTGACGATGAAAAGGAAGGACCGGGTCTGCAATTAGTTCAAGTGTGATGTGTGAAGTCGCGAAGGGAGTGATTTGAGAATGAGAAGATTGGAAGCTAGACCAGGCAAGAGACTTAGAAGTAGAAATCGAATAAGGAGTATCACGTTGGATTATTCTCCTTCTTACTAATCGACTGATCGGTTTTAATTCTCATCCATTATTTGTCCAGTTTTGCGGATTTTTCCATGTCTTTACACAGTCTGTAGATTTACAAGTGTTTTTACATAGTCTGCAGAGATACACAGAGTTTGACAACAGTGTCGCATTTTCTCTCTCTACAATCGTGACATTGTCGCCTGTCAAGAATCTCGTGTTGAAATGTAGTGTCGCCTTTTTTGCATTTTTCGCCTGTCAGGAATTACGAGTTAATATGCAGTCGCCTTATTCACATTTTTCAAAGAGTCTCAAATGTTAAGGAAATGACTCCGGCGAAGTGTGGGGCTACCCTAAATGAGATTTAAGGATACTTTCAGGTTTTTTCCAAAAAGCCGACACTGTTGCCTTTTTGCGACACCTTGTGGCAGTTTTAGTTCATTTCTGCAATAACAGTTTTAGTTCATTTATGCAGACAGACTATTTACGACAAATTTTCACCTCTTATCAGCAATCAATTTTTGAGAAGGAACTGGATGAATGCCAACAGACACCAGCCAACTGGCAATCACATTTGACGACCTAATCACTTAGTATAAATCAGCTGCTCATACATCTCTTCTTAAGTTCAAAAGTTCTCAAGTTTTGAAACAACAAATCAACATTGTGAGTTGTGAAGGAGTTGAGTGTTATTACTCAATGCTTCCTACGCTCTTATCAAGCAGATCATTCACAATCAGAAAATATTGTTGTTAGCTCTCTATCAAGCTTTCAAGCTTGAACTCTTTTGAGCATTCTAGGTCAGTCTTTTAGAGATTTATTTTAGAGTTGCTATTACGCTACTACTTATCAACAGAGCTGCTTATTATCAGACTTATCTTTAGTTACTTAGAGACAACTTAGAGTGCGCGGTTTCTATTTGCTTTTATTTTGCGCTCATTAGCATCTGATTTTGTTTTTTTGAATAAATACTATCTTCTTATTGTGTTCACTATATGTCATAATGCATGCATATTTGTATTGCTTTTGTAACTGATAAAAATTGTTTGAGAATTCAATACTTTATGTTTGGCTACGTAATCACTTAGTATATAGCGATTTCAAAGTTAGTTGCTAAAGATTGCTAAAGATTGAACATGATTTTCATCACTACTGCTTTGTTCAATTTTTGATAGGCGTAGTCATGCATTGGAAGTAAGAAGTTTTTGCATTACATTATCTATCCTATTTTCGACACATCAGAAGGGCCAATATACATATTGAAGTCCCCAAGCACAGACGGATATCCTGGATAGAAGGAAGGTTATACCAAAAGTCAATGCGGAGCAGGGAGGAGGTGGGTGCATAGAAGTCAAGGATAGAAAAAGCAAAACCATGTTTGCTGACCTGGAGGAGAGTCCACCGACCAGCTAGATCAAAGGAACTAGAAAGCACATGCCAGTCGCGAGAGACAAGGGTAAGAACCCCACCACGCGTCCCGTGTGCCGGAGACACCACATAATGGAAAGAGGCTGCAAATTTCTTGATCAAGCAGTGCTGATTGAACTCTCGCAATTTAGTCTCTTGCTACCCATTGATAACATTACGGCGGGGATAAGATGCAATAACTCTAGCCAGACGACCTCTCACATTCCAGGAATAGATATTCATGCGTCCAGTGGCATAGAAGCAACCCCAGTAGAGATAGAGGCTACATGAGGAGAAGTTATATCAGCAGGAGGAGTTGAAAGGAACTTAGCACACATGTCCCGCTTCAGATCAATGAGCCATGGGGAAGATTGAGGATTAGACTTCCCAGAAGCACGTCGTTTCTTGGAAATCCTGGCTGGAACAACTGACAACAAGGCAATAGAAGGCGCCGATGCACGAGGCCCTTTACGATGGGGGGCATGAATGCCATCAATGGTGATGTTATCTGAGGTTGGTGGAAGAGTCTCAATATCCTGCTGAAGCAGGGGCTGTCCAGGAGTACTACTTAGAAGGGCTGAGAAAAGCCCTTCCGGAGGATAATCCGCCCAAAGTCGGGGTAAGGTAGAGACAGTAGCACCCGACAAAGTTGGCAAAGGCAAAGACAAGGAAGAAAACTGATTGTGAGGTTGATCAGCAGGGGACGAAACAGTCAGAGGAGGTGTCTCATGCGATAGTTGCACAGGCGGCATAGTCTCCGCAGTGCTCTGATGCCGAAGGGGTGCAGCCGACATAAACAAGGAGTGATCTTGATGTTGAAAGGCCTCAATGCTGAGCTGCGATGCCGGATTGGACAAAACTGGCATTGGTGACTGACGGAGAGCAACAGGCATAGGCAGCAGTAGAGGGCAGCATAGGGGTGGCCTTTGACAAGGGCAGAAGACGGCCAAGCTAGGAAGTAGCCGATTGCCCAAGTGGGTGCTGGAAAGGGCGTCGAGGGGGAACTGGGCAAGAAGCAACTGCATGACCAAGGCGACGACATCGATAACAAGAATTTGGCAGCCCTTTAAAAATAATTGTTTGAGAGTAGACACGACCATCGCAGTGGAACTGCAACTGTTCCACATGAGAATCAGCTAGCTTCCATAAAATACAAGCTTGCACATGAGGAGATGGATTATGGAGCTTAGGGGGCTGGATAAGCAGAACTTTGCCGAGGCTAGGAAAAACCACATCCAAAGTTGGCAAGAGCTTGGGAGGAAAAAAGGGAGCTCAACCCAAACCAGAACTTCCATTTGTGAGGAGTCATGAATTGTGAATGCATCACTGTATCTGGTGACATAAACCAGATTGCCTGCATAAAGATTAGGACCATTGGCAAGGACGAAGTTGACCTCCTGTGTAGAAGAAAAATTGAACAAAAAGAAGCCTTTGCTCAGAGCTTGAGAGGAGAGAATCTTAGCGTTTAGCCACTCCCAATGACTCACTCCAAAGCGTTTGACACTTTTCGCAAAAGGGGATTTGCCCATAAAGTAAGCAACTACAGAGCGGTTTGCAGCTCAGAAAGCGAACCTACCAATTGAACAGCCAGCTGCAGAAGAGGTAACACCGCAGGGTGCATAGGAGGGTGTTTCTGTGCCTGCAACAACAACTGATTGAAGGCCTCCGGGATGCAGTAGTGAGAAGGAGGAACCTACCGAAGAGAAGGGCGGCCACGCTTCCTGCCTGATACCACTGGAGGGTGCCCTATTTTGCGCCTTAGCTTGCTTTCCTGCTTGGCAATTCGTGTAAGAGGAGGAGGCGCAAAGTGGATGACCGGCCGGGTGCGAGCTAGCCGCTGAGGCTGAAGGCGTTGCCGAGGCTGGAAGTCCTTGTTGAGAGAAGAGCTGTCCACAACATGTTGTAGAGGGGGTAGATCCGGAACTGCCGACTGAACCGTTGAAGGAGACAGTTGAGGAGAAGGAGGTGGAGAAGCAATGAGTCGGCGCAGCCACAGAGGCGTAGGAAATCGGTGAGCCGTGAGAAGGAGAGAACCGAGGAGCAGGTGGGCCTAGAGGGGGAAATCTGACAAGAGAAAGCGGGTAGCAAGAAGGAAGTAGAACAAGAGGTGGGGCCTGCAGCGCAGGAGCAACAAGGGGAAGACAATAAGGAGCAACAGAAGGAACGGAAGAGGAAGGAGGAAGAGGAGAAGAAGAAGGAAGAGAAGAGAAAGGAAAAAGAAAAAGGGGAGAAGAAAGATGAGAGGGGGAAAGCGGACAAGACAGCTCACACGAGGGAAAGGGGTAACAAACCATCACCTCGCACTGACGACGTGGCCACATCAGGAAGACCAGGCAGAGGCATGAAGGCTATGCCCTTGGAAGCGGAGGGAGAGGATGAAACCACCTGCGCATCGATGTCAACATCCTGGGAGAACTCTCCATAGTCAGTTGCTAGAAAAGAAGAACAAAGGTGGCCATCGCTATCGCCATCGCTAGCGCTGTTGCTCTCTACCGCCATCCTCGCCCAATCAAATAATTGTGTTTAGGCCTATGTTCAAGCCTAGTGTTGAGGAGTACTAGGTGTCATATAAAAGGGAAAGAAATATCCATGAGCCAATGAAAAACGGAGCTGCTATTTTTGTGAGCATCGGAGAGGAGAGGAGAGGAGAGGAGGCTAGGGGGTGGGGAGAGCGCTAGCTGCACGTTGATCATTGCATTTTTCTTGCAACATATATGTATATATACATTTAGGAACAAACTTATATAAGGTAAAGCGACCCACCCAGTTTGTAGCTACTTTTCAGAGAAAATAAGGACTATGATTAGATGATATATGTTGGGTTCTGGATTATGAACTAGCCTGAAGTGAATTGATGGCAAAAAAATGATTCTCTTTCAGATTCATAGATTATGAAGATGATGTATGTTGGGTTTTGGATTATGAACTGGCCTGAAGTGAATTGATGGCAAAAAAAATTGATTTTCATTCTTTCAGATTGAAAATTTTTGAAGATGATATATGCTGGCGGTAGATTAGGAGCAGCCTGAAGTAAATTTATGGCAAAAAAAATTAGTTTGATATGCTACGAGGATGATATATTTTGGTGGATTATGAACTCATTTAGCCGCACCTACAGTTTTCTTTTCAGGATTATTACCAGCAATGCAATGTATTCAACGATAAATTCTATTTGAGTGAGAATTTGCATGATTTGAAGCTTTTATTTTATCTTCTGAAATGCTGATATGCTACAGAGACCTAGGGTTGGTCTATGCTTGTCTTACTTTTGGATCTCAAGCTTGAGAACTAGGACTGAATTAAGCAAACTTCTCGTACTTTGGATTTCACGCTTGAGAATTGGGACTGAATTAGGCAAAGCTTTTGATTCTTTTGATCTACAGCTTAAAAATAAAATAGAATTATATGATTATGAGGCATTCCAGGCCCATCTGGGCCTCAAGGCTGCCTTCTGTCACGAAGGATGCAAACCCTAGACTAGAGCAAACCAGCCATTGGCTTCTGTGTTCATTGAGATCGATTGGCTTCTGGGATATGGCGCATATCCACTCAAGATCTGGAAATTATTCTAGCCATGAAGAGACTTCTTCTTCTGGTTTAACAGCTAGACTGGAAAACCAGGGCCCTTATGCTACCCACCTCAAGAGCAGGGCCATTATTAGGTTTGATGGGCAGGACGTGATCAAGTTTCTACAAGGATTGACCACCAATGATGTAAGTAATTTTGATAAAGAAAAGCAAGTCAGGCTCCCTCTGCCTACTCCCAACCAGCCAGCTCAGGTCCACCCTCCCATCTACACTGCACTGCTGAGTCCTCAGGGCAGGTTTCTGTTTGACATGTTCCTGTACAAGCCTGTATATCCAGTGGACAAACAGGATGGCAGGGGGTCAATTCCTGGCTCAGATGGTAAAGGATTGCCTGTACTTTGGGCTGATGTTGATGCTGCATCTGCCGACGACCTCGTCCATCACCTGAAAAGGTACGAAAGATGCCATAGTTGAAGTCCATTTTTAAATCTATAGGTGACGAAAGTGTTACATGAATTTCAAAATAGCTTGTGTTCTGTCTTTAATCTTCTAGAAGAGTTATATAGTGAGGATCTTGGAAACTAGCTTGATGATCTATATTTAGAGTTGCTTAGGAATTTGAACAATGTGGCAAACTATGTCAATCTTTGATAAAGGCTATTGGAATGCTCCTTTCTACAAGGATCCGTACAGAGTGAGGTACATTGGAGCTAATTTTGACAGACTAGTCAGATTCATAAGTTAAGAATCTTGCTTCATGATATAATTTTGATTTGAAGTCTTCGTCTCTTTTGGGGAGAGGGGGGCGGGGGGGAGTGGTGTGCTGGCGTGTCCCTGCACTTCATCAAGGGACGGGGCCACGGTTGAGAAATTTAGATTAGATAGGTCAGTTCTCCTTCAGATCAGGGATTAATTTATGGGCATGCAAGTTGGACATAGGACTATTTTCTGACGAATCGTCTTCAAGCTATGATTTTGTTTCTGATATTTGTGCACTGTAGGGATTTCTTTGGACATGGTCTTGTGGTGCCTGTTGCGTTTCAAAGGTATATTATAAATGGGCTGGCTTTAACAGGTATCGTTTGCGCTCTAAGGTGGATATTGGAAATGTTTCAAACGATCTTTCAGTGTGGCAGCGCTTTGGAGGCAAAGAGTCAGCGACTTCCGAAGTGAGAGAGGGGACTGGTGGCATTGGGTGGGGTGGTAGCAGAGATCTTGCAGGTTGCACTGCTGCAGAGGGGGAAGCCGATGGGTGGAGATGGTACACAGATCCTCGACTACAAGATCTTGGTTCAAGAGGAGTGTTTCCTGCCAATGTCAACCGTAGGCACCTGACTTTTGGCCAATGATTTCCCTGTGATGTGGCTTTTCACACATGTTGACATTTAAATGCTTGATGGATGGCGGATAATCCCAATCACCATGCATTTGTTGCTCATAAGACTATATATATAAATTTTCACTCACTGCCATTGTTTACTTTTGTTACGGCCAAATTGGCTTTTCAATTCCATCCATGAGGAATTGGCTGTTCAGTAACTGTACAACTCAGTGACTGCTGGTTCAGACAAGTCTCTTGCATGCATTGCCTATAGTTATGGAGGCTAAGTTACATCAAGTGGTTGTTCTTTGGGCTAAGTCAATATTTTGATGATTTTATATTAGCAGTGGGTTTCAAATTTGATTGTACACAGCTCTTTCAAGTTTAGCTAGTTCTTAGACATGTTGCTAGTTTTTTGGTTGACATTTTCTCTGTTATTCTGCTTAATCTGTTCAGCACCACTAGTGGAAGCAAATGAAGATCTCAATGAGGAATTCTACTTGCTGTGGAGACTAGAGCAAGGTGTTCCTGAAGGCCCCACAGAGATTCGAAGCGGTAAAACTTTTAAAAGATTGGACCTTTTCAATGGCTTCTTCGTTTTGCCAGATAGATATAGCACACTTGTCAAACATGTGTTATTTCTCAGATCATTCATTCCTGTAAAATGCTTTTTGGGATGATTTTTGTATTGATCAAATGGGAAAGTATTTCGGCATACAGGAGAAGCAATCCCTTTGGAGTACAATCTAGCTGGGGTAAATGCTATCAGTTTTGACAAAGGCTGCTACATGGGTCAAGAACTAGTGGCTCGTACACATCATCGTGGTGTTATTCGTAAGCGTATAATGCCAGTAAATTTTGTCAAAGATGATGGTGAAGGTAAGTTGATTTGTTTGAAGCAATTTCTTTTGCATCATATGAGATGGCATTGAAATCACAGCTGTGAAGGACTTACAAGTTCTCATCCGTTTTTCATCCATTCAAAGAACTAGTCCTGTACTTCCCTTACTGGGAAAAAGTCTGTTAGTCTTTTGCAAAACTGCAAGATCTGTGATGCCTTTTATCAGTCAGGTAACATCTATTACTAGAAATATGACTATTAGAAACCTGCTTGGAGTTGCTTGATACTATATTGTGATTTAAAGACATGATATCACCGGGCTTACAACATTAACATTCTGAAAAGTTTATCGACTTTTTTGACTAAATAATGGTGTTAATATATTGTAACCTCGCATATGGTCTACTATCGTGTCATGATGTTTCAATGCCATTAAAATTGAGACCTGCAGCAGAAGAAACACTGTGTTATGAAAAAAGAAAATTTAAAGAGATGCTAGCTTTTGGGTTGAGTAGTTAAGGCCCAATACTGCTGCTCACAATTTTCCACATTGCAGAAGTTCAACAAGCAGTTGCTCCTGGAGCTGAAATCCATGACAAGACATCTGGGAAGAAGGTTGGCATTGTCACAACCGTCATAGGATGTCGAGGCCTTGCCCTTTTGAGGCTTGAAGCATCTCAAAGAGAGGCACATGATTTGACTGTGGATGCATCAGAAATTGTACATGTGAAAGTTGTAAGGCCAAAGTGGTGGCCCAGTGAATGGGGCCACAAAGATGAGCAAAGGGCTATATCAAGTGCTTAAGCACACCTCCAATATATGTGATCTTGCTCTAGAAAAACTTCAAATTAGATGATGGAATTCATGATGCCACCTTGTAACTACAACAAGAGCACCTGAATAGCAAAGCAATCATTTAAAAGTGATGTGTCGGAAAAAAAAGATTGTTTCTCTTATCAAATTGGTTGCATAGGATCTGCATTTGCATATTGACTACTTGATTTGCTGCTTCTGTAGCTTCCAAGAGTTGTCCGGAATCCGGATACAAATCGCTCATCTACTAGAGAGCTTTATAACTTCTTGTTCAATCTTATGTAAGTAATTAGCTCCAAAGATAGTATACTATGCATGTAAATTAGATGATATTTCTGAAATGATGGCATCTGTAATTCCTCAGCTTCCTCATTAAAGTTAGGAATATATGAGTAGGAATAGGTGAATATTCGTATTGATATGCAAAAAAGTCCCACCACAACATGTTGAGCTCAGATAATAGTATAAGACTCAACACTTAGCCCAAAATTTGTTGTTCTTCTACAATTCATGATAGCTTATGATGCTTTCAATTAATTGGTGTCAACTCAAAAAATTTGATGCACTTGATCATCCGAATAGTTCAATACATTTGACGATTACCCCTTGGAAAACCTTAAATCTGTGACACAAATTGTTCAAAAGGCCCATAGGCATTTCTATACGTTAATGCTTGAAGTTGGTAACTTTCTTGCATGAAAAATAGCAATTACAATGATTATTTTTGGGTCATGTTTGCAAATCTCTTTTGTTAGAGTGGTTCATTCACATTATCCTCAATTTGTATACTGGTAGAGTTTTAAGGCATTTCCTTTTCAATGAATGAAGAAGAATCACATCATCTTTGAGATTTAACTCCTGCCATGTTTAATATTTACACTATTGAATCAGTTTTAACATTTTTGTGTGGGTTTGAAATAGTAAAAGTGAGCATAATATAATTCAGGTTATCAACAAGTCATTTGGATCAATTGCCATCCTTATATTCAACATAGTTGAGTTAAATGTCAGCTCTTTATATCTAATATAGACAATGCTCAATAATTGAATACTTGTAGGAGTTTAAATGTGATTCTAATCAGCCATGCTAAAAGTTAGGGAAAACCTAATGTTTGGTGACTTAAAGAGCCTATAGATGCCTTTGCAAATAAAGGCTGAAATAAGAACTCAACGGCAATAATAAACAATAAGTTGCACCATGAAGTTTGAGGAAATATGGATTCTTTCCAATCAAGCGATAACGTCAATGAGCATTTTCTTATCAGTGATTCCATTAAAGAGCTTTCTGATAGTTATATTTATGAGTTGTTAAAAAGTGATTTTTCACGAATTCGACTTGGCACTTTGGATTGGAATTTGAAGAGCAAGCTAATGTAGCCCAACACTATCTGAGATGTGTAGAAGCAATCCACCAACGAGTTTTGCAACTCAAAGCCTCAAGTCACACTTCACAACATTACCAAAACTAATGCTACATCACACACATAGAGAAAGAGAAATGTGTTACTGCATAGTAGAGAGACATCATTACTTCATACTAAAGAGATGTTATAGAATCTTAAATGCAGTTGTAGTCTATTGTTGACTACATGTAAAACACTCAACTCATGTGTTTTTTTTTAAAATGGGAAGACTCAACACTTCCACAATTATCCTCTAAGCTCCTCCTCAACGGATGGAAGAACTATTCCATATAATTATCACATAAACTTGCAAAGTGTCTTTGAATAGCCTTGTTGCTTTTATATAGACTCATTGAGTTTGTTGTCCCTTTTGAGAACGAGATTGTGTATAATGCTTGCAATCACTCCGTGCAGACTATCTAAAGCTCCAAATCCCTTTTTTGTTCAATGGCAAGCAAATTCACCACATGCCTCACCATTGTAGAGTTGCAACTTTTGTGTCTTGAAATTTGATTCGCCTGTTTACAGATCATGTAGCAACATTTTGTTTCTAATCACCAACATCAACATTAGTCTATATCAATGTCGCGTGCATTTTTTAACATCCATGCAAGGATCCAAATTCATTTGTCTTCTTGCCTAGAAGCCACTAATGTCTTGTGACAAAGCTCAAAGCTAGTAGAAATTGACTTGATTACTCTCAAACACTTTGTCTCTCCTCTATAAGGCACATGATCTAGAACTCATGGCCTGTCAGAGATCTTCACATCCAAATATCAAAGAGGACCTCAAAACCATGTATCCGTGGAGCTAATATGGAACCGTCTTGAATCAAAGGCAAAATTCCAATCATACGCTTGAAGTTTTGCAAGTTTTCCTTAGACTTCAGTGAGCTTCCAAGCTCTCCTCGATTGTTTTGACTTCTTCCCCTTAAAACTACATTACGGTGGGTGTAGACTTCTCTTCTTAGTAAAAATTGATTATTCCTTTTTGACATATCCTAAGGTTTAGGTTGTAAATAAAAACACTCATAGTCTATATTATATCAAAAAGCTTGGAAATGATAAATCACGTTTTACAATCACACAAAGAAGAAAGTCAAAAGCAATTGCAAGACTCACTATCATGCAAAAAACTAGGCACACACACTTTTCATTATCAAAAAGGATTCTTTTATACATCACTTCTTCTAACACTAAGAAAATATTTTCCTACATGTCAACCAAATCTTTTCAAGAAAATCTTCTCTTCACATGTCATTTGATACATTAAAGGATCGCACCCTAGCTCCACCCATGGAAACAACAAGAAAAGAAAGATTTTATGCTAGAAATTCGCCCTTAGAGCTATAGGTTTTGGTTGTAGATCATGTGAGAGATTTCAACTAGTTTAGTCATATTTGCTACATTTGTTTATATGGCATTTGAGGCCAATTTCATATTAGACTTAGAGTTTGACTTTTCAAAGTTATATTAGTCTAAAAGCATTTGAATAAACACTTTTGGAAAGCGTGGAAAATCATATTACACGAGTTTTAGTATATTCAAATTGAGTAGTAGAGACATTGAATCTAGTCACAATAATAGTACGGTTTTCTATTTTGGAGGGAAACCAAAGTTTGAATTTAGGTTTGGACCTGCTATGAAAGGTTGTAACTCGTGGGAAGAAGAATCATTCTCTCTCTCTCTTATCTCATTCATGCTTATACATGGTTCTCTTGTCAGAAAGTGGTGTGTAGAAAATAATTCTAGCTCGAAAAGAAACGAATGAAAATAATTCGTGTGTTTAGAAAGAAAACTTTTCGTGCATGGCAGAATAAACTATCTTCATCTTTCCAATACATGAGTACACCTATTGATTTCAAACAAAACAATAGTGATAGAAATCACGTTTGAACTTATAGTAACTAACTTTGAAATCGCCAGTACTACAGTGATTACGTAGCCAAACAATTAAGCATAAAAAATTATCAGACAAATAATTAGTCGTGAAGAACTCCAAAAAACGCATACATTTTGAAGCCGCGTACTCTATGCTATCTCTGAGCGGCTAAAATGAAAGTTTGAATTAATGCGCAATGCTAATAAGCAATAGCGCAATAGCAATCTCTAAAACAACTCTAAGAAGTGAGCTAGAATGCTCAGGAGTGTTCAAGCTCGCAGGCTTGAGAGAGAGAGAGAGAGAGAGAGAGAGAGAGAGAGAGAGAGAGAGAGAGAGAGAGAGAGAGAGAGAGAGAGAGAGAGAGAGAGAGAGAGAGAGAGAGAGAGAGAGAGAGAGAGAGCTAACTATTCAAATGCTTTTTATAATTTTGATTTTCAGTGAATTAATCTGTACAAATATGAACAACTATTTACACTAAGAAATTAGGTTGTCAATTGCGATCGCTAGTTGGCTGGTGATTCGCTGGCATCCATCCGGTCCTTGTCATTGATTGCTGATAAGCGGTGAAATTGGTCGTAAATGTTCTGTCTACATAAATGAACCAAAACTGTAGCTCTGCAGAAATGAACTAAAACAACCACAGGCGACACTGTCGGGTTTTTCGCGAAAAAGACGAAAAAGGAGAAGGTGCCCTTAAATCTCATTTGGGGTTGTCCCCCACTTTGCCAGAATCATTTCCTTAACATTTGAGGCTCTTTGAAAAAAGCGAAAAATGCGACACTGTGATTTTACACGAGATTTCTGTCAGGAAAAAAAAGCGATTAAGGCGACACTGCATTTTTCAATGGGATTCCTGACAAGCAAAAAAGGAGACACTGTCGTAAACTCCATGTAATTCTGCAGACTGTTTAAAAACACTTTTAATTCTGCAGATTATGTAAACACATGAGAAAATCCATAGAACTGGATTAACAATGGATGAAGATTAAAATCGATTAGTCGATTGGTAAGAAGGAGAATAATTCAACACTCTCCCTTAATCTGAATCCTTGAATGCCTTGACCTTCAAGCTTAGTTCTACACAAAATCTTCTGTGTGACTCCAAACTTAATGTTTTGGTAAAAACATCAGCTGTCATATCTTGCGTTCTACAGTACTGCAATCTAACCTCTTCGTTGAGAACTTTGCTTCTGACAAAATGATACTTCAGTTCAATGTGCTTACTCCTGGAATGAAATCTAGGGTTGGCTGATAAAACGATGGCACTTTGATTATCACAAAATAATGAATGATTCATACTGATATTTGAGAGTAAGTTTATCAACCAAATTGCTTCTTTTGTAGTCTGAGAGACTGCGATATACTCTGATTCAGTGGAAGATAGAGCTATCGAAGATTTCTTGCGACTGTTCTAGGAAATTGGACCATTGTTGAAGAAGAATGTAAATCCGAAAGTAGATTTACGAGTGTCTACATCTCCTGTCCAACTTGCATATGTGAAACCACTGAGTAAATTGAATTTGTCGTTGCCGACTGCTCCATAACAAATGCAAAAGTCCATAGTAGCTCGAAGATATCTCATGACTCTGATAAGAGCCTTCCAATGTATTATACCAGGATTAGCCATATACTAACTGAGAGAGCTGACTACAAAAGTTATGTCTGGCCTGGTACAGATCATGGTGTACATAAGAGATCCTATAATAGAATGGTTAGGATACTCAAGCATCTGCTGTTTCTAATGATTGCTTGGGGACACTAGTCCTTTGACAATTTGAGTCCTGGTTCCATTGGCAAGAGAGCTAACTTGTAATCAATCATATTATATCTGACTAAAATGTTGTAGATGTACCTCTGTTGTGTAATGTAGACCAACTTCTGTTTTCTGTCTCTGTGGATTTGTATACCAAGGCAAAAATGAGCTTCGCCCATATCGGTCATGTCGAATTTGGAAGATAGCATTGTTTTGGCTTCTTTTACCAGACCGATACTGTTGCTAAAAAGCAATGTATCATCCAAGTACAAAGTGATAATGATAAAAGACTGTTGCACTGCTTTGAAGTAAACGTTTGAATCTGAAGATCTAGGTGTATAGCCGTGATCAAGAAGGAAAGTATTGATCCTTTGAAACCATGCTCGAGCAGATTGCTTCAAGCCATAAAGTGCCTTATGGAGTTTACAAACATGATTTTTGTGCTTACCCTCAAAAATATAACCTTCGGGTTGCACCATGTAAATGTCTTCTTCGATAACTCCATTGAGATATGCTATATGTACATCCATTTGATGTATTTCCAAATCTGCTACAACAACAAATGATAGCAAAAGTCGAATAGAAGAATGCTTGACTACTGGACTGAAGGTCTCAGTGTAATCGACGTTGTATACCTGAGAAAAACCTCTGGCTACTAGTCGTGCCTTTCTTCTGTTGATGCTTCCATCTGCGTTGTCAGCTTTGAAAACCCATTTGCAATCAACTACATTTCTGCTGGCAGGTAATTCGTCAATCATCCACGTCTGGTTCTTGATAAGAGATGAATACTCTTTATCAATAGCTTCTTTCCAGAGATTTGAATCAGGCTAACTAAGTGCCTCTTGGAGAGACATTGGTTCCTGAACAAGGTAGGCTGCGAACTCGTCGATATACCAGTTGGGTGGTTTGCTAGTTCTTGAAGATATTCTGGTTAATAGAGGAAGTTGATAGTTTCTATCATTATTGTTGTTGCTGAACTGCAACATTATCATTTTCTGAGCCATTGTTGATTTGTTGTTTGTCAAGAGTAGAGGAGCTTGGACCTTCAATAGGAATAGTCAACTGAAAAACTGGAAAATTCAAAGCGTCAGGAGAATCTGATAGGTTGGCTACATGGGAACTGCCCTTTCTTTGAGGTCTTGAAACTGATCTTCAATGAGGGTGACATCCCGGCTAGTGAATATCTTCGACTCAATGGGATCGAACAACTTGTAGGCTTGATCTGAAGTAGTGTAGCTGATGAAAACACACTTGATACTCTAGAAGTCGAGCTTCTCCCTGAAATCAAAAGGAATCAGTGCAAAAGCAGTTAATCCAAAAACTTGTAAGTTTGATAAAGAAGGTTTGGTACCTGTCCAAACTTCGAATGGTGTTTTGTTTGAGAGGTCTTTAGTAGAACATTTGTTCTGAATATAGGTTTCTGTTGAAACAGCTTCAGCCCAAAAGCACTTCGGAAGTGTCGCATGTAATAGCCTGCACTTTTCCGATTCAACTAAGGTTCTGTTCTTTCTCTCAACAAGACCATTTGACTGAGGTGAATAGGAAGTGATGTATTGTTGCTCAATGTCGTTGTTAAGGCAATAGTCCTTGAATTTGTTGGAGATGTACTCTCCCCCGTTATCTGATCTCAGTGCATTGATTCGTCTACCAGCTTGATTCTCATCAACATGCTCTTTGAATTGTCTGAATTCGATGAAAGCCAGAATTTGCCAATAAAGGTAATGAAATACTTTGCATCTAGCAATGAAGGAGTTTGCATAGGTCCACATATATATGTATGAACAACATCTAATAGATCTTTTGTTGCATACATATGGTTTGATCTAAAAGAAATCCTAGCCTGCTTTCCAAAGATGCAGCTATGATAGACAGGGAGATCGATCTTACCAGAAGGATAGTCGAGATCAAGAACCATGGATTGTCTGGACATGTTTATAACAGATGCATGATTCAAGTGTCCTAAGCGATGATGCCATAGTAATGCCTTATTGACTAGAACAGAGGTTTTCAAGACTTGACTAAACTCAAAATAACAATGTGCCAATCTATATTATTAACCCTGCCTCTTGCCGATGGCAAGGATCTTATTACTCCTATCAACAATTTTGCACTATCAGATTCAAATTCTACCTTATGACCTAAATTTGTAATTCTACTCACTGATAACAGATTTGTAGAGAGTTTAGGAACATATAAGACCTTTGATCGTAATTTGAATTGATCATGCTGGAAACGCAATCTTATAGTACCTTCACCTTCAATATTGTGAGTACTATTGTCACCAAGATGAACAAACTTTTTTGTGCTGTAAAGAGTGTAGAAGTTGAAGATCTCATGTTGATTGGTCATATGTTGAGTTACTCCGGAATCCAGATACCATGAATCATCCAAAAATGCGCTTTGATCTTTGACCATGAATGCACCTTCATCCACTTCGACCTGGGGAGATGATGAAACTGTGTTTGCTTGTTGATCAGGTTGCATAAGTCACTGGCGATTAGCATGGTCTTCATCTTAAATTTCCACAAATGATAATTGGATCCGTTCATCTTGTCTACGATATCCATCTGAAACTTAGTCTATGATTGTATCGATGACGCTAAGATGCAGTAATGCCAATAATAGGAAATCAATTCTCTGATACGGAAAGGTTAAAAAGAACTGAAGAGTATGATATCAATTTGATATCGCGAAAGATATCAAGTATTAGAGCTTTCGCTCTGATATCATATTGGAATCAGATAAAGTAGTGAAATTGCTTTGATACCATGTCGGAAAGTGGTGTGTAGAAGATAGGTCTAACTCGAAAAGAAACGAATGAAAATAATTTGTGTGTTTAGAAAGAAAACTTTTCGTGCATGGTGGAATAAACTATCTTCATCTTTCCAATGCATGACTATGCCTATTAATTTCAAACAAAACAATAGTGATAGAAATCACATTTGAGCTTATAGTAACTAACTTTGAAATCGCCAGTACTACAATGATTACGTAGCCAAACAATTAAGCATCGACAATTATCAGACAAATAATTAGTCGCGAAGAACTCCAGAAAACGCATACATTCTGAGATGAAGCTGAATGCAATAAAGGATAGTATCAATTCAAGATGAAACAGAAGTAAATGAGTACAATAGTTGCGGATCGAAGCCACGTATTCTATGCTATCTCTGAGTGGCTAAAATAAAAGTCTGAATTAATGTGCAATGTTGATAAGCAGTAGCGCAATAGCAATTACTAAAACAACTCTAAGAAATGAGCTAGAATGCTCAGGAGTGTTCAAGCTCGCATGCTTGAGAGAGAAAGAGAGCTAACTATTCAAATGCTTCTGATAATTCTAATTCTCAATGAATTAATCTGTATGAATATGAACAACTATTTATACTAAGAAATTAGGTCGTCAATTGCAATCGCCAGTTGGCTGGTGATTAGCTGGCATCCATCCGGTCCTTGTCATTGAGTTATTAAATCTTGGAGCTCTTTGTTCATGGCTGTTTTCTTGAGTGAATCTCCTATGAACATGCTTTGTATTCTCTTGTTTGTGGATGTGGAATAGAGTAAATTTCTTGTTGTCTTTCTTTTGGAATGTAGTTGTGGATTAGTTTCTTGTTCTTGCTTAAGTAGTTTTCAGCATCCAGGTAAACTAGATAGGCTGGAATTGTGATTCAAATCTTGCAAATCTTCTAACAATCCAGTTCTTGATTGTTCTTGGGTTATCCAAGAATCAAGATGGGTGTTTCTTGATTCTTGGATTGCTAGTATGCTGTTAGGTAGCTAGTTTCTTGTTTCTTTTCCTGATTTGTAGATTAATCTACGCGGTTTACTATTTCTTGAATATTTAGAGCTAATTAGTAGCAAGAATTGTTGTTTGTTCACTTGTTTAGAATGCTGATTTGCTTGTGAACGAGTGTTGGTTGCATGTGAATGTGTATGCATGTAGTTGGAGTGAACGAATCTTAATCATCCCATTGGCAGGCTGGGAAACATGTCTGAGTAAACGTTAAATCTTTCTGCCTGAAACGGTTCAAACTAAGAAGATTGATCTTAACAAACCAGCTTCATGGAACAGGCAGAAACACCCGATTTTCAGAGTTCAAGAAACTAAGAAGAACATTAAACAATCGTGTTCACAGATTAGCAGCAGCAATCTGTGAACACATGATGTTGGATCTTTGTGATCCTTTTGAGTCAAGGAGGACTCTTGATATCCTTATGGAGTTGCAACTATTTTCAAGGAGGAAGAGCTTTTGGATCAATCATGCTCTTCAAGGATGGAAGAAATCAATGGCAAAAGTGCTCAAATGGGTGAATGCTCTTCTTGATGCTTGGAGATGGCTTTCAATCAAGGAAGCCTTGTCTTGGCTATGCTGACCTTTCTACAATTTTAGGCTTATTGGCTGGTTTTCTCATCAAGCTCATGCCAAAGAATCTACTTGATAAGCTATTATTAGCTACCTAAGTTTTGGAGAAAACTAGCATAGTAACCAAGCTAATTTTGAGGAGGAGCGTGAAGATTTTGCAAAATCTAGCTTGATTAGTTTATAATCTCATGTACATATGTAAATCTCACATGTGTGGAATTTTTTTTTCCACGTGTGGAGGGTAGGTCTAATCATTTTAGCTCATTTATGTTGAGTTTGAATAGTCAATAGGCCTTAAACTTGAGTTCTAGTGAGATAGTGACATTTGTTACATGATGTTAGGATTGAAATGCATCTATTTGGCCCAATCACATTTAGAGGCATAGATCACAAGGCCAAACACTTCAAGAGGTGCATTACACATGAATCAATCATGATTAGAGGTGCACATCATGAGGCCCAATCAAATTGTGAGATGGAAATCATGAGGTCCAATCATGATGAGAGGTGCAAATCTAGGGGTCCAATCATGATGTAAAAAGACAATAAATGGGGTCCAATCATTCTAGAGCATGCCCTTTGACTTCTCAAATTTTGCAAACGGTCTGAAGCATGGAGAAAGTGCTCTATGGACTCCAAAAGTGATTTGCCCCTTTCAGAGAGTGACTAGTCAAGAATGTGACACGTAAGGCATTTCGAAAATGGAAACTATCTTTGCTTCCAATTTGGCGACAAAGCGACGGGTGGCTTGGCAAGCTAAAAATTGCAAGTCAATATTTTTGAATTTTGACATTGCCATTGGCCTCGGATATTCCTTTTAGCCTTTAGGTGGAATTTTGGACAATTTGGAGATGGCCAACATAACAATGAGACAATTTTGGATGATGCAAGTAAGTTGGATGGGGCATCCAACTACATCTTGAAATTCAAAATGAAAAGCATTCTCATGGAGAAAGAGCTATGGGACATCATTGGGGTATTGAGGTGAGGCCCAATACCACTCTAGTTGACATGAGAGCTTATGACAAGAAGGCAAAGAGAGAGATATCCTTGATCAATTTATCAGTGAAGGATCACGTAATTACCCACATTAGTGACACGGTTTAGGCCAAGGGAGCTTGGGAAGCCTTGAGGACTCAATTTTAAGCCGCTAATCCAGCTCGTGCTATGTTTTTGAAGTCGAGACTCAACACCAACATGATGGAGGACAATGAAGTGTAAATTACGAAGTCTAGCCCTCACAAATTGCATACGAGTTATGAAAGGGATTCACTAGAGAGGTTTTTTAGTCTCTTCTTGTGATTTTATGCAAAGATAGTCCTAAGGTTCCTTCTATTAGAAACCAATTTAGTACTTTTTTGTAGGAAATGATGATTCACACTTGTTGGTGTGAAACATAATGTCAATTTTTTTTTTTTTGGACTTATGGCTCATTGTGATAACTGACATTTGAAATTTTGAACCGAGGCATGTTAGTAGCTAATATTGATAAAGAGCACGTGCTATCAACAAAGCTCTAACTAAAAACATAGAACAAAATTGAAAAAATGAAATTAAACATACAACTGCGATCCTACAAATCCTTCTTTTAAAAGCCTCCTCTTGTCATCAATCTCCTCTTTCTATGAGCATTCTTGTTGAATAAATGTATAGAAATGATTCAATCTCTAAGGGTTGAATACAAGAATGATTTGTGAAAGATTTGAGATCCATTAAGATCCATACCTATGAAATGATCTTGGGTTAGAAAGACAACAATTCACCAATCTTGCCAATGTAGAAAAATCAGCATCTACACTAAAAATGAGATGCAAACTCTAATAGATATTGATCAAACATAAACCAAAACATAAAATAATGTTGATGTCCGTACAATTACAATAAGCTACTGTATTTCACACGTGTTGATCTGAAAATAGCAATTAATGAACATTCTAGACATAGAATTGCAAGATATCACAAGTATAGTGCACCAATGGATAGTCACAACCCAAGAGAGCCATGCATAAGCACGAATGAGATAAGAGAGAGAGAATGATCCCTCTTTCCACGAGTTACAACCTTTTATAGCAGGTCCAAATCTAAATTCAAACTTTGGTTTCCCTCCAAAATAGAAAACCCTACTATTATTGTGACTAGATTCAATGTCTCTACTACTCAAATTTGAATCTACGATTTTCCACACTTTCCAAAAGTATTTATTCAAATGCTTTTAGACTAATATAACTTTGAAAAGTCAAAATCTAATTCTAATATAAATTGGTCTCAAATGCCATATAAACAAATGTAGCAAATATGACTAAACTAGTTGAAATCTCTCACACTCCCTCTTCAACTAGTTTTAGCATGGACTTTGATAACACTCCAGGTGAAGTCCTATTCTTCATAGAAATGTGAACTTGCTCCACTATCAATCCACCATGGATCTAGATCTCCATCATTAGCAAGCATACATGAAGACATCACAAAAGCATCATCATTTGCATCTTGAACATCCAAACCATCCTCATCAAGAGTAAGATTACCTTGCTTGTCTCCTTGATCTCTCTTCTTCTTGTAGCACTCACTTGCAAAGTGTCCTTTGATGCCACAATAGAAGCACTTGAGCTTTGATCTATCTTTCTTTTTGCCATTTGAAGAAGCCTCCCCTTGATCTTGCCCCCTTAGACCACTTACTTTTGATTTTGGCCTTGATGAACATAACCTCCTCTCCAACTTGAGATGTTGATGAAGATCCACCTCTTGCTTGAAGCCTATATTCTTCATTGATCAAGATCTCTTGAAGATTAATCAAACTTGGCAAAGTCTTTTGAATAGCAAGACTTTGAACAATGTTAGCATGAGCATCCAACAATCCGTTAAGAATAACTTGAACAAGCTCTCCTTCCTTAATGCTCTCATCAATGCAAGCTAACTCATCATTCAACGCTTTCACCCTCAAAATAGAAGTATTTGGACTTTCTTCATTATTTTGCAAACAAGAAAAGATTTACCTTCTTAGAGTCAACACTCTAGAAGCAAACTTGGATTTATAAAGCTTCTCCAATGAATCCCAAGCATCCTTTGATGAAGTACTCTTACCAACTTCCTTGAGAAGCTCATTGGTAACATTAATCTTTATCATGTGTAGAGCCTTTTTGGCCCTCTTGTCATACCTCATTTGATTTAGTTGTGTTGCTGGCCTCTCTTCCAAACCAAGAACAATATTCAAAACATCATTCATCTCAAGAAGTGATTCCATCCTCTCTGTCAACCTGTCTCAATGCACAAAGCACTCCTTTGAACAACCTACCAAACTCTTAGCACACTTGGGAGATGCCGAAAATATTTGTGAAATAGAACATCTTTTGAAAAGACCGAGCTTCTCTACCCTCCGAGACAAATTCTTCCAAAATACAAGCAAAAGAACAGGCAACTTCAATCTTAATAATTCGAACTCAGTTATATCAGGGTGGAACGAGAAAGAAAGAAGGTTTTCATGTTTCAAGGGAAAGGAAGGGCAAAGCAGTAGCGCAAAGAGTGAACGACCTATCAAGAGATTAAATTTTTACAGAGATTGACCGATGTGCAAGATGATGAAAGGATAGAAAGAAGAAAAGTTACTAGCTCTCGTCTTCAGCTTACTAGTATCATTGATACAGGGAGATTTTCTTTACATTTATGTTACCGTAATAGAGTTTTTAAAGCTATTCATGTGAAGTAGTTCTATGCTCACGTTGTATGTCTTTGCCTTAAGGTTTGCACCTTCCATCAGGAATGGTGACAACATACCAAGAGCTCTTATGAGGAATTTGGCAAGTCTAGTAAAACAACAATCATGAGCATTGGTAATCCATCTGAACGATTCCTTGTGGGCTTTATAAGTACATAGTAAATAGGGTAAATAATCATTATCTAAAAAAAATTAGGTAGAGACTTGGTAAGTTTATCCATCATGTATGTTAGGAATTCCATGACTGAGTTTCGCGGATCATCAAGAAAGGGGTTGAAGTCTAGACTGTTTAGTCTCTCAATGGCTGATTTTTGTACGAAGAATTTACACATAAAGCAGGGATTATGTTGTGCTTTGTCAATGCCATTAATGTATAGAAAGTTGGTAAGCCATTGTTGTTCATCATTGGCAATCTTTAGTTTAGATGATGAGACCGTGTTACCATGTAGCCAATTAGGCTTTCTACTATAGTTTAGGCAACGTTCTTACAAAAAAATAGCATGTTTTTTTATCGTTATCTCATCTAAGTGTTCATGAGCGGGTAAGAGTTCCATGAGTTTAAACCATCCATCATATAATTCAGAAGCAACCTTGTTGATATTAGCTTGTCTTAGTGTAATATGATTTAGACCTTTCTCTAGTGATTTATGTAAGATTGAACTTTTAACAATAGTACAATCGGTAGAGATAATAGGTCCAAATTTTTTTGAAATAAAACCCTTAAATTGTTTAAACGATATGCAATCGCAAGAATGTAAGCTTTTTATATCAAAGTTGCAAAAAACTTTAGAAGGTAAATACCAGTCATTTTTAACACTTGGTAAGTATGACCATTTAGAAAATAATTTCATGAAAATGTTCGTCTATATCATCAAACAAATGTGAGTCATCCATGGATTTCTATCTTAATTTACCGCCATTGATTACCAGTATGTGGGTCGCAAACATCTCTAAATGCTATGAAAACATACCCTTAGATGGTCCAGATGAACTAAAAACTATTATGGATAAGGCCATTACATATGCCTTTAAACATGATTTATTGAGATATAAATGGGTTCAAGAATGTGAAGTTTCTAAATCGTCATGGTCCATAGAGATAGACCTAAACGCATTTGAATCAGCCATTATTCCACGTGGGGAATCATGATTGGATGAGAAATCTTTCAATTCAAAGTAGGGTTAAGGGCGAAGGTTAGGTCAAGCATTATTTTTGTTATTGTCAAAGTTGGATGTGCTCTTTCTCACATCTTCTCTTGCTGGTTGATGTGCCAACAATCTCACCCCCATTCATCCGTCCCCGTCGATCGCCTCGCTTCACCAATCACTTCCCGGTTCTCGCTCGCTACAAATCTCTGTATCCACTGTCAGATTTACGTTTTTCTGAAAGGCAATTTGTTGAAACCCTATGGAAGTCATTCATTCAAGAGAGTGAGCTGTTCAACCACACGAGTGGATAATTATCTACGCTGGTGTGTGCTCAAATTTCTGTCTGTTTCGTAGGAATAACCTGATTAATCAAGTTGCAACTACTAGGTAAATCCAAAGTCTGATAAAGCACAAAGTTAGGCTGTTTATATAACTGAGAATTTGGTACAGCTTTTATAAGTTCTTGATTGACAATTAAAGAATTTTTCAAGTGGCACTGACTTCGAGGATTCCTTTCAAAGGCATGGCTGCCAGGCAGCAGATTTCAAGATTTCCAGTTTCTAAATTTTGAAGAATATGAACTATATAGATGTGAAATTTTAGGGTTAAAGTTCAAGCATCGCTGGTTGGGTTGGGACAATGAGGCCAAGATGTACTTTGAAGACTATCATACAAGTTTGGCATGGCAAGTAGATGAAGAAAGAAAACATTGTGTCATGGCATCCACCATGTTTGGCATCCAAAGTTTCTTTGGTCCCAAGTTCAAGCCCCCTTAAAACCAAGATGCATTTTTGATGAGGGACCACTAATGCCAACACACTTTAGTCAAGTACTGTCTTCATTAGACTTTTCAGGTTTTTGGAACTCCAAGGCAAAGAGTTGGTCAATAACTATTATCAATTAAACTGCAAATAGGGTGTTTTGACAATGAAAATATCTTTATGAGACATCACAAAAGCAACTCTGCCTTCCTTTGTACCATAGTTGCATTGAAGATTAGTGATCATGATTCGAATCAAGATCCGAATCGCGACCCCCAAATCGCTTGGGTGGGTCAATTCACATTTTAAATTTTTTTTTTTTCAAAAAAAGTCATGCGATGCGGGTATCACTAGAAAGAGAAAAAGGAGAGGAAGATTACATGGGTTTTTGGTCATTTTGTGTCCAATTCCAAGTAGTTACGACCTTGAGCTTCTGACCAATTCTAAATGCTGAGAGATTGCTTATGTACTGCACAAAGGGCATATTTCAAACAAATGCAGCTCATGGGATCTAATATGGACTAGGCCAACCCAGTGACTCCATTAGATGAGGATCATGTACATGGTACTCGAAACCCTAAAATCGATCATATTCAGTCACTCGAAAACTCATTCAAATACACACGGTCGCATATCATTTATTTGCATTGCCGATGAAACTATGTCACCCCACAGGAATGAGGGTGCTATCATTAATTTCAAGAATTGGTGGCACGGAAGCGGGTTGCATAAGCTTGGAATTCATTCAAGATATGTTGTAGGTGCTAAAATCAATCAAAATAACAAGGCTATGGTAGAAAGTTGACAGAAAGAGGCCGGGCAAACGAGCTAAGAAAACTGGACAATATCACATGTTTTACTAGTGATGCGCCAGGTGCTGGTTACTCACTAGGAACCGAATGTTACATGACCCACCCTGCCGTAGGATCCAATCCAGATCCACCCTCCATACCCTGGCCTGTGATCTTGTAACAAACGAGATCTGACCTCCAACCTTGATAGCATTCCATACCATTGCTAGAGCCATCAGCCATCTCCCACCCCTAGCTAGCTCACATCTCGGTTGTGCACAAGCGCTCACCATCCACCTTCTCCTATAGATCTAATAGTGTCCCTGCTAGAGCCATCAGCCATCTCCCACCCCTAGCTAGCTCACATCCGTTTCAAAGACAACTATATCACCAAACTTGATAATGCTTGTGAATCAAACCGCAAGACAATCATGGGCATGCCTCGTGAAAACACACTTTGTATGCATTGTTTTTCTTCTATATCTTCATTTACTACAGAGCTCGACAAGGTCTTTAAAGGAAGGACAATGTGTTCTGATTTAGGTTTTACATGGAAAAACACATGAAGGGCACTATTCGGGTACTCACAGGGAGTCATATCAAAGCATTCAGGGACAACCGAGGGATCCATACATAGCGTTGTACTCAACGAGCTTGGTAGTAAATGGGGCTGCAAGAGAAAGCAATGCATACACTTTTTCACGGCATGCCCATGATTGGTGATTAGTTTAGGGTTTAGGGTTTAGGGGGAGGTACAAGTGCTGTATGAAATGATTTTATGCATTGAAGTCATTTGTTGCATGATGCACATTCCAGATTACAACATAACAAATTGAGTAAACCTATATTGGAAGAAGAGGAAGAAGCATATGGAGAAAGAGATTCAACACATAAAAAATCCACAACACATTCATTGTATTGAACTTTGAGCGGTTCGGGGGCCCTCACAAAAGCATTGCGGTTGAGTTTATGGAATTGCAATGGTATCCATTCTTCAGCTACAGCAGGAGACTTTAGAGATTTGTTCTACAGGGGATATCCTTATACTTACTGAGACACATGAGAGTCCTGAGAGAGGACTTCCTTGCATTGAGGGATTTTGCTGGCTTTCTACTTGCAGAGGGAAGACGAGGGCACTGACTAGTCGCGGTTCAGGTGGTGTTGCTTGCTTATTTCGAGACTCTCTCCGGCCATGGGTCGAGCTACTATACACTGATGAGCAGGCTCGCTATATCTGGATCAAGTTGGACCACAGGTTTATGGAGTTAGATCGTGACATATTCTTGGCTATTTGTTATTTCCCTCCAGAGACATCAGCTTTCACCTTAGAGGAGGAGTCACCTTTCATGGATATTTCATCGGACATTATCAGATATGAGGATCGAGGATATATTCTTTTAGCGGGGGACTTCAATGCCAGGACTGGGTGTAGGCAAACGGAATTTCACAGAGCAGCAGATGATCCACAACGGATACATGCACTTGATTGGGATGATCTTGGACTTATACGACGATCGGCGGATGCAGCGGGTCCAGTCACATCATATGGGGAGCATATGCTTCAGTTGGGTGAGGCTCATGGACTGGCCATTTATAATGGCCTTCTTCAGCTGCCAGGCTCTGGTAACTACCCTTGCTTCCCACATAGTGGAGGACATAGCGTCGTCGACTATTTCATGGGTTCACTGTTTCTCCTTCACTTCATTTCATCCTTCTCTGTACACCGCACCACTCTTTTTGATCATTCATATCTCTCACTCTCTGTCGGTCATCTCCCCATCACACCTATTTTCTCTTCGACCCCTACAGCTAAACCCACCTACCGCTACACTTCACATCACACACCACTGTACAAAGAAGCCCTCTCCGATCTCCTTACCTATTTCCCACATGAGCATACTTTAGAGGAGCAGTCCCTCTTTCTTGTCCAGACCATCCATACTGCAGCTTCCATTGCCTTTCCATTCCCACGGCCCAAAGACCAGCAACGTCATAGACCCTATAACCCCTTGTATGATCAGGAATGCATCCAGCTACATTAGAACCTCATATATGCTCGCTCCCATCTTCCTCATATGACCAAAACCATATCTCGTGTCTATCGTAGAACCACAAAAAAAAAGAAAATCGCATAGGAGATTGGTCAGGGTAAGAAACTGATGGATCTCCTCTTTAGTTCTTCCTCAGGTTCATTCTGGAAGAGGTTCCTTCCACGGTCACCCCCACCACGGATCACAGACCTCAGCACTTGGGTCGCATATGCCAAATCATTGTACACCATCCCAGATACCCCTCCTCTTCCCACCTCTCGTCTCACGGATACTTCTAGAGAAGGCCATCACACGACTCCATTCCCATAAAGCCAAAGACATTGATGAGCTAGAGGCTGAACTTCTAAAGTATGCTCCCGACATCCTCTCACCCTTTCTCTCCATCCTCTCACCCTTTCTCTCCATCCTATTCAACCGAGCTGTCACCTCTGATTTTCCCTCTCCATGGTCCACAAACCTCATTCACCCTATCCATAAAGGCACCGGGATATACTACATCGGATCATATCTTTACTTTGAGGTCCATCATTGAGGAGGCTAAGGCCAAGACGGAGCGTGTATACTGCTGCTTTGTGGATTTCCGCAAGGCCTTTGATTCTGTGCCTAGGCATCTATTGATACAGAGACTTCATGATCGGGGCTTTCAGGAGGATGCTATACAGGCGGTAGTAGCATTGTACAGGCGAGTTATTGGCAGGGTCCGACTATCAGGAGTTATTTCACCGGAGGTGGTCAGTACTATTGGGGTCAAACAGGGATGTCCACTCTCTCCTACACTTTTTGGTCTTTACATTGACGAGCTAGAGCATGTTATATGGAGTGATGGAGGGGAGGGTTGTACATTGGGCGACCTCATTATTGCTATTCTCCTTTATGCTGATGATGTGGTTTTGCTTTCACGAACGAGAGAGGGTTTGCATCGACACTTAGATGCTCTTCTTTCTTTCTGCACACGGTGGGGTTTGTCGGTGAATGTGGCCAAGACTAAGGTTATGGTGTTCAGCACCTCTAGGTCTTTCATGATGCGGCAGGAGCTTCTATGGGATGGTCATCCACTAGAGGTTGTTGATTCCTATACATATCTAGGAGTACTATTCTCGGGGCCTACGTTCAGCATGAGACACGCAGCTATTTCCCGGGTACGGAAGGGCTATGCCTCACTGGTAGATTTGGAGAGACTATGTTTCAGCTCACACATCAGAGATGCGACTAGTAAGTGTCAGCTCTTTGACACTGTGTGCCCTCAGCTATGTATGCTTCCGAGACATGGAGTACTGGTCTGACAGCTACTGATTGGACATATATCTCCCGGCTCCAGATTCGTTTGCTCTCCCGGATGATACGGGCTAAGCCCTCAGTACCACACTAGATTATATTGGCGGAGTTCGCGGTCCCCCCCATTCAGATTGAGGCCTTATTCCATATTGTGACATTCATACAGAGGTTAGAGGATCTTCAGGACGGGGGTGCACATTATGTAGTTGCAGCTTTATCTTCATCCCGGCGCCTACACTCAGAGGGACACCTTTTCTCATGGTACTCCCAGGCTTGCCGTCTCCTCTCCACATTGGGTATCCAGTGACCTACCTGCGGGCACCCACCAGTACATCAGAGGCCTCCTTTACAGATCATATTTTCATATCACTTGGCAGGGTCCATTGGGGACCAAGAGTGAGTTTTATCGTACACACTTTCTATCTCTTGATCCGGCTGGCTGCCCCATAGTATCTTGT
This sequence comes from Diphasiastrum complanatum, assembly GCA_029204225.1. NCBI lineage: Eukaryota > Viridiplantae > Streptophyta > Lycopodiopsida > Lycopodiales > Lycopodiaceae > Diphasiastrum > Diphasiastrum complanatum. The sequence continues at coordinate 62,277,794 of CM055099.1, read as the reverse complement.
TACTTGCTGAGGAGTATATCACATAGTCTGCGGGTAGCGATGGGTCAGTTTTGGGTTTCTTCACATCAGCTGGCCATTGAGACCGGCATATACAGTGGCACCCCACGAGAGGACCGGCTTTGTAGCATGTGTGTTATGCATGAGATTGAGGACGAGTCACATTTCCTCTTCAGATGTCCAGCCTACTATGAGATTCGGGGGCGGTACCACTGCTTGTTCAGAGAGCACCCAGTTACACTTTCTACCTTGATATCTTATGAGGACCCTAGATGCGTCGCACTGATGATCCGAGAGATGTCAGACCTGAGGAGGAGGAGACTAGATGATACACATTCCCTGACACAGCTGAGCATTGATGAGTGCATATCCCGTCGGAGACAGAGATCCGAGGTACCCATAGGCAGCAATTCAGATGGAGAGGCCGAGATTCCCGATTCCTTCGTACATCGGCATCAGAGACCATGTCGACGGCGAGAGAGACAGCCAGCTATTAGACCACAGCCCAGAGCGCCACGGCAGCAGAGACGACACCGACAGCCTATCCGGCAACAGAGGTCCAGGGCACATCTAATGACACCTTCACAACATACCATCCACCATTTCTTCCATGCTGATGGGCATCATGATATATGATTCCAGGCTATTGGATCCTGACTGGGCCAGCCGTCTTTATGCATTGTATTTGCAGTTATTGTTTTATAGATGATTGAGCTGTAAGCTCCTATGTTATGTGCACACTTGACATGTACCTTTTCTTAGTCCTATGTACCTTAGGGTATTCAAGGACATTAATAAAATCTCTCTCTCTCTCTCTCTCTCTCTCTCTCTCTCTCTCTCTCTCTCTCTCTCTCTCTCTCTCTCTCTCTCTCTCCAATCCAAGACGCACATGATCGGGCCACATGGCACAATAATGGAGTAAAACCGCTGATCCAGGGGTCTGAAGATGAATTCGAGGGAACCATATGCTGTGGTGAGCCTCTAGCTCTGTTGCTGCTACCTGTTGCATTGCCTCCACCTCCACCTCCCCCCCCCCCCTTTGGCTGCCCCTGACTCTAGCTAAGGGGGGTCTCCCTCTAGGCCTAGATGTTCGTGTATCAAGAGCATGTAGTCCTATACCTTGGGGTGGCCCTACCCACTGCGAAGATTCTTGGCAAGCAATTGCATATGATGCTCCTATCCTCTCTACAAAAAGTCTATTTAGCCACCCCTCCCGAAAGAGGGTCTCCCTTTAGGTCTACGCAAAGGATGGTTGGCTCCTCCTGTGTCTATGCGTCGGGGTAGATCTGCTAAGACATCCCCCTATGCCTCTGCCCCCCTCTCCTCCTCCCCCTTTGTACCCCGCTCCTCTACCCGCTCCCCCTCCTCTTCGTAATCATTCCTAAGCTCCTCTCTATCCTCATCATCCCCCTCCTCAACCCTCTCCCGCCTCCTATTCGCCCTCCTCTGCCACTATAAAGCCCGTGCCTGAGCCTGAATCTCATCATCCAGCTCCTCCTGTGCGAGTGGTGCCCGAGGAGTAGCAACTACTGAGTCCACCAAGCAAGAGTCAGGGTTCTTTTGCAACTACAAACTGACAACATTGTTAGATGAATATCCAATGATTCAAGTACATCAGAAGCAATTCAATACGTCAAAACTCAAAACATAGCTCTTACATCAAGTAATACAATGACTCACCTCAATCAACTCAACACCCGTTGTGCGTCTGCGTCTTAGCATGTGTTCGTTGGTGTTCACATACACCAACTTTATGAATTTACGAGTGTGAGGAGGGCGAATTTGATGAACTTTCTTATTATTAATGCTTTGAATTTTTTTTTTTGTGATAATTCTTTTCAGAAGTGTCATCATGAGTACTTAGTACAAAGGAAGGTAGAGCTGCTTTTGTGATGTCTCATTAAAGTATCTTCATTGTCCAAACACCCTACTTGTAGTTTTCTTAACAATAGTTATTGACCAACTCTTTGCCTTCAAGTTCCAAAAACTTGAAAAGTTTGATGAAGACAATGCTTGACTAAAGTGTGGTGGTATTAGTGGTCCCTCATAAAAAATAGTGGATGCCATGACATTGTGTTTCCTACGAGAAAACTTGCTAGATGATTGATTGCCATTTCTTTCACACATTGTGTACATAGATAAAGATTGATATAATATCTACACCCACATGATTGTTTTTTGTTTTTTGGAATTTCTTATCTGTTTCCACTCCCGTTCAACTTCCACCTGGTCATGATACGCTCGAGGTTTCAAAACAAAAAATCAGAATATACAGCAAGTGAGCTATGGTAGACTGGGAAGTGAAAGGGGAAGAAGGATCTAATGAACTAGACAAAGATTGATGTGAGTTCAACTAATCTAAGGAAGTTGTATTGCACTATAAAGATGGAAATTAAGAAGGTGAGTCTCTTATGTAACCTTGTACTGCCATTTTGAGACATTTTGGGTATGCCAATGACTTTGCAATATACAATTCTTGATTATGCTACTAGATTGGTTGCAATGCACATCTTGGGGGATGCAAAAGTACTTTTCCCCAAGAAGTTGGAACATCAAAGTGGACATAGTTGTGTTTTAATGTCACCAAGCCTTCATCATGTTTACTCACCATTACAAAGCATTTTGATTGAAGTCTTGGTTAGAAAAGATGATAAGATTCCATTTGTGACTTCCTTTTGAAAGGTTCTCGTTATTAACTAGTTCACAAAACTAAGTTTCATGACATTTGCAAGTAAGGACAAAGTTCATGCTTAGTTAACACCTTTGTCTATAGGGATCAGTGCTCACGCTCTTTTTTTGCAGGTCAGTTGGTTTCCTGCAGTTTCTTATTTCACTCAGTTTTTGCATCAAGGAGGTATGTTTCTTGCTACTCACATTTTTAGCCGGTTTCTAGACTTTTGGTTTCCTACTTGTTTCAAGATCAACTGATAAAGTTAAAAATAAGTCAATTGGTTGTAGGACTGTGCCGGTTCCCTATGAGCATTGATAGGGATAATTCAACCATCCAACTTTTTCATTAAGTTCGACTTTCTGGACTTATTTCTTTTGGAATGCAAACGACTTAAGGTATGCCTATTGTTTAGACATGCAAGTTGAATATAAAATGACCAATATTGTTACAAGTCATGCAACTATAATGCTAGCCATTATTACACGAATAGTCCTACATTTGTTGTTGTTGAACAATACCACCATCTGTACATTTTCATTGTATGTGTAAAGTTAGGATATTGTCCTAGAATATTGTTTTTTTCTAGCTTCTTAAGTTTGTGTTGTTTCCTTCTATTATGGTCACCAAGTCTTCATGAATCCTATTAGCACTTGACCACTTGGTCACTTGGTTCATTGATACATTATGTTGGTATACTTGCAAACTTTACTGCTATTGAAACAAAAATGTGTGCTTATCACTTATAGCACATAAATTTTGATTGAATTCTCTTGAAGGGTATAATGACAAACACGTCCTTCTCCAAAGGGTTCAAGGATGTACGCTATAATGATCTCTATGAAGGATACAATGATAACGACAACCAGTCTCCATTTTTTGGGGAGAAAGTACCTCAGGTACTGAGCTTTTCAAAATACTCCGAGTAGCCTTTAAAATGACCTTTTTTCTTTGTTAGGGTTTTTGTCCTTCGTTAGGCTCTCTCTCACGTCACAATTACCCTAGAGAGATTTTGACAAGGACATTCAAACTTAGTTTTGTCATCAAGAGTTCGACATATTGTTAAGTATACTTTTCTATGCTAGAATCATGATTTAGTGCCTTAATGGTGGTTAGTATCGCTATGCATCATCAAGATTTCTTCTTTAAAGTAACTTTGGAGAACAAATTTGGCCTTACATTAGGTCACTGGTGTGGTGGAACACTTGGGGCTCAAAGGAGAGTTTACGGTCTATGATCATGTTTTTTGCTTGTAGTCGATCCTCTTCAACATCGGAAAACCAAGTAAGCCAGTCACTAATGCTGATTGCATAAACATCTGTATATGTATCAAAATCATTATACTAGTTTGTGAAAGATGTTTCAAATAAAGACAAGATTTGTGTACACGTCAATGTATTTTATGATCGTAACTAATGTCAAGAGGATCTTCATTTAGAGAATTGATGATTTTTGGTTAGAAACATCTGTCGAAAGAAGTTTGGTTTCATGTAACATCAAGTCTTTGTAACATCATGAGATGCAACTTTGAAGAATAGACGTTTTCAATGTTCAAGCTGTGAAAGATAATATGAACATAATATTTAAAAAATCAGAAAAAGTGGAGGTTTGGAGCTATCTTTCATGACTCCCAAGATTGCTATCCCCATATCAAGTTCCGCACTTGTGAATTGACTAGATAGCCTTAACCACTCATTAACTTCTTTATGCAAAATTCTACTAAATTCTTTTATGAATGCCATCATATATCTAGGGTGTGGGGATTATGGCCTTAAAGTGAACTAATCCCAGCTAAGAATTCATTAGAGCTCATAACTAAAATAGAGGTGAATATCTTATTCCCAAATATATTATCAATATTGTAATCACTACAGTCAAACTATTGAAGTAAGTCAAACTATTGAAGGAGTTTCGAGTTTTGGTTAGGCACCACTTTCCCATGCACAAGCCAAGCTTAAATACTTGACATATGGCAGTTGGAACTTGGGCATGCTAACATGAGTCATATGTTTGGCTATCCAATCCTAACCATGGGGTTTTGGAACCCTGACAACATATGTACATAACATTCCCTTTCCTTGGTAAATTTTCTTTTCTTGGGCAATTTAGAAATTTTCATTCTTAGTCATCTTTTCTTTCATAAGTGTCCTCATCTTTTAATTCTCGTTTCCATGAACAAAATGTTAGGAAATTGTTTGGTTCTCTATGTTAAGGTACATATAGATTCCATGACTTTCTTTGGTTTCGATGATACAAAGGACATCAAATCCTTAAACATTCCCTTAAGAAGTTATAGATTATAATCAACCCGATTGAATGCCTTCACAATAATAAATGGATGCTAATTTTTGGAGATAGCTTATATCACTTCAATGATGTAAGTACTTGACATTCTTTGGCATTTGCAAAATCAATAGGTGAGCAATTTTTGTTAGTATAAAGTTGTGCTCTATCTTGAGTAGTTCTTATTGTATCATTTGCCACTTGCACTAATTTTGGTGCTTATCTTGCAAGGAATTTGTTGCAAGCTAACACCTTGAGACTTTGAGTCCAATGGATATTGGTGAACGTGGTGGAATCATAAGCATGAAATTAAACATTTATTGGTAGATTGTATTGCACTATTGTGCACAAACTCAATTACTTGTTGGTACCTTCCCCAATCACGCAACTCTCTGAAGATATCTGCCCTCAACATATCTTCTATGAATTGGTTGACACGCTTGGCTTGTCTATCATCAGATGAATTGAGAAATAGGGCCATTTTTTTATTTCTAAAGTATTGATTTCCAGAACTATCTGGTGATCTTACATCAAGATCATTGACAATATCGTTCCTGCCATCTTGGATTAGATTGCCACCACTAGCTAGATGGCATCAGGACCCTTCTTGTTTTGACCACAAAATCCACTAAAATACTTTTCGGTTACCTACAAGGAATTTCCTACACATTTGATGAACCTCCTACTTTTGGTCTTTCTACTTTATTGACTTTGCATTGTTCACATCTTTGAACATATATCTCAACATGATTTTTTAGCTTTAGGTAGTAAAAGTTTCTTTTTCAAGTCATGCCTATTCCTATTTGCCAAGTTGTCTTGCACTCGATCAATAACAAAATTTATGCAAGATGTTTCGCTCTTATGTCTTCTCTATTTAGCACACATTTTCCAATTATTTGCTATCTTACTCTCTCTCTTGAGCTCATCTTAGAGTCTTGCTTTGCAAGATCCTCAGTAGATTTGGAAGTTCTTGGTTGGACCTCATGCCATGTACAAAATTTTGTCTAACATAAATCACAGAGAGATAAAAATTGGACTTGATCTAATCAAAGCATAGTTGAATGAACCACTCCAAGTTTACTTAGGGAAGTACTTGATTTCAAAATCAAATTCTTGCATTGATCCAAATCATATATCTTAACTTCCTCTCAAATTCATCTTGGGTAATATATACTAATTTGTGATGGTCTTTTGCCTACATAGAAACATAAATCTTCATCTATCATCAATGCTTCTAGGGGAGAATTACTATGCTGAATTTGATTGTGATTAATCTCATACTCTTTGGACGTTTTAGAACAACTCATCCTCTTTCTCTCTAAATCATCTTGTGTGGTACATGTGAACTATTAAAAAGCAATTTTATCCAATGATTTACACTCCTAGTGGAGAGATCAAAACACCGCTACTCTAAAGACACATCATCAATACCATATTCTCCTATAGAGCATTTATTGTTGAACCATTCAATGA
>CM055099.1:62133889-62261373 GCA_029204225.1 Diphasiastrum complanatum | reverse complement strand
CTCAAGGACTTCTTTTGCTCTTCTTCTCTCGTATACAAATGGATTTCGATGTTGTTTTCCCTTCTGGCATGCTTCACAGAATTTAGTGTCAGGTCTGGATATCTTCAGACCTATGACTATGTCTATTTTGCTCATGTCGTAGAGGCTCCTCATGTTCAGATGATACATTCTTATGTGCCATAGCTGATTTTCGTTTTCTAGTGCATTTAGTATGTTATTGGAACTAGTGATTATCTTGCCTTGGTACAGATTACGTTCTCTGGATCCAATTGTTAGTAGCTTGTTTGTTGTTTTCTCGATTAGCTGGCATACATTGCCATCGAACAAAACTCGAATTATGAGATTTGCCATCTTCGAGACTGATAGCAGATCTTTTCTTAATGAGGGTATGTAGAGTGCTCCTAGAAGCTCTACTTGTCCCGACAATGTTCGTAGTTGTAGAGTCTCGATGCCCTTGACATCATGTTGGGGTTGTCGCCTATATCACTGCTCTGTTGTTCTCGAGTTCTCTTGTTGCAGTAATGTGTGAAGCTACTCCTGAATCGATGACTACATCATAGTCTTGTTCAGTATAGCTTGCTGAAGCTTCATCGAATATCACGAAGGCTTCATCGCTTTTGTCTGCATCTTTCGATGACTCTGCAACATTCGCCTTTTCGGTCTTTCTTTTTGGGTTGAATTTGCACTCATATGTAGAATGTCCTTTCTTCATGCAGTGCATGCAAGGTATTGTTGGGTTGAACCAGCATCTATCGCTTGTGTATCCCAACTTGTGACAATGATAACAAGAAGATAATTGTTGGTTGTCATTTTCTCTGCTCAAAGACTTGGTGTTCGTCTTGTCAAATCTGGGCATGTTCTTGTTTTTCTTCCTTCCTTTTGTGAAAAGTGCCTTCTCCTGATCACTGCTTCCTTCTCCTTCATCTCTCATCAGTCTCTCATCAGCGACAAGACTAACAGCTCATTTGAACATCATGTCTGGTAAGCTATGAGCATTCTCAGTAGATAGGATGCAAGCAGAGATTTCATGAAGTACATCAGTTGTTATGGTGTTGGAACTTGGTGTTCCTATCCATATGCAACGAGTTGAGCAAAGATCGTTCTGATCTTCTCAACATGTTGATCCAACTAGTTGCCATCCCATCATATAGATTGTAGTTGATTGTGAAGGTGCATTACTGAAGCGGCAGTCCTCACTTCGTACTTCTGCTTTAGTCTTTCCCATGCTTCATGGTTGCTCTCACAATCTTCAATTTGCATGAGTATTTTGTTTATGGATAAAACGATGATTGCCATATCGTGCTCATCCTTTCTGATCCATTCAGCTCTCCTCGGGTCTCCCTCTAGAGGCCGTTCTTCTGTGAGTTCAGTCACCGACCAGATGCCTTCACCCTTCAGAAGCGTTTTGATTTTGAATTTTCATATTTTGTAGTTTGCCCCATCAAGATTGATTGCTATTCTTGTTTGGATCATTGTAGCCATGTTGTGTCATCTTAGAGTACCGGGCTTTGATACCATGTAGCGAGTCTGTGTATTTCTTTTGCAAAAATCTGGATTGTTTGCAAGATCCTAAGCAAGCGACTACAGATCATAGATCATAAAAGATTCAAGCAATCGAAACAACGCAAACAATGATATGGAGAAGAAGAGAGTAATTGCATTTCTATTTTTGTGTTTTGAGTGAGTCGTTTAGTGTCTTGCTCATTGGCGGCCTGACACTCCTCTACGTCGCTGTGTTCTGCTCGTTGACAAACTTTCATGCACAGCTCTACTCTCTACTATCCACTCTCTTTCTTGTGGTAATCTATACGTGTATATATCCACTATGTGAAGTTTACAAGATAGTTAATCGGCTAATTACAAGACAAGTTTATGCTAATCAATAAGTTAGGTATCCTCTATTAGCGTCACTTCTCGCGTCTGCGCATGGAAGTATAAGACTCCACGATTGTCAAGCTGCCAACCGTCAGCTCGAATTGTTTTCTTTCGGTTCATCTCTTCCTCTAGTGTGTTTCGTCATTTCGTTGTAGGGATGAAACTCGAACACTTTTCCTTCGGTCTTCGAGGTATGTTTGACCTTCGGTTCGGTTCGGTTCGGCCTTCGAGATCTTTCCATCTTTCAAGACATCTTCATTTTCCGGGATCTCTATGGCAAACTTGCAGGATTTCACCATTTTTGACAAAAAAATATTTACTCGCCAATTATTCGTCTTACTATTTCTAGTGAGTTTTTTTATTTGCCCTTCAAATTTTAACATTTTCTATTTTCAGTATTCTTTACTCGCCCATTATTCACCTTACTATTTTTATTAATTTGTTTCATCACTCTCCAAACTTTCACAATTTTATTTTTAGTAAAATTTTTTGCCCATTATTCACCTTGTTATTTTTAGTAAGTAAAGTACACACTTGTATTTTTTCTTTGGATTTTTGCACTTATTATTTTTTGAATTCCTGCTTTTAAATGATATAAGAGCCATTCAGTGAAAAGCCCTTAAAGATAGTTTCAAGCGACAAAAAACATATATTTACCACAATTGTCGCCCTTACTAATTTTAATAAGTAGATTACTCGCCTGCCATTTTTCGAATATCATATGAAATGTCTAGTGACCTAGAGGTTTTGCAAATCTTATTTGATACGCAAAATTATTCAAATGAGAACAACAAAATATAGCGTAAGGAAAATTTTTAGTCAAGCAAAAATATAGTGAAATTAAGGTATGCCTATATGATTTGGAAGTGATAAAGTACAATAAGTCACTATTTTCTCACCACAGTATTTTAAGCTGGTGATAGACAATGTTTGCAAGATATCAATATGTCTCCAAGCTTTCTCAAAAGATAATAGCCAAATAGAGTGGCAAACAATGTGGTTAACTTCACATGCATTGACATGTGCCATACATTCATTTTAAAGAAGACAAATCTATGTGTAACCTTATGTCCCATTATTGCAACAATCCTCTCTATTGCACTTATAGATTGAAACCAACAAAATAGCACAACCCATTCCAAGCTCTTCCCCGATGTTGTCGACACCCCCAATCACATTTGTGTATGTAAGCCATTTGTCTAGATGTTCCAAGATGGAATATCACTTTACACTTTGATAACTTGATGTCAAGTCCAAAAGTCAATAACATGCAATCATGGTGATTTTTTCTTACACAGATATGACACATTTCTCTTGTAGAAAGCTTGGATAGTCTTTGACCACTTAAAATCAATTTTATCTTATTTTATCATGCCCACTAAGAACAATGTGTCTCATACTAGGATATCCAATCACACACATTGGAAGTGCTTACCAATATTGTTAATCATGTCAATCCAAGAGAGCGTACAACGCATCAATCATTCATACTACTTGCCTCATTGGAAAATGTTTGTGAATTTAATCTATTTGATATTACCCTCCTTGCTCACACGTCGCAAGTATCAACACACAAGAAATAAGCATCACAACATGATGAAAGAACAAACAATTAAGTGAAACTTATGTCTACATCTCCATTCCAATCAAAAAGATAGAAAACACATCCATTTCAGTTGAAATTTGAAACTATAGAAAACACAAAACTATTTGATTCAAGATCAGTGTATTTTATTATGTGAATGCCAAAGAAAAATATATGCTCACCTATGTCCCATAGCCTTTTCATATTCATCTTTTTGGTCTCTTGCCCCCAGGCAAATTTTATTTTTAAATGTTTTCCAACTCATCCTTCTTTAGAAAATTATCACTCCAACCATCAAATGAAAAACTATTTTGGATTAGAGTGCCTATCTATTTTGTTATTAAGCTCTTTATTCTCTTGTAAACCATTGTTGTGCCCCCTTATGAGCCATCAAAGATAGCTCTTCCTCTCCCATTTTACCAGCTTCACCATATGCTCAAGTATGTCATTAGAAAATATGCTCGTCTTTCCTTATAATGAAAACCATGCTTTTGATATGGGATGGAAAATCTTTCAAAGCCCATTTTTGAACAAATGTTTTACCATTTATCATATATTTAGAATTGTATCTAAATTAACTGATTAATCTTGAGCTAGTTCTACTAGTTCTAATCTGCAATGACTCTAAACTTTGAATGATGACAAGCAATCCTTGATATATTTTGTTTTGGAAGATGACTTTGAAATTGACATTCTAAACTCCCAAAGTTTATCCATAAGTTTCTACAAAATTTAACATCGATCTCAACATCTCATTTGGATTATGAAGTCTCAAATTTGTCGTCATCCTTTTTTTAATTTGTCAAAACTTCTCTTAGTTCTTAAAAATATCTTTCCTGCATTCTCTCATTAACATACCAATGTAATACCATGTTGATTTCACTTTTAGATAATACTTCTATTTCATAATGGTCATGCAAAAGAGAAAACCTCAATCCCCATTACATTGCAATGGAAGTCATCTGGTGAAGGGCATTCTTCTCAGTAAGGAGCCCTAGGCTCGGGGGCTGGGACTCTTCATTAAGAAGAATGTGATATGCCTAACAATGCCTTCCATAACACTTTTGGGTAGCCTATAACATGGCAACCTAAAAGTCTACTCGTTATACACTCTTTGTAGTAGTGATCTTTTTCACCAAAGTAGATGTTACACATGAGGGAGTATTGAGTGGGGGTAGGAGATGAGTGTCGGTGATGTCGCTTAATAGTGAAAGTGGTGAAAATATCTTGAACATACAATTGCATTCAGAATTTTGCCTATGGCATTACAACAGTGATTGCAATACACTCTACCAGAGCAATCAATTAAAGTAATAAAGCAGTTGCTTTAGCATACTATATTCCTAGAAAAATACGAGAAAGGTTAGCTTTCATAGAATTGAAAGACACCACCATCTAGTACACACATTAGCTAATTGAAATGCTAACTAGACTAGTATAGATTAATCTTTACTTGCAATTGTATATCAACGTTTGGCTATGCTTTTGGTAGGTGGAAGATGTTGCTGGTGAGAAACTGTAAGCCCTCATAACAACAACTTAATTATTTATGTAGATCCCAAATTGCTTGATTGAAATGAGATTAATATTGAAAACTTAGATTGCCAACGGGCTTTCCTACATAGTCTGTGGCTGAAACGAAAATTAGTCCATCTCTATAGCCACAATAACTATTTAGTGTTGTCCAAAGATTAGCAATCAAATCATAACAATCCTCGATGAGGCACTGCACCTGTCCACAAACTGTTGCCGAAGTGGGAGGCACGCAAACTGTTGTCGAAGTGGGAGACAAGCAACATTTGTTTGGGCTATTTTGAAGTGTTGTGGAGTAAATGAGCATAATCAATACATTTTTAGTGACTTCATTGAGAGGATCAAAGGTTGCTAGTACTTGGCCATTGCAACTAGGAGTACCAATGATGTAATTTTGTTGAGCACCCACAACAGAAAGCTGCTGCATTATGAAAAGAAAAGATACAATAATGGTTACTAGGAGGCTAATTGCATGTGTTTCCATGATCCTTGCAGCCTAACGGATACGGATATAGCTCCTACACATAAAGTCATCAACAAGTGAAAATTGATTAGATCAAATGTTGTTTACAATATCTTTCATCGTAGACAAATGCATCACATCTTTAAAGAACAATTATAGAGCTTTCATCACATCTTTGAAGAACAACTATTGATGAACATAGGACTTTGTAAAGTATTACAGGCAAGAGAAAGAAATTTGAACCTATGAATGAATGAATCTTCTTCCTTGTGTGAATTATGTTGCCTTCCTTCTTGGGAGAATACTTGAGAACCTTCTTGGGAGGATAGTTGAGAGGTCGCTCTTAAAAATCAAAGTAGTTACTCTTAACCCTTTGGCTAAGAGCTTTATATTCTCACACTTTTTGGTTGAAAGCTTTACCTTTCAACACTTCCCATGCATTATCCTCCCATAGAAGGCCCCACCCTAATCTAATGATGCAAAATGCATGTGGTGTGCTATGGTGATCTACTCAACATGATATAGTCTTTTGCACCATTGGATGAGGATGAGGCCTTGTCACACCCTAGATCTCATTGCAAAATATGCTCCGTGCTAATTATCCTCTATATCATGGGCCCACCACCATGTAAGAGCATGACTAAATGTCAAGGTGGTATTTTCCATCTACATGCCAGGCATCGTTATCCAAGGGTCATGTCATTATCTCTCCTAGATCTCATTGCAAAATATGCTCCGTGCTAACTATCCTCTATATCCTGGGCCCACCACCATGCAAGAGCATGACCAAATGTCAAGGTGGTATTTTCCACCTACATGCCAGCTCCCATCGTTATCCAAGGGTCATGTCATTATCTCTCCACAATGCAAGACCTCTATACCACTTGTTGATGAGGGTAGGATTCACAATTGGAATTGTAATCTTCCGAGAAGCACACACGAACCTTTCTACATCCTTGGATGGTGGTTGGCTGGCACATGGTAGTTGGCCAGCACATGCATGGCAACTAGGTGCATGTCGATACACACATTAGTTTTTTGTTGCCACCTTTGATATTCTCTGCACTCTCCTTGTCGACCATTTATGTGCAAGTGTTAATTTTTTGTACATGTGGCTAAGAAGACAATCGAACTAAAGCTATACGACTCACTGCCGACAAATTATTTTGAACATACTAATTAAATGCTGGAAGCAGGATGGCCATGTCACTGAATCACCCACTCACCATATGTTGCGAGCATTATGTGAAGAACAAAGAAGAAGACAAACTCACATTGTAAAGGATGCACACTAACATCCCTCCTCCTCTATATGGTTTTGAATACGAGCCCACTTTCTTGCGAAGTTGAAGGGCAAAATATTTGCATGTTGCATTTCAGGAGTCCATTTTCCACGAAGTTGAAGGCCGCAATAAACTGCCTATTTCATTTCATGTGCTCATTTTTTATGAGTTTTAAGGCCAAAAGACAAAATACCTAGGTGTCGCATTGATATAAGTTATTAAACTGGGAGACAAGAATCTTCAATTTACATATTAAGCCTTTGCAATGCACTCACCAACTTAATTAAATATCTTTGATTTGGTTTTGTAACCACTGCCATAACTCTAGTACGCTTCTACGACCACTCAATACTCCTTAAAAAAGACATTCATCCAAGTGGAAGTATTATGGTTTGTTGCTCCCACACAAGTAATTGTAAAGACGGAAAAACTTTGGACTCTTCTCCAACTCTTTTAAATTCAACATTAGTGTCATGAAGTATGAACATACATTTTTCTTTCATATATATATCATCCATATTTTTTCCTTCAAGCCCTCGTTTTTTTTTTAATATTCCAATTTTGGTGTTTGCTCTGAAGTTTGGTTTCATCATACAAGACAATAACTTCACCATTCTTCAGACACACACCAAGAATCAACATACATTCTTCCTTTATATATATTTTTGTACATTCCATATTTTTCTATCTTCACGGTTGCTTGCTTTCCCACTATGATTGATTTGAACCAGTTGCAATAGAATAACACTATACAACCAAAACCAAAATCAAAATAAATATCTTGTTAAAAAACGTTGAAGTATTGTAGCCTTGTTTTTTTTGGATTCTTGTTCTTTGAGCTACTACAACTCAACGAATCAAAATAAATATCAACCCCAAATTATCTTGTTTTGTAATACATTGAGAATTCAAATTTGTAAAAACGTCCATTTACCTACATACTTTCATATGAACAAGCAATGGGAAGCGGACACCTTAAGACAATCGCAATAGTGTCATGGAGTCTATTTCACTTTCCCTCTCATGGAGATCAATAGCTTGCCAACATAATGATACACTTTGTCAAATTGTGTAAAAAAAAAATAGGATGAATTAGGGATGTCAATTGAATATCGCTTTTCAAGAGTATTGTTAACATAAAATATACTATATTGTTATCTTAATTCTATTTAATCATGTTAGAAAATGATGAATATAATTGAAGGCTATCTCTTGGGGATTTGGATTTCTTACACATTTTTGCATTAGGCTATCGATAAACAAGCATATGATTATCAAAACATCACAATCATCATGTCGGGCATTATTTGATCTCTTATCACCAATAGCTTGTTTTAATGATGAAATTTCCCTCATGTAAAATTGTTAGAGTGGTTTGAAAATAACGATGTTGTATAATACAATATCATCTATGTGTTTATGTATCAAGTCAAAGAACACATCAATATTCTAGCAAGATTGTGCAACAATAATGCTTTGTACGACATGTGAACGAGACAAAATTACCCTATATACAACTTCGATAATCATTGACAATTTTTGAGTTGTTTAGCGAATATATACGTGCTTGCCTTTTAAAATAAATTCCTCTAATTGGATGCTCGATCTAGATCCGTATTATTTTGTTGCAATACTGCAGGGATTTCCTTTTCATTTACACACTTGTGGAATGTTCTTCTAACTCATTCATATATTTAGTCACATTTTCAATCTCCTCTTTTATGACATAGGCATTTGATATACTTCCCTTGGGTCATGACAATTTCTTCACAAGTGTTTTTGGTTCTTTTGCATGATTTTAAAAATAGTACATTCAACTTAGTCTCATTGATCTACATATGTTAATTTCTTCAACTACATGCTACAATATATGTGTAATAAGGTCAAAAACTGATGGTGGAAAGCATCTCTCTAGGTGGCACAACATGATGATAGTATTATTATACAAAGTATCAAAGTCTTGAGGATTCATAACCCTGGTACTTTATTTTTGAAATATCAAATTGAAATGAATGAACGTTGTGAGAAAGACAGCGCCTTAGTGCCGTTGACAATAATTGTTTCAAAAATATATGATAGTCTTGTGATTTCAGTGGAAACAATTTGTCACACTCTACATGCCTCTTCAATGATGCAAAATATCCAATCGATACACAATTGTAACCAATTTAAAAAAAAGTGAATTTTTTATGCCTCAGCCACAAGAAAGCCCATTGGTGATCTACATTTTCAAAAACATTGTTTCAATTTAAGCAATTTGATATTCACATAAATAATTAAGTAATTGTTATCATATGGCACTACTGAGGAGCCCGAGAATTCCAAGAAGGACTCCACAATATGACTGAATAGCTTGGACTGGATTCGTTCCTTGCGAAATGTTGAAACAACCAAGAAGTTTTCAACAGATGCGCGGCTGTTTGAATTATTGGGCTCGTGATAGTCTCTATCAGGTGTCCGTTGTTAGTTTGGATCGGAATTTCAGGTGCAGTCTGGGATATGAAAGGCTTTATCAGGGCTTTTGTCTGACGGTGAGAGATGGGCTGGCGGTCGCTGGACATAATGCTGACAGTGACCATCGAGTCCGCATTAATCCATACCTTGTACGTGGTACCCTAGTACAGGAAGTGAAAACGTGAATTCGGCACGTCCCAGGTGGTGTAAGCATGAAGGGTGAGGCCCATGTTAATGTCAAAGCTGAAAAGCGCTGGGTAGAATCCCATCGCTTCAAGAAGTGAGCCAGCAATCTGAAGCCATGGTTTAATCAAGGCATCAGAAGGCAAGGGCCAAATCTGGATGGCTGATGGTATTTCTCACTGGATCACATGCTTGGTGCCAGAGTCGTCATAAGATGAGGAGGTCATGTTGGCAGTGATAGTTAAAGTTGGTTACAGAGAAAAATTGCGAAAAAGTAGGAAAAATGGTGGCAATGGTAAAAAGTGATGGAAACGAGAAAAACAGTGGAAAACAAGAGTTGATCCGTTGTGAGTTTGTAAATCGATTGTGCCAACTCCTCAAAATCTAGGATGAAAATCTTGTAATAGTTAGCGTGACCCATAAAGATGTAGACCTCATTTCTTAATGTCGTTGCTAACTTGGCAATACTCCTTGAATCGGTAGAGATGTATTCTCCCTCGTTGTCGGACATCATGTTAAAATTGGAAAAACAAATCCATATTGATTTTTTGGCTTGCTACAAATGTTGTACCATGCAAGTATGTAGCTCATAAATGCAAAATGCCAAGTTTGGCCTACATAGAACTCGAGCTACATGGTTATGAATGTCTAGTTTGAATAATACAACTTGCATATAGTTTGTAGACATAGAATTGGCAAATTCATGCTTGTAGAAACTCATGGCAATTCACATGCATTAATTGTAAGTGGTCCATAGTGACATGCAAGGCATGCACAAAGTGTAATGGACACATGCATGATGATTTGTACTTTTTTAGTTAGAACTAGTACAGTTGTAAAAAGTTGGTAGAATTTCATGCATGGCAAGTGACAAATGTCACATAGACAGAAGGAATTGGCAACATTCCATTGAAACTTGCTTCTTCAAAAGTTCTTGCAGTTTCTAATGTTCTTTTCATTCCAAAACTCAAGAAGAACTTAATTTGTGTGGGAAAGTTGCTTGATAATGGTTGTGATGTAAAGTTCAGCTCCAATACTTGTTTTATCAAGAGAAAAGATGAGATCTTTGCTGATGGAACTAGATGTGGTGGAATTTTTAAGTTGAATTCTTATGAGAATGCAAACCTTTGTGAAGTTGCTTTGTTATCTAAGGAGGAGTTGTGGCATAGAAGGTTGGGTCATCCTAACTTTAGATCTATGTCTTCTATGGTTAAGAAGGTGAAGGCTATTGGTCTTCCAAAATCTCTTTCTAAAGATTTCAAGCCTTGTGAGGCTTGTGCCATTGCAAAGTCACACAGAAGTCTTTTATAAAGACTACTCATCCTTTGAAGCTTATACAATCATATGTACATTTTTTCTCTTCTAAAAGTATTGGTGGTGCAACATGTTTTGTCACCTTCATTGATGACTTTACTAGATATATCTGGATGTATCTACTTTCTTCAAAGGCAATGGTTTTTTATCACTTCCTAATCTTCAAAGCTTATGTTGAGAAACAGTGTTCTTTTGAAGTTAAAGCTTTAAGATGTGATGGAGGAGGTGAATACATCTCCAACAAGTTTCATGAGTAGTGTGAAGGTGAAGGAATAAAGAGAGAGTTTTCTTGTGCTTATTTCTCCATCTCAAAATGGAGTAGCTGAGAGGAAAAACATATCTTTATGTGAATGTGCTAAAGCAATTCGAGTAGCAGCTTCTTTGCCTATTGATTATTAGGGTGAAGCTATAAATTTTGCAAACTATTTATGCAATAGATTACCTCACAATGCACTTGCTGGAAAATCACCTTTTGAAGTCTTGTTTAAGAAGAAACCTAAGGTAGATCACCTTAGAGTTTTTGGTTGTGCTTGCTTTGTTAATATGCCCTTGGAAACAAGGAAAAGAGATGATCCTAATTCTATTGAAGGGATCATGGTTGGATATGCATCCAACAAGAAAGCTTACAGAATATATGTTCCCTCTACCTCAACTACAATTGAGAGTAGAGATGTTATATTCCATGAAGATCAAAAATACATTTTTGAGGAGGCCGAGTTCAAAGATTCTCACAAAGATACTCCAATCATCACCCTTGAGGATAATCATGGAGAGATGGGGCCAAGAATTGAGGAGGAGTCACCTCGAATCTTTTCACCAAGGAGATCTCAAAGATAAAGATCCGAGCCTAGAAGACTTACCTATGAAGATAGAGGCAAGCAAGTGGAAATCAGCTCCACTAATTATGTCTATTTTATTTCTCATGAGGAGCCAAAGGATGTATATGATGCACTCAACTCGAAGGAATGGTACCTTGCCATGAAGGAGGAATATGAAGCTTTGATGGCCAATAAGACATGGGAGCTTGTGGATCTTCCATCCAACAAGCACATCGTTGGTTGCAAGTGGGTTTTTCGAGTCAAGTATAATCAAGATGGCACAATCATCAAGTACAAGACTAGGCTTTGTGCTAAAGGTTTTGCTCAAGTTTATGGACTTGATTATGAGGAGACCTTTGCCCTAGTTGCAAAGATGGTATCAATTAGAATCATGATTTCTCTTGCTTGTTTTTTCAATTGGCAAGTTCTTCAACTAGATATCTCTAATGCATTTCTAAATGGGTATCTAGAAGAAGAGATTTATATGGATCAGCCTATTGGGTTCATCCATGATAAAGAAAAAATTTGCTTTCTCTTCAAAAGTTTATATGGATTGAAGCAAGCTCCAAGGTCATGGTATTCTCGACTTAACACCTTTCTTGAGTCACTAGGATTTAATCTTAGTAACTATGATCCTTCCTTATATGTCAAGTTTTTTGATAAAGATATTGTCATTCTTCTTATTTATGTTGATGATATCATTCTGACATGAAGTAATATCAAGTTAGTTGAGGAAACCAAGATTGCACTTGGAAAAGAGTTCAAGATGCAAGATCTTGGAAAAATTTACTATATTCTAGGATTAGAGATTGACTTTCTTAAAGATAAAACTTTTGTATGTCAATCCAAGTATGCTCTTTCATTGTTAAAGAAGTTCAAATATGTTGAATTGTAAGAGTATAGAAACACCTATGGAACAAAATGTAAAGGATTCTAACAAAGGTGATGAAAGATCCTTCGTGGACATCACACTTTTTAGAAGTCTTATAGGCTCCTTAATTTGGCTCACAATAACTAGACTTGACATAAGCTTTAGTGTTCATAAGTTGAGCCAGGCTATGCAAAATCCTACTATCTATCATTGGAAAATGGCCAAGAGGGTGCTTAGATATATATCTTCAACTTTTGATTTTGGTTTATTGTATAAAAGTGAAGATCTTTCTATTATTGGCTATTCTGACTCAGATTTTGCAAGTGATAGAGCAGATCGAAAATATACAAGTGCTTATGTCATATATCTTGGAGGAAACTTGATATCTTGGCTTTCCAAAAAGCAAGATATTGTATCACTCTCATCATGCAAAGTTGAGTACAAGGCACTCACTACAACAACAAAGAAAGTGCTTTGGATCGAGAGGTTACTAGTGGAACTAAAGATAATCTTTGAAGAAGATCTACCTATGATCATGTGTGACAACATTTCAGCCCAAGCCCTTGCCAACAACCTGATATTCCATGCAAGGAGCAAGCATATCGAAGTTGCACATCACTTCGTGAGAGAGAAGCTCATTGGAGGGGAAATCAATCTGGAGTACATCGACACATCATCTTGCATTGCTGATATGCTCACCAAACCTTTGAGCAAAAATTCCTTCATCAAGCATATAACCAATCTTGGAGCTATACCAAGATCCATGTTCAAATCAATATAGATTATTTTTAGGAGGAGTGTTAAAATTGGAAAAACAAATCCATATTGATTTCTTGGCTTGCTACAAAGTTGTACCATGCAAGTATGTAGCTCATAAATGCAAAATGCCAAGTTTGGCCTACATAGAACTCGAGCTACATGGTTATGAATGTCTAGTTTGAATAATACAACTTGCATATAGATTGTAGACATAGAATTGGCAAATTCATGCTTGTAGAAACTCGTGGCAATTCACATGCATTAATTATAAGTGATCCATAGTGACATGCAAGGCATGCACAAAGTGTAATTGACACATGCATGATGATTTGTACTTTGTTAGTTAGAGCCAGTACACTTGTAAAAAGTTGGTAGAATCTCATGCATGGCAAGTGACAAATGTCACATAGACTCTAGATGTCACTTTAGTTGTCATTTTGGAATGGATAGATGTGGTACTACCTCGAGCTACCTCAAACTCCATAAATATGTCTAGCTCTCCTCACAATCAATGATGAAGAACCAAAGTTTTGTAGCTACCTCATGCCATTTTGGATCTAAACTATTTTGCTTGTTATCTCTCTAGCTTTCTCTCTCTAACTCGTGTTGAAGCTAATGCTAATACACTAAAATCTTGTACTTTTGTTCATTCTTTGATTCATTGCTATCATAATCTGATGCTTAGCATGCTAAATTGTGATTAAGCCATTTCTTCTGAACTAGATCTTGCTAAACAATCTAGAATCAGGTTATTGTGCTAATCACAAAGCTTAATCAAGATCAATCATACTTGTGGACATTCCCCACACGTGTGAATTCTGGAAATTTTTTCACATTGGTGTTTTAATTCTTTTACCGATTTCATTTTTTGCACACTCTTTGAATTGTTGAGAAATTCTGAAAGCTTTCGATTTTTGCTTAATGAAATAAATAGTTGTTCTTCTCAAATATTCGTCAATGAAGGTAATGAAATACTTTGCATCAAGCAACAAAGAAGTTTTCATTGGACCACACATATCTAAATGAGCAATGTCTATAACATCTTTTGCTACATGTCTATGACTCGATCTAAAAGGAATCCTAGTCTGCTTTCCAAAGATGCTTTCCAAAGATGAAGCTATGGCAGACAAGAGGCCAACTTTGTCAGTTGGATAGTCAAGATCAAGTACTAGGGATTGTTTAGACATATTTGATACATATGTATGATTCAAGTGTCCTAATCTTTGATGCCATAGTAATGCTTTATTGACAAGAACAGAGGTTTTCAAGGCTTGACTAGTATCATAATAACAATGTGCCAATCTATATAAGTATTCATGCCTCTTGCTGAGTGCAAGGATCTTATTTGTCCTATCCATATTTGGCATTGATCAGACTCGAACTCTACCCTAGGACCTAAATCAATAATTCTACTTATTGATACTACTTCTTAGCTATATTTTACTTGTTGGCTTATGAATAAAGGTTTCAAAGGGTTCGCACAGCAAACCCTCGCATGAGTAACCCTCACAAACTAGATCAGTAGGAAGATCTGCACCAAATCCAACTATTGTCAAAATCTCTGGCCAATTGGAGCAAGGAGTAAAAAGTTATTAAGGAAAAACCACCGTAAGAGGCCTAAATTCTCACTCTAGACCTGTCATATTGATCAGATCCCTAAGATCCAGATAAAATTCAACAGAATCAACAAGATCCAATAACCTTGGACCCCACCGCCGAATGAATCTGAGATTTGGACGATCAATAGCAAGAAGGACAGTGAACCAAGCACCAAACCTTCCTAAAATAGTAGCTGTGCAAATCGAGGCAGAACTAGAACCAGTACCAATGGATCCAATGGGTCAACCTGTACCTATCACACCCTTGCAAGCAGTCCGGAGGGCACCACGGATGGAGATACCTAAATACGATGGATCATCAAATCCAATCAAATTCCTCTAGATCTACGAACAAGTCGGTGAGATCTACGGCGATCGAACACCGGCAAAAAATTTGATGTTGTTTTCAATGTCTCTTGTGGCAGTGGCTCAAGATTGGTTCTTCAACCTATCGGAAGAAAAAAAGACCACATGGAAAGTGGTTAAGACAGCTTTCATCATGCGCTTTAAACCAAGAAAATTCCTAGAAGACTCGTTTCTCCTGTTGAGCAAAGTCAAAATGGGAAAAAGAGAAAGAGTCAAGGATTATATTGAGCGGGTCAAACATCTACGATCCGAACGCAATGTAGTCCTAACTCTCGATCATGCAGTGATTATGTGGTTTCTAGCAGGGTTGCCACGTACTATCAGAAGAGAGCTTAAACGACGGGAGCAGTACGCTACCTTGCAAGAAGCAATGGAAGATGTCGTCAAAGAAGAGGATGAGGGTCCTGACGATGAATATCCAACCACCCAAACTCCAACTCCCTCAGTAACATCATCATCATCAAATGCTTCCAACCTTTTTACCAACCTATTGATGGAACAAATGACCAAATTACACAAACAACAGATGGAACAGCTTACGGCCTAGTTTGATCAGAAGTCAAAGGCTTACAGGGAGCTGTAGCACCAACTTCCAATCCACCGGATCAGAACCAGCTGTAGTACCCTCGTCGAGAGAATGTATGGTGTCCAATTTGCACTCAGAACTATACAGCTAATGAGTCTCCAGTTCTAAAGCAAAATCTGAGAATGACACAAAGATTTTGTCCTCTGTGCAATGCATTATCGCACGAGACAGCCTTTTGCCCATTTAACCCCCGAATCATTCAACAGAAGAGGACTCCTTATCAGAACTCTTATCCATATCATCAAGGGGCACCAAATGCGACACCGAGGTATGTCACACCGAATAACCAACAACGCATGGCCTTACCTGCACCACCAGAGACAACTAACCAACAAGTAGCCCATGTGAACTTGACAACAGTGGAACATGAAATACCATCACCACCTCAACCTGAGTAGCAGCAATGGTATGGGTCGAATGAGCCATTTGTGGATCCAGCTATTAATGAATATTATGTGACCTATGCAGCTCAACCTCAGCGTCAAGGTGGTAGAAACTACGGCTACTATGGATGCGACAAAGGACACCAAATTGCTGAATGTTCTTACAAGGGGCAATACACATCCTTCTACTGAGAATGCGATTATGGACACTGCTACAAGAACTATCCATTGAGGTCTAGAATGAGTGCACCATTAAATCTCATCACAATACAACCAGCAATAGTTCCAGCGGGGATGCCACCGAAAAAAACAACATTTCCAAGCCCCGGTGTTAGCCGTCACATGAGCACAAAAGCGGATCACCACCCCCGTCAGTATCCGACGACCAACCCTCAACTTCAGCTTCATATCCAAATGTGAGAAAAGAAGGAAGACAATACCACAAAATACGACATTGAGTACAGAGAGCGCAAGTAGAGGAAAAAACACAAGAAAAGGGCAAAACTGTAGAACCTCCTGCTGATGAAGAACCGGTACCACGAGCGAGCTCACCATTACGTACTGATCAAAATAATCAGTTGCACTACCATGAGCCACCTTTCGAAATGGTGGATCCCAAGGATCCGCACACTGAAGTGTTGGCAAGTCTGCTAGCAAGCCATGTCAACTTATTCATGGGAGAGTTAATATGGATTGCGCCACAAGCCAAGAGCCTTCTGGCTGAATGGGCCAAATCAGAAGTAAAACCAGTAACACCAAATCTCATATATTGTGCAGGCTATGAAGAGACAAGTAACGTCCTCCACATCGGGGCAGTGTGGAAAAGTGAAAAATGTGAAAGATTCAACTAGTTGCAATATTTTCATATTTGGCATATTGAGGCCAAAACTTGTTTTAGACTTAGAAGTTGACTTTTCAAAATTCATTAGTCTAAATTTCATTTGAATAAACACTTTTTGAAAGTGTGGGAAAGATGAAATGCGAGTTTGAGTAGATTCAATTTGAATAAGTTGGGTACATTGAATCTAGACCCAAAATTGGTAGGGTTAGCATTTTGGTGGGAAAGCCAAGTGGCCAAATAGGGTTTAGACCTGCTATAAAAGGATGTAACTCGTGGAGAGAGTCATCTTCTCTCTTCTCTATCTCGTTTCATGCTTATACATGGTTCTCTTGGGTTCTACTATCCATTGGTGCACTATCTTGGTGATTGCTTGCAATTCTATGTGTAGAATGATCTATATTTGTTATTTTTGGATCCACACGTGTGAAATACAGTAGCTTGCTGGTTTTGTATGGAAAGCAACAATACATAATCATTTCATTCAAGTTTGATCAAGTTCTATTAGTGTTTGCATCTCAAATTGTGTGTAGATGCTGATTTTTCTACATTGGTGAAATTGGTAGTGTATTTCTCTTTCTAACCAAAGATCATTCAAGTAGATTGGATCTTAAGGATCTGAAATCTTTCACATGGTATCAGAGCTTGTGTTTCAGGTTATGAAGAAGGAAATCAGATCTATCAATGATTTGGTGAAGATATCAAGTCTAGAGCATGCTAGAGAGGATTCTACACCAAAATCGGATTTTTTGCTTTTGTAGATTGGATCTTTTGTAGATCAAAACACTAAATAGGTCAATATACTTGTTCAATTCCGTTTTTTGAATTCACATGCTGGATTTGGCCGACTTTTGGATCATTGGTTCAGCCTAAGTGGTGGCTTATAGATTGCATATCAAATTTTCAGCATTTGCATGTAGATTTGAAATAGTCAATTTTTTGTGATTTTGTCAAAACTTTAATTTTGATTGGATCTCTAGATAGTGAGGTTGTTGGACTTCATTTGAGTGTGTTTCAATCTTAGGAAGTGACAAAAGTCATTAGATTGAGGATAGATCATAGGTTGATCAAGATTCCATAATTCTATGTGTTGATTTTCTTGGATAAGTGCTAGAAGAGAATTTGTGAGATAGTTTCAAATCTTGGTGATTTCTTTTGAAAGCATTTGTTGTTGTTCAAAGGAGTGCTTTGTGCATTGAAACAGGTTGAAAGAGAAGATCAGGTCATTGCTACATGGCAACCTCAATTGGAGTCATGTTGAAAGCCAATGATAGGCTTACCTCAAGTAACTATTCATTATGAAAAGTGAGGATGGAGTCACTTCTTGAGATGAATGATATTTTGAATTTTGTTGTAGGTTTGGAGGAGAGACCAGCAACACAACAAGATCAATTGAGGTATGACAAGAGGGCCAAGAAGGCTCTACACATAATAAAGATGAATGTTACCAATGAACTTCTTAAGGAAGTTGGTAAGTGCACATCATCTTTGGAAGCTTGGAATTCATTGAAGAAGTTTTATGAATCCAAGTCTACTTCTAGAGTGTTAACTCTAAGAAGGCAAATCTTTTCTTGTTTGCAAAAGAATGAAGAAAGTTCAAGTACTTTTGTTTTGAGAATGAAAGCATTGAATGATGAGTTAGCTTGCATAGATGAAAGTATTAAGGAAGGAGAACTTATTCAAGTGATTCTTAATGGCTTGTTGGATGCTCATGCTAACATTGTTCAAAGTATTGCTATTCAAAAGACTTTGCCAAGTTTGATGGATCTTCAAGAGATCTTGATCAATGAGGAATATAGGTTTCAAGCAAGAGATGGATCTACATCGACACTTCAAGAGGATGCTATGTTCACAAAGGGCAAATTCAAGGGCAAAACCAAAAGCAAGTGGTCTAAAGGGCAAAATCAAGTGGATGCTTCTTCAAGTGGCAAAAAGAAGGATAGATCAAAGCTCAAGTGCTTCTATTGTGGCATGAAAGGACACTTTGCAAGCGAGTGCTACAAGAAGAAGAGAGATCAAGGAGACAAGCAAGGTAATCTTACTCTTGATGAGGATGGTTTGGATGTGCAAGATGCAAATGATGATGCTTTTGTGATGTCTTCATGTATGCTTGCTAATGATGGAGATCTAGATCCTTGGTAGATTGATAGTGGAACAAGTTCACACATGACCTTTTACAAAAAGTACTTCACTTCTTTGTTGGCATATGGAGATGACAAGAGGGTGATCTACATGTCCAATGATGGTGAGTGTGCAATCAAAGGGATTGGCACAATTCCTATTTCTCTCTCTACAAATAGGAATGTTCATTTGGAGGATGTCTTATTTATTCCATCTATTACCAAGAATTTGCTTAGTGTGAGTCAAATGCTAAGTAAGGGCCTCAAGGTGGAGTTTGATAGAGAAAGTTGTTCAAACTTGATGCTTGTGTTATTGCTAACCAAGTTGGATGTGCTGCAAATGAGCAAATTTATATTCAAGAGGTTTGGCACAAAAGGATGGGACACCTCAACTTCAAGTCATTGGAGGTAATGGCAAGGAAGAAGGTTGTGATTGGTGTTCCAAGTTCCTTAAGTAATGACAAGCATGTTTGTGAGTCTTGTACTTTGTCTAAGTCACATAGACTACCTTATACTAGATCTATTTCTAGATCTACAAAGCCTTTTCAACTTGTACATTCGGATATTCATGGATTTACTACAATTAGCAATAGTGGAGCTAAGATGTATGTAACATTCATTGATGATTTTAGTAGATTTTGTTGGATCTATCTACTAAAGAGCAAGGATGAAGTGTATGATGTTTTTGTGAAGTTCAAGAATGCAAGGGAGAACCAATTTTTCACAAAGATCAAGTGCTTGAGAGGTGACAATGGTGGTGAGTACATATCTAACAAGTTCAAGGCCTTTTGTGATGAGCATGGGATCAAGAGGGAGTATACAACATCAAGGACCCCACAACAAAATGGAGTGGCTGAAAGGAAGAATAGAACTTCATGTGAAAGTGCTAAAGCTATGAGGTTAAGTGCTAATCTTGACAAACCATTTTGGGATCAAGCTTTGTTGTGTGCCAATTTCTTGTGCAATAGGTGGCTGAGTGCTATTTTGGATGGAAGGACACCTTTTGAGATGCTATTCAAGAGGAGGCCGAGTGTCAACTTTCTAAGAACCTTTGGATGCACATGCTATGTCAACATTATCTTGATGATAGGAACAAGGAGGATCCATCTTCAAGAAGAGGTATTTTTGTTGGATATAATGAGGTGAGTAAAGCCTACAAGGTTTACATTCCTCCTACTAACAAAGTGATTGTTGGTAGAGATGTCATTTTTTATGAGGAAAACATTCCAAAGGTGTCTTCAAGCATGATTGATGGTAAAGTAGATGGATCTAACATTCTTGATGTTGATGAGAAGGATCCTACTTTGGATGGTGGTGATGATGGACCTTCATCAAGTCAAAACTATCTCATGTCTGAGCAATTTCATGTGGATGTGTGCAAATTGTCAAGATATGGTAAAACTAGCTACATTGGTGAGCATTGTTTTGATGTTGGATTTGTACTAGCATTCTTGGCTGATTTTGCTGATGGAAATGAAGCTATTGGAGGTTCATTATGTCACTCATCCATGGCTAAGTTCTCAAGTGTTGAGCTACTTGGTGCCAATACTTGGAGATTGTAAATTTTTGGTGGATTCATGGTCATTTTCTTGTGTCAAGTAGATCTTGAAGATGGACTAGTGCAAACTACTTGGTTTACGGAGTCATGTGGTGCTGGATTTGCATCATTAATGTACTCACCTACTCATGGATTTTCAAGGTTTGATGGTTTCTTGTGGCAAGATGAAGATGGAGGCTCATTCATGGAGTATCATGGTGGATACAAGGCAACAAAGGACAAAGGAGGAGGAGACATGCAAGCAAAAATTGATCACTCACATTTATTGTTTGTTTGCTGTATTTTTCCAGACAGTTTAGAGTTGGAAGCATGGTGGAATCATTTTATTTACATTCTATTTGATTCTTCATTTTCTAGTCACATTTTTACATGTAAAATTGATGTAAGAAATAGTGAAGCATCCCAAGTGGACACTATTCTCTATATCAATTATGGTTGTTTCTATTTTGAGTATTACATGATCATTGAAAGGAGATCTATTCTTAGGAAGAAGATCATTCTTATGATGGATCAAAGTTCTATTGGCAAAAACTATGCTAGGAGCATTGGAAGCTAGAAAAGCGAGTTTTGAGGTACATCATTGGAACTCGAGATTTTGGCATATTGTATGAGGGATCATCATCTAATCTTTTTGGATTTTCAGATTCGGACTATGCTGGAGATGTAATGGATAGGAAATCAATTAGTTCTTATTGTATTTTCATAGGTGATGGAGCTATATCATGGATGTCAAAGAAACAAGCCACTATCTCATTGTCATCTAGTGAGGCCGAGTACAAAGCTCTTACACATTGCACAAAGGAGATGGTATGGATCAAAAGGATGATCAAGGATCTTCACTTGCTGGATCTTTCAGAGAGCCCAATCATCTTTTGTGACAATCAATCAGCCCAAAGAATGGCATCCAATCCTATCTTTCATGCTAGGAACAAGCATATTGAGATACAATATCATTTTGTGAGGGAGCGAGTCATTGTAAATGAGGTGGAGCTTCAACATATGTCTTCAAGGGAATGTGTAGCTAATATCTTCACCAAAGCATTGGGAAAAGACTTGCTCATGAAGCATAGGACTTCACTTGGAGTATTATCAAAGTCTATGCTAAAACTAGTTGAAGAGGGAGTGTGAAAGATTCAACTTGTTGCAATATTTTCATATTTGGCATATTGAGGCCAAAACTTGTTTTAGACTTAGAAGTTGACTTTTCAAAATTCATTAGTCTAAATTTCATTTGAATAAACACTTTTTGAAAGTGTGGGAAAGATGAAATGCGAGTTTGAGTAGATTCAATTTGAATAAGTTGGGTACATTGAATCTAGACCCAAAATTGGTAGGGTTAGCATTTTGGTGGGAAAGCCAAGTGGCAAAATAGGGTTTAGACCTGCTATAAAAGGATGTAACTCGTGGAGAGAGTCATCTTCTCTCTTCTCTATCTCATTTCATGCTTATACATGGTTCTCTTGGGTTCTACTATCCATTGGTGCACTATCTTGGTGATTGCTTGCAATTCTATGTGTAGAATGATCTATATTTGTTATTTTTGGATCCACACGTGTGAAATACAATAGCTTGCTGGTTTTGTATGGAAAGCAACAATACATAATCATTTCATTCAAGTTTGATCAAGTTCTATTAGTGTTTGCATCTCAAATTGTGTGTAGATGCTGATTTTTCTACATTGGTGAAATTGGTAGTGTATTTCTCTTTCTAACCAAAGATCATTCAAGTAGATTGGATCTTAAGGATCTGAAATCTTTCACAAAAAACACAACAGCACCCTGCCGATCAAGCACAAGAAATTCAAGCATGAAGCAACAGTGGTAGATGGAGGATCAGGTGTAAATTTAATCTCCACTACTTTGTATCAGAAGTGGGGTTTACAAGGATTGAAAACAACAAAATTCGCCATCAAGCTAGTGGATCAATCTTGTGTAAAACCAAAAGGTGTAGTTGATGACATCCCTATGAAAATAGCAGGAATGCAGTTTGTGATCACTTTTGTGGTGATGGATATACCAGAATTCCCTTCTGCCTACCATGTTTTACTGGGAAGACCATGGTGAGGACTACACAAGTAGTTCTCAACTGGAGTTCAGAAAAACTCACCTTTGAGAGTAGGCTGTAAAGGTCGATCCAATCTCATGGGCGGTGAAATCTATTGCACCCAAGGCTGATAATGGATCGTCCACCATAGATCATTACGATTTTGAAGTAGATATCTCAATGATTGATTGCATGGCTGGACATGCTTGTCAACATGATTCAGATATAGAACCCAACACATCTTCACCCAAGTGCTATGAGATGGACATGCCAATCACTTTTGGGGTGAATATGATCAATGTCGAATGGTTGTCAGCGAAAGCTATTGAGAACCTTGTGGACAATTATTTAGTTCCTTGGCAACATGCTTTTACTTACAATAAGGAGACTGGACTAACCGATGAGCAAGTCTCGCAACATATGGACCTAGATCACTATGGAATCAAGAGAGTACCAGCTCAGCTGCCACAAAAATCTGCAATGGCTAAAGTCTCAAAGATAGGTCCACCAAGGGCACCTGTGAACAAGAAGAACTAGTTGAAACAACGCTACAACTAGGTGATCTGATGGAGTGATCTACTAGAAGAGGCCATAGCTACGGTGGATGTTGATATTTGCAACCACGAGACGAATATCACACCAATTCCAAAGAAAAATGACAAGGATGAATCCAACTATGTGACCAGGAAAAGCAAAAAGAAGGTATTGGATTTCTTGAAGTCAATCCGAATGGACTCAAATGCAACGTCATCTTTCTCAAAGATGACTGAAAATCAAAGGATGACCAGTTAGGCTAAGATCAATATGATGAAGGAGGAATCTCACCAAGCATCAGTTCACGAGATGTTTGATACCTTCAGAAATACACCTTAGATGACGTAGTAATTATGATGCTGCAAGTGCAAAGAAAACCTGAGTAGAATCAGTAACAATTTGACAAAGTGTATCATTATGTTGGCAAGTTGTTGATCTCCATGAGAGGGAAAGTGAAATAACTCCATGACACTATTGTGATTGTCTTAAGGTGTCCGCCTCCCATTGCTTGTTCATATGAAAGTATGTATGTAAATGGACGTTTTTACAAATTTGAATTCTCAATGCATTACAAAACAAGATAATTTTGGTGTTGATATTCATTTTGATTCGTTGAGTTTTAGTAGCTCAAAGAACAAGAATCCAAAAAAACAAGGCTACAATACTTCATTGTTTCCAACAAGATATTTTATTTTGATTTTGGTTTTGGTTTTGGTTTTATAGTGTTAATTGTCATATCAGTCGGGCACTGATCCCGTAGACGACTACTTGGGTTAGCCGGATAGCCACACGTAGGAAAAGTTAGCCTGTACAGAGTTTTATATAGTGTATGCTATACTCAAGGGCATGTCTCGAGTTTGTCAGTCAAATTTGGCCATATCAGGCCCGCAGGTGGTAGGCCAATTTTAGGACACCTGTCCTTTCATGCAATTGGGACTTTTACTATATGTACAGTTTTCTCTTTGTAATCATAAGCTTTTGTTGTGCCACCTTTGAGAGCTTGGGAGGAGTGTCTATGGTAATTGATTATGTGATCTGCATATTGCACTAGATCCTAACAGGATTTTAACAGCTAGGTGAACATGCCGATGTAATCAAGTCCTCATTTCTCAAATGGTGTTTGAGCCAATACAGGATGTTACAGCTCACAGTTCACCTTCGTTGATCTGCGTGCCCTCTAACATATATCACATTGCTTGATATATGCCTCAGCATCCTTGTGCATTGTTGGCCACTAGCAGCCGGTGGATTGTAGAATGTTGCGTACTATTACATCCACTGCAAAGTGTCTGCCACCCATTGCTTCATGCGAGAGAGACATGATCTGACTTGTCTCATGTTTAGTCTCTATTGGTTTTAGAAGATTAATTTCAGATGCTGATGTATTTATTAAACTAAGGGTAATAGCTCTCTGATCTTAGCTGTTTTTGTTGATGACACTTTAATGTTTGGTAATGATACAAGAAACCAAGCAGCAGATAAGCCAAGAGTTTGAAATTACAGACCTTGAAGAAGCTAGAAAATTCCTAGTAACTAGCAATAAAATACTTTCTCAATAGAGTTATGCCTATAAAATTCTAACAAACTATGCAATGCTAGAATGCAAAGGGAAAGAGACTCCTATGGCACTAGGAGTATCAAAAGAAGACTGTCCAAGAACTGAGTAGGAAGAGTTCAAAATGAGTAATACACCTTTTTGAAATCAGATCGGAGCTCTAATGTAGTTGACTGTATGTACTCAGCCAGACTTGGCCTTTCCTGTTTATGCTTTAGCACAGTTTTCTAACAATCTATGAAGGCACCATTGGGAGCTGGCAAAGAGAATCTTACGATATCTCAAACATACCACGGACCTTGGCATTGTGTATTCAAAGTAAGATGAATCCATTTTAAAGGCATACAACGATGCTACATGGGCAAGTTCGAAGGATGATAACAAATTTGTCACTGGCAGATGCTTCATGATATGTGAAGGGCCAATAAGTTGGGTTTGCAAAAAAAAAACTCTTGTCGCACAATCCTCATGTGAAGCTGAATATGTAGCAGCTTCAAATAATGCAAACGAGATCGTGTGGCTAAGGCAACTGTTGAATGAGCTAGGAGAGCAGCAAGCAGAAGCTACTGTCATGTATATAAATAATACCAACGCCATCTCCATGACTCAAGACCCTGTCTTCCATTCCAGGACAAAGCACATTCCACTCAAGTACCACCGTATCAGAGATCTTGTGCAGAAACAGGAAATTTAGATTGAGTATGTGAAGACCACAGAAATGACAACAGATATTCTAACCAAGCCCCTTGCAAAACAACTGTTCAAAAGACACAGGAAGAACATGAGAATCAACTGAAGGAATTATCAATTCAAGAGGGAGTCTTGGAAATGAACTTCACTTCCCTTCATCCCTGGATACTACCATGTGGGACGAATCGGATCTCGCAAAAGCGGTCGCAAGTACAATCCATTCAAATGGCAGCGAACAGCTGCAACTAATCGACGCTTAAGCACAGCCTTTTAGTTACAAGACCAACTTAGAATAAAATGTATGATAGTATATATAATTCTGCCATTAAGCAGAGAAAGAATTGAGAGAGAGGAAAACTAATAGCACAGAATAGAATAGCAGCAAGACTCACACGCTGATATTGCAGCAGACTGTAAACTCTCCTCCAAAAAGGAAAATCTATGAGCAGTAGATCATTTCTATCAGTTTCCATGTTGTGTATGCATGAATTATCTAGTATTGTTTACATGTCTACCACAGTTCTGATCAATGAAACATATTGCTTTCACAACTAGTAAGTTAGCTGCAGGTTTACGGGCACAAAAAAACAAAGGTGACACTTCTCTTCAGGTTTTTTGGCATTTTTGCATGTTGTTCCGTAGTAGTAGAATGTGTTAATATGCATAATTTTTTGCACTACCCAAAATTTGCATTTTTTGCACTACCCAAAAAATGCGACAATCGATCAAATAACACACGTTTCCCCACCTACAGTCCTATGGGCTGCAGTTGAAGCCGAAACCTAAAAGCCAAAAACAAAACAAAGGTTAGTTTCAAAAGCAACAGACCACTAACAAAGTGCCAAATCCGGGTATAATAGTGTTCAAAAGGCCAAATCCAAGGAATTCAAGCCCAAAAAGGACATCTGCACAAAAAGAACCAACACCTACAATGTCTACGCCTTGTCCTCAATTGGTAAGATTGACTGCCGAAAAAAGCCTTCAGGTTAAAGCATACCACAAATACCTAGATAGACTAAGCAGTCCAACGAGCACATCCTATACACATTACGAATTGACAGAGACCACGACAATACCACTAGGAGAAGTAGCGTCGACCTATGAGGATCAATATCAACCAGCTTCATTTTGGGGTCCTCTTATGACAGGTGTCGACTATCCAATTGTCGATGAACAAGATTATCAGAAATGGCCACCAGACTCTTATGGTTATTATTGAAAACCTCAAAATCTATAAGAGAGAGCCATTTCGTATGTTTTGGATCATCTTCTACTTTTCCTAATAAAACTTTGTCCATTTCATCTTAATATCAATCTCTCTCTCTCTCTCTCTCTCTCTCTCTCTCTCTCTCTCTCTCTCTCTCTCTCTCTCTCTCTCTCTCTCTCTCTCTCTCTCTCTCTCTCTCTCTCCCATGGCCTCTACTTCATGTTTATGTAGTTTTATATGTTCTTTGAGCAATCGTAGAAAGGTTTTTTACAATTTTGTCCTATGGCAACTTTAAGCTCGTTGCTCAAAGAGACTAGCCATGTGGCATACTATGAACCTTAGATGTACAGTCAATCGATGGTCAGGCATGATACATATGGCACGCTGGCTGTGGCCAACTTTAAGCTCCTTGGTGAAAGAGACCCATGTGTCATATTGTGATATTCACATGTGCAGCAAATCGACGGCCAGCCATGATACATGTGGCACTCTCCTCACTCCTAGAGAACACGATATGCAAGAAGTTAAGGTGATGGGGACGGAGTTACTGATACTGACGTCTGCTGGGGGAGCCTATGGTGTGCAAACCTAATGAATGTTGATAGAGCAGAGCTACTGACGTGATACTCCAGTTGTGGCGCTATGGCGGCGGGCAGATATTATGGGTGTCATTCGTTGTTACAATCGCTTTGTATCTTCTATGGGTTTCTCTCTCTCTCTCTCATCTTCGATAAACCTCTACTTCTTCTACTTGCCATCTTTCGTGTTTGTAGCAGCTCCTCCACTATCTTCATCGCCTGTTCCACTTGAAATCGAACCGTCACTCTGGAATTGAAAATCTGGAATTGAATTTTTGATTGCAGCAGTTAGCTAGTAACCAAAGAGATCATATCGCGAAAGCTGCAGACTGAGCTAAGAATGGAGCTTGATGTGTAAAAAACTCGTTGTCAACAGGACCTCAAGCATCAATATTCCAGGAAATTCAACTTAAGTTGGATCAACTTGGATGCCAATGAAATTTGAATGTGACGTAGAGTCGGGAGGAACAGTCTGGGGCCATTGAGCGTCTGTCCAGAAGCATCCCCGATCTGACCAGGCACTCAAGACGTCCTCATAGTTTAGTTTAAGAAAGGATTTTTTTATTGTGACCTTCTTTACTTATGATTTGTATCGGCCGTGCGATCATTGCTTCCACCTGTTGATTGCAGGTTTTTCTTGAATTGGATCATAAGGATTTGCAAGAAGATCAAGCCTTGAGGAAAAGATCGACAGGCTTAGAAGGAATCACCAAACTCCCAATTCACCATGTATCTATCTCTCTCTCTCTCTCTCTCTCTCTCTCTCTCTCTCTCTCTCTCTCTCTCTCTCTCTCTCTCTCTCTCATCTTCCATAAAGCTCTACTTCTTCTACTTGCCTTCTTTTGTGTTTGTAGCAGCTACTCCATCGTCTTCATCGCCTGTTGCACTTGGAATTGAACCGTTACTCTGGAATTGAATTTCTTCTGGCCATCAATTTGTCTACAACGGCTCATTTTTGGCAATCCTGTGAAGCGGACGATTTGTGAAAAGCTGCAAGTTTCTTGTGGTTAGCTAGGCTCTCAGTGTCCTTCCTTCCTTCCCATTGGGTAGACTTTGTCAGGCCACATGTTCAATATTGATAGCAGGATTCTCCAGAAGGCAAATGCGCGCTTGTAATTATTGGTAGGAAGTTAGTAGCATGAGCTGGAAGGTTGAGTAAAATATGAAAGAACTGGCAATGATGCAAAGGAGCTACTTCTTCTTCTTCGTGGTTTAGGGGATTTGTAGGGAAAGCAAATTATTAAAAATTGTTTCAACTTTTGAAAATTCAGAAAAATATCTATTCCGCATCCTGGCTACTACCAACAACCTCCACCAGTCGTTCCACCACCTCAGTCTCTCTCTCTCTCATCTTCCAGAAAGCTCGACTTTTTCTACTTGCCTTCATTCGGGTTTGTAGAATATCCTCCATTGTCTTCATCGACTATTGCACTTGAAATTGAACCGTTACTCTAGAATTGAGCTCATAAAATGGATTTCTTCTGTTCATCGATGATTTCTTTGTGCAACAATCTACGGCAGTTCATTTTTGGCAATCGTGTAAAGCGGACTATTTTTGAAAAACTGCAAGTTTTTTGTGGTTGGCTAGGCCATCAGTGTCTGAGTTTCGCTGGTTTGGTGCTGTAACAAGGACTTTATTTCTTACCAAAGGTTCATCAAGGGTAGCTGTATCAGGAGTGTCATGGCTCATCCCAAATATGCCCATCCATATCCGGCAGAAGGTCAAGCTTACGGTTGCCTTCCTCAGAATATCTGACACCCGTTTTTGGCTTTGCTCAGTTTCACGTGGAAGAATTATTGGATTTAGCTGCCGCAAGTTGTGCGATTTGAAATCTCAGGCACGTTATTGGATAGCAGGCTATCCAACTAATCCGCATCCTGGCTACTATTAGCAGCCTCCACCCGTCGTTCCACCACCTCAGTGCTACTAGCAGGGGTCCGAAACAAAGTAGAGGTTGTCCAGAGGGATCATTTGGGAATATATCTAAGCAAAGTCTTTAGGAAAGATATCCGATTTGATGAAGGCAATGTGGCATTCCTGATAGACTGCCTTTGCACTAAGCTGCATGCGAGTAGGAAGAGTATGAACGATCACATAACTACCGTGGAAATGCAATTCACATGATAAAATCAAACATGATGGAGGCAAACTTATTCGTGTTGGGAGTTTTGCCCACTACATATCTGGATCTGTGCATACGTCACTGGTCACAGACCAAGTGTAAACATAACATCAGACCTGTAAATAGGCGATGGATGACCACATATAGTAGTGTTGCTGGTTATCATGATAGAATCTTTTCCTTCGTGGCTCTTATGACTACCATGGATTGAATTAAGATTCATATGGATTTTATTAATAAAAAAAAGACACCCTAAACATTGTTGAGAATATTTTTATAGACCTCCCTAATTATGTTGATAGCCTTGCGGATGAAAAAAGATTTTGCAATTTTCATATTTTGTACAATATTTGCCTGTTTGGAAAAAGAAAATGATGCTTTGACTATTGGTATCCCTACCCCCACTAAACCCCTTCTCTCACCAAATCCATTGATTTTTATTGATGACCTTGATGAGGATAGTGCTTCCCAACTAGAATCCTTCTCACAAGAAATATGTGAAGCGGACAATCAGCATTCCTTTGAGTTTTGTCAAGCTAAGAGTTGCCAAGTACCTTTGGTTCTCGGTCGTACTATTGAGTTTAAGTCTACCAAGACTTCCTACAAGCCATGGAGTCTTCCGTCTATAAACTTTTGGCACCTATCTCTATTGATCTTCGAATTGCTCTTGCCCATCTTACTGATGCTAAAGTACAGGCCTACAAGCAAGCCACTATACATAAGAATGATGCCTTTGACACCCCTGTTGCCTTTAATACTGTCATAAAAATGAGCAGATTTGAGACGTTGAGATGTACTTCTGAACAAACCTGGGCCAGAACTAGAAGTCATTTTTAAACTGGTTTTAACGGAATGAATTTGCATCAAGCTAGGATCTTGAATTGGAAAAGACCTTTCTTTAAATGTAGATGCGGTGACTAATGCAAAAACAACTTTTCCTTTATTTGGTTTAACCACGCTATCTGTTTTATGATGAATAACCTTCTCAAGTTTTTTCCATGGTGCTTCCCTACAGAACCAATTGAATGTCTTTTTTCTCTATTAAAGTGCCTATATAGGAATGTGTGTGTGCATGTAAACGTGTTTGTCAGGGCATATGAATGTCAAAAATCACACCTACTAATGGTTACTGGTTAGTTAGGGTTAATATTTACTTGGTTGGTAGTAAGGAGTTTCTCAGTTAGTTAGGGTGATGAGTTAGGGTGTAGTCAGTTTGGAGCTATACAGTAGCTAGTTTTAGTAGTTTGTAGTTGTGAGTAGCTATTTAGGGTGAGTAGTTAGTTAGGGTTAATAGTTAATACGAGTGAGATAGTTAGTGGATAGTTCGGGTGAGTGGTTAGCAGTTAGTTAGGGTGAGTAGTTAGTCAGGGCTGTAAGATAGTCAGGGTTACATATTTAGTTATAGTTAGCAAGCCTGTAGTTAGTTATAGTTAGTACTTCAAAAAAAATACGTGATTGTCTTGAGATGACATGATCGTCTTTAGATAGGTTTTGAAGTATGGGAGAAGGGATTTTCTAATGACCTTTACATTGGGAAATCTTGCCATATAAGATGGCAAGGTTGTTAGCGGAGCCATTTTTGTGGAAAGATAATCCAATGGAATGGTCACTGGAAAATTCATTCACTAATGTAAAGGATGGCCAATGCTACCAAAAAAGGCAGGTATGACCTCAATCAACTTTATGGAAGTCAAAGCAAGCTGAGATCTTTATGAAAATATTTATTGGCATAGCTTACCTCTTTTCATGAACTCAATGGTTTTTGCAGAATTTAAGACTCTACAGATACTAAAGAAGGAAATCCTTTATGTATATAAATGGGATATTGTAGGGGTCAAAACAGTCTGTTGCCTAAATTTGTTTCTTTGGAGTTTTATATGTTCATTCACCTAATTGAATTCACTTTCAAATGATGCCTATGTTTAAGAGCATATATTCTGCCTTTGTGTTGAGGCCACTCCACAGCCCAGAAGCCACTATAAATATGGAAGGATTATGTTTTGGTTGCAAAGCCTGAGTCAACAATATACTAGACAAGTATAGCCTTTCATTGGCATTGTAGTGAACGTTATCCATCTACGAAGGACTGGTGACAGAAGGTGTTGTGTGCTATTGACATACAATTGTACAACCACGAATGCCATGTCATTATCGAAAGTTACATTGTTGACATTGTTAGCAAAATTATCAAAAGCTATTCTAAACGAAGCTATCTACAAAAAGGGGCCATCTGATAGGGACCTGCGTGCTGAAATTTCGCATCAAAGATGTACCACGTCTCAGCTCTTTGAACAATCAAGACCACACAATGTGTAGCTGGAACAAGGGGGCCAACTAGCTCTTCTGCGCTTACATCTTCTATTGGAACTGCTCAGGCAACGTTGGGAGCTAAAGATCAACTTCTTTTAAATCTTGAAGCTGAAGGGCAGCCTTCCTCTTAAAGGGCAAAGAATGAGCCTACAGCTATGGCTCAATATACACAAGTTACTCAAGCTTGTCACAATTACCAAAGCACAAACTTTTATTCAAATAGTAACTTCGAATGTTTTTCTACAAGTAATCAATCGTCTTTCTGTTGTTTCTAAATCAGATTGCAAGGCACAGTGGAGAAAGAAGAGGGTGGGGACAGCTCTTGGCCATCAGCGCTGGCGCTGATGGTCTGGTGCTACCATTTTTTTCTTGTTTTTTTTGAGACTTTAATAAACCATGAAACAAAAAATGGCAGCTTTGGACCATCAACGCCAGCGCTGATGTTCTGGAGCTGCCAATGTTTTTTCGATTTCTTATACTAAACTCTAAACAAGCAAAGAAACGTAAACAAAGTTGGCAATGAAAGAAAAAATGGCAGCTCCGGACCATCAACGCCAGCGCTCATGGTCCGGAGCTGCCATTTTTTTTTCATTGTCATCTGTGTTTGTCAAAAACAAGCTCATAAATGTAAGGAAAAATGGTAGCTCCATACCAGCGCTGATGGTTTGGAGCTGCCATTTTGTTTTCATTGGTGGCCATTGTGTCGTGATGGAACCGTTGAAAGTGTTTTGCTTAACATGATTTGTTCACTACCAGAAAATTTGGTACATTAGTAGATCCATCATCTGCTTAGAATTCGTCTGCCATGACCTCTTCCGCATAGCATGCTTAGACGGCTTTCACTGCAGAATGACTGATTGACATGAAAAACGAAAAGAAAAATGCAGCTCTGGACCATCAGCGGTAGCGTTGATGGTCCGAAAATGCCATTTTGTTTTCAGATTTCATTAGTGCCGGTACAAGCTTACCCACACCATGCTGTTCCTTTGGCTACTCGCTGGTCAATTCTTGGCTGCTTGCTGGTCGCTCTCTCTTCCTGCTTGAACGAAATCGCTCCTCTCCTTGGCTCCTCGCTCCTTAATTCCTCTTCGATCTTTTGCTCTCCTCTTGGCTCCTCTTCTTTGCTCTTTTGGTATACAAAGTTAGGGTTTAGGGTTCAAGTTTGGGTTTACCTGATGAAGTAGCACCTGCCCAAAGACAACCCTGGCAATTACTATTGACAACTCATCCATTTATGTACATTGGATTTCAATAATTGTTAGAGTCGTGCCTTAGAGTAACCCAATGTAAGGACATCTCTTTCAACTAACACATGTAACTATTGTAATGAAGACATGCCAAGTCTCTTTTAGGGCAATAACCCTATTCACTTCTCCTTATGCTCTCTCTCTCTCTATCTCTCTCTCTCTCTCTCTCTCGATGCTCTCTCCCGATGCTCTACCATATTGTGATTGTGATTGAAGAGAATGCTCGTGAGTGCTATTGGAAGATCAATCGGTGATACAATACTGCAAACAAAGGTGAGAATGATTTGAAAAATGGTAGCTCGCTGATTATGAAGGATGTATGTTGTGCTTTATGATTTGGAATGAATGCTTACAACCTGCTATGATTATTGTTGTGTAGTAACAAAGATTGGCCTACAAATTGTGATTGAACACTCTTACAGACAAGCGCTACTTCAAGGAGTAGTTGTGGGCATTTTTTTAAGGTATTTTCTCAGCCTCTTTTGGTGTATGATTGGCCTGGACAGCCAGCCAAATGTTCGCATAAACTTTCATACTTTATGATATGAGCACTATCGCTTGCTAGCGCTCTTTCTGGAGCGGATTTGGGCGCTGGCCAGTGCTGGTTTTTTTCAAGAAAAAATGATTTCTTCCTGCTATTTTGCAGTACATTGCATGCATGCTTTACTGTACACATTTTACAGCATATAATCATGATAAAAGTGCGATGGACCGCTGTCCATGTCCAGATATACAAATGGTTCTAGCATATATGTGATTGATAATGGTGCTCTTTGTATACTCCAGTGTCTGAAACGTGATGTCATTGATTGCTACGGATGATTGCTTTGATAGGATCATAGAAACTATGATGATAACTGCCTATGATAACTAGTATCATGGCTGGAATATTTAGTAGCATAAGTAAAGCTTGGTCTTCTAATAGCTTCTTGAGAAGACGTGTGCACTAAGGTCGATAATCTGGTTATCATGGATATGGTGATGAATGGAATGCTCTTGGAAAGGAAAGCGATAATCTAATAATCTTCAGAATGACAGTGATTAACTATTGGTGAAGACTATGATGTAGGTAGGAGTACTCTATGCTTAACACAATACTTTCGATTTGAATTCTCTAACACATAGGCATGGATGAGAAAAAAAGAGTATGAAAAATAAAGATGCACCAAAAATACACAAATGCAGTGAACAAGAATAATAACAAGAAGAAGATTCAAAAATAGGCATCATGCCATATCTACTATAATTCAATTACATGCAAGCACTAAAAGTTTTGATTTTAGTCAATCATGGTTCATATAGCCCATTTCTAGCCCAAAAACTCCAATTTGTGGCTAAAAATCACTATCTAAGTCTAATTTTGACTTTTCAACTAACATGCAATCATTAGAATCAATCATAATGACTAGAAAATAGCAAGTACAATTCTAAAAAATGTTCAAGATCAATAGCTTCGATGAATTTCAAACAAACACATTGAATACTAGCTCAAAAAAGGAAAAAACTGTCAGAAATCCATAAAGTTTCATCATTTTCTATGGAAAATTTCCACAATAATCATCATTAGGCTGAAAGCAAACTAGAATAAGAAAACTAACTTACTTAGAGGTCAATTCCACCACCAGGAAGTAAAATCCAAGGAGGAAATACCAAAAAGCTGGGAAAAAACAAAAAGCAACTCCACCTTCTGAGCGATGCAAAGCCTTCCTCTGATACCACTATGAAAATTGCCAAGTGAAGGTCTACCTAGATCCAAGTGTTGAAAATAAAAAAGCCATCCATCTTGACTTTTGGGGTTGATGAAATTTTCATCATGCATGTAGTTCTAGAACTTGAAAAGGCCAAAAATGGGTTGTTAGGAACTCAAGCCAATCCACATGCATTAAGTCAAGTTTGCCAAAAGTGACATGCAAAGCAAACTCAAACTTGTATTGGCACATGCATGAACATTTGTACATATGTATTCTAGAAAAAGGAAAATATAGATGAAGTTGCATTTCTCAACATGCAAAGTGGTAGGTGTCAAATTTTTGGTAGAAACTACTCTTAGAAGTGGACCAATAAGAATCAAGGCTTGATCTACCTCAAGCTAGTACCATCCACTATATATGTAAGTGAGTTTTCTCACCATTTTTGTTGATGACTCAAGCATTGAAGCTATTCTCTAGTCATTTTGGATTTTTTCCTTGTAAGCTCGAATTGCACATTCTCTCTCTACCCAAGGAGAAGTCTTTGCTCACACAATAATTTTCTTTGTACTTTCTCCACTCATGTGAAAGTAATCAATTATTGATTGTTAGCATGTTAGATTGTGATTTAGCCATAGAATCTAGAGATAGATATTGGTTTTCAATCTACAATTGATCTATGTGCAAACACAAAGCTTAGAAAGATCATTCACACTTTGAAAGTACATCGATGCCACACTGGTGAACTTCTAGAAGTTTCACTTTGTATCAAAGCCAAACTGATCTTAAGATGCTATAGTCATTTCATGTATGAGAAATTTTGAATTCTATTTAAGCTAGAAAGCAGTTTTTCACAATTTTCTATCATTTTTTTGAGAAGTTTGTGAATTGAAGAGACCGACATGATAAGAGAGGCAACCTCATCACCCCCTTAACAATCTCAAAAACCTCGGTTACAAAAAACTAAAACTATTGATACAAATTTAACCGAACGTCAAAAATAGATGCGTGAGAAGCTTAAGCAACCGATTAAGCCCTTGTCTAGACAAACAAAAACCAAACATTCAGACCAAACTTCCACGTCTGATAGTGCCTCAACGCAAATGATTCCAAAAGTTTCCGAAAACTTTGTGGAACCACCTTTTGATCTCCCACAAAAGTTTAAAGACTTCACACTGGATGACGTTGTTATCCAGTTACCACTGCCACACCGGGAACCCACACAAAGTTCTCACTCCTGTGAAGGACCCGCTTAAACAATCACCTTAAACTTGAAAGATCCTGATGAGGATGTGGATCACATTGTTCACGTTGGAGCCCATCTTACATCAGGTCAACTTTCTGATTTGGAAACCTTACTCTGTAAATACAAAGATGTATTTGCGTGGAATTATGCTGAGATGAAAGGGGTCTCGTCTAAAATAGTGGTCCATATGATTTCTTTAGAGGAGAACGGTAAGCCTATTCGGGCTAAGCCGTACCAAAGTAACCCTGTTTATCGTGAGCGGATCGATGAAGATATTAAGAAATTGTTGGATCTTGTATTCATCTATGAAGTTCAACATACTGATTGAGTATCACCCATTGTGATCGTACCCAAGAAAAATGAAAAGCTTTGTATCTGCGTCGATCTAAAGAATCTTAATGCGGTTACGAAAGAAGAACATTTTCCCTTACCCTTAACTACACAAATCCTTGAGGAAATGGCAAGAGCTGAAGCTTTCAGCTTCCTCAACAGTTTCAATGGCTATTTCCTAATCCAAATAGCCCCTAAAGATAGACACAAGATAGCCTTTGCAACAGAGAATGGGGTTTATGCTTATAACATAATGCCTTTTGGCTTATGTGATGCCCCTTTAACGTTTCAGAAGGTCATGCAAATGGCATTTCAAGACCTGTTACATTGGATTGTCGAGATTTATCTCAATGATTTAGGTGTACATTCTTCAGCCGACAAGCACCTCAAAGCATTAGAAAAAATCTTCATTCACTACCGTGGGTTTGGAATTTCACTCAACCCTAATAAGTGTCAAATCTGGGTCACCCATGGGGTAGTACTCGGACATATCATTTCAAAGGATGGTATTTCTACCGATCCTTCAAAGATCAAGGTAATAATTGAAATGCCCTTATCTACAACAATGAAGGAAGTTTACGTCTTTCTAGGTCACTATTATCGCATCTTTATAATTGATTATGCCAGCAAGGCACGACTTGTTTACAACCAGACGAGTATGGCAAGGATTTCTCCATACGTTTCTTGAGCAGGCAATTGGTGTTTGTTGAAGTAAACTATACCACAACCCTTAGCATCTTGTTCTCTTGTCTGTTTTCTTCAGTTGAGAGTCTATTGACGTCTCCGATTGAGATTTTACTAAGGTCTCCGGTTGAGAGTGAGGTGAGGCCTTCGGTTCAATGTTTAACAGACACAAAAGTGTATCCAAAAGGCAGTCCAACACTAGTGGGCAGCCCTCTGCCTTTTTGGTACAGCGCCCATATACATACATATAACACTCCAAAACGTGTGCTACTATGCTTGAAAAAGTGTGATTTACGTTCTTATAGATAGTTGTTGTCCATTGGCAATGCAACAAACATTCCTAACTTGCTATTCATCAGATTATATTTGACTAACATGTTGTCGATGTACCTCTGTTGTGTAATGTAGATGATTGTTCTTGAGTCGGCTTCTGATTCGTTGTAGCCTTCTTGGAGCTTTTCTGCTTCTGTCGTTTAGAGCCTTTGTTGACATATAGAGCCTGAGAGGAGGAAGTAGACGGAGTGTCTTGACTTCTTATATTATCTTCTTGCAGCAACACAGTGATAACTCTAGTAAGAGCTAAATCTAAGTGTGTCAATATGATCATCACCCAGTTCTCATATGTAGAGGGCAAGCTTCAAAGCAATGTCATAAATACATCTTAATCGTCTATGACTGATCTAACAGCGGCCATCTATTGCAAGAGATTCTTAAACTGAGTAATGTGACTCTGAAGTGAATCACCAACATACATTTTGAATGTGAAGAATTTCCTTCGTAGATGTAACTTAGTAGTTACGTCCCTCACGTCATATGGTGAGTTCAAGATGTCCCAAACGTCTTTGACGTTTTAGCTTCAACTATGTCTCCAATATGTGTATCTGATATATTGAGGATAATAAGCACAAAAGCTTTACCGTCCTTTGATTTTCACTTTGAGTCGTTGTGTTCAGGATTTACTTCTTTACCTATAACAACATCCCATAAGTCGCTGCGAATAGCAAGGTCTTCATCTTAAATTTCCACAAATGATAAT
Organism: Diphasiastrum complanatum; assembly: GCA_029204225.1. Lineage (NCBI taxonomy): Eukaryota > Viridiplantae > Streptophyta > Lycopodiopsida > Lycopodiales > Lycopodiaceae > Diphasiastrum > Diphasiastrum complanatum. The sequence goes on along the minus strand of CM055099.1, from coordinate 62,223,515 downwards.
TGGATCCATTCAGCCTGTTTGCGATAAGACCAACTTTACGGCTCTCATAGGCAATCACACCATCCTTCTGACTTAGTATGGCTCCTAATCCACTTCCACTTGCATCAACAGTCACCTTGAAAGGTAAAGTGAAGTCTGGTTGTACCAAAACTAGAGCATTCACCAAGGCCTCCTTTAATCGATTAAAGCTCCTCTGAGCATTTTCACTCCATTCGAATTTTCCTTTCTTCAACAAGTGTGTGAGTGTTGTTGCTATCCTTAAAAAATTGAATATGAATCGTTGATGATAACATGCAGATCCCATAAATCCTCTTAAATGTCACAAAGTTTTCGGGCTCTTTCACTTTTTAACCACCTCGACCTTACGTTGATCCACCTTGATGCCATCTTTAGTCACCATATGTCCCAAATACTCAATCTCTTGTCGGGCGAACTCACATTTTGACATCTTGGCGAACAATTTATATTTCCGCAACAATTCCAAAACCACTTCCAAGTGTTGAGCATGTTCTTTTAAGTTCCGGCTATAAATCGATATGTCATCAAAGGCATTATCATTGTATATACCGCTCCCTTCCCAACAACTTTAGTTCCTGGTTTATCGGCAAGATGTTTGACTTATAAAACTGACTGGTACCAGATTGAGACTTTGGAGTCCCAAACGTATTATAAGATGTGTTGATTGCAGTCATCCCTTGTTTTTGGTATATTTTAGTCGTCGAAGGGTATTTTTGCTCATGGATCAAAGCTAATTGCATTGTTGAATCCAAAGTTGTACATCTAGCTGCTTCCACATCAGCTCCAATTTGGGGTTGTAACCAGTGTTGGGTGGGTCTCACTATTTTAAATACCAGCCCGGTCATGGTATTGGAGTACTCCTCATTTTTTAATACTAGGCGGATCTATGGTATCAAAGAAAATAAGTTTTCTATTACCAGTCGAGTATGGACATAGACATAATTTGCAAACTTCAAACTGGTATGGATCGAACTGGTATCCCAAAGATAATACCACCCGGTCATAAACCGGGGTATAGATAGTTAGAATTTTATTGTTAGAAATATAAAATGGTGCAACGAAAGCACTGTGCTTATAATTCCAATTAATTTACTAGGACAACTAACACTGAGGAAGTAAGATTTTATTCAATCTATTATGCATTGAAACAATTTGCAGAAGATTAGATGACGAAACTATAGAAATTACATTGGGTTAGTGTTCTAGTCATCTTGCCTTTAAGACAGGATTCGCGGGTAGTTCGAATATCTCTAATTTTGATTTCGACTCCTTCGATTCTCTGACTTTTGTTGGCTTGGTACAAGGCTTCCATGTTCATGTGACATATCATCTTGTGCCACAATATATCTGTCGATTCCTGAGTTTGATTGGCTTGTTCGATTCTTGTTCGAATGTTCAAGTGATACAAAATTTCTTTTCTATTGCCTTTACCAACTAGGTTATCAGAATCTTCCTTGAACAGTTTACAAGAGTTCTTTGTGAAGGTTACTTACATGCTTGTATCGACTATCTTTGCTACTGATAGAATATCCTTGTTAAGAGTAGGGACATAGAGAACTTCCTCTAGTTTCTTGTCTCCCTGATTTGTGTCTAGCTATTATACACCAGTTACATCAACCACGTGTTTAGAATCGTCTCCAAGTATAATGAACCTCGAATAGTTTGTCTTCTTGTACTCAGATAAAATTTGTTTCGAGAAAACAAAATGTGAGGTAGCTCCCGAATCAAGAAGTACTACTTCTTGAATTTTTGAATTAGATGAACAACATAGATCAGCACTAACATAAGCTGCTAAGTTCCTTGTTGCCCTGTCTTCTGCTGCTCTGGAGCATTCTGCTTTGTCTTCGACATAGTTTGAATCTGAAAGTTCGCTTCGATTCTGCTTTTTTTTATTTCTGGGATTCTGATAACAATCTACTGCTGCATGATCCTGTTTATGACAATGAATGCATTCAATCTTTGGATTTAACCAACACTTATCTTCTGTGTGACCTGATCTTTTGCATTTGTTGCAGATATTCTTATCACCAGAATATTTCTGTTGTTTTCCAGATTGTTGATCATTTGTCTTAGACTCATTCTTTAGACGACTTCCTCTCAAACTTAGACTTGTTAGAAGATTTATTCTTCTGAGTAAATAGAGCATTTTCGGAATCACCATTGTCGTCATAGCGTTCACGAGCTTCTACTTCCTCTTTAACTCCATCTATCACCTTTTGAAGTGTCATTGTCGCATCTTTTGCCAATAAGATTCGAGTTGTGTGGAATGACCTGGATAGGGCTCGAAGAAAATAACTAAGCTGTTTTTTCTTTGAAATTGCATTTAACGCGCCAGAATTTTGCAAAGAAATAAACAGGTCTTTAATCTTTCGTACAAATGTGCTCAGGTCTTTGTCGTCCCTTTGTAGGTAAGTTAATTGGTCTTCCAAGCATGGTATGAGTGATCAGAGGAATTATCAAAATGTGTCTGAACGGGTGCTTTAGGAAGTCGATTTTGTTGAGTTCCTTGCTCGGGTGGTCCCCTTGGAGGCGGACCTAAAAGTGCTAATTGAGGCAGGTATTGCAGTGGGTTTTGCCCATATAGCTCTTGAATTTGTACCGGTGGATTGTTTCATTGTTGATATTGATTTTGTGGAGATCTAAAAGCAAATTGAGGCCTAAGAGGCTGATAGTGTCCTCCTGTTTGTTCTCGATGGTTGTATCATGGATTGTAGTAGCAATAGATAGATGTATGGCCAATGAAATCACAGATTTCACATTTGATCAGGAAATTGTCAAAAAGTGGCTTATAGGATGGGCATTCGTTACCAGTGTGTGCACCTTGGCAATGAGGGCACCAAGTGTTCTCTCGTCTATGGTGTACCTGACCAAGGGGTAGCTGACCAGGCATTGAGCTTTGGATAGACTTCAATGTATTTTAAAACTCTTTTGTGAGTTTCTCCATCTGCATTTGGTGTTGTTGATTTAGAAACTCCATTCACAGTATTGTACTTTTACTTCTTCTCTAAGTTCTACTATGGCGATCTCCCCAGCTTACTACTACGAATTTGAACTACAATTGAGATTTATCATATCTACTAAAGTAAAATGTTTATCTCTTGACAATGGCTTTGTCAAAATATCAACCAACATACTGTCTGTATAACAATAACTTAGTACATCTTTATTTTGAACTTTCTTTCTAACAAAATGGAACTAAATTTCTCTGTGTAAAGTTCTATTCTTCCTCTCGACCACTCCATTTTATTGTGGGGTTTGCAATTATTACTCTTAATTATATAATGTATTATGGTGAGGCCCCATCAATAAGCCTAGCTATATAGTACTTTAATACATGTCCAATAGTATCCCCCATCTAAATACGGTCTCTTACATGCATGACATTTAGTTATGGCAAAAAATTGTCGACATGCTTGTTGCTTGCAATGCATTGCATCGTAAAACTTAATATTTCTCATTTGATGATGTGCTCTTTTCACTATTTCAAGAAGTATGTTGGAAGGATGGTCGTGACCATACATTCAAATCATTTCAAATGTTAATATAATTGCTCAATCAACCCCCAAAACAAACCATACACTTGACATCAATCGAACCCTTGAAAATTAATAATATATCAATTTTGCATCAAAACTCACAAACTCTTTTGAAATGATCTTTCCTAAAACTTTGGCCCATCGATACAATGTTAATAAACTACTTTTCTCATTTAAAGATCACAATATATTAAGTGAGAACTTTAAACACCATTATTACAAAGATTTGCCCTTTAGTATCAATTTCTCAATATGCCCCAAGTTTTGATTAGCAAATGTTTGTTCATGAGCCCATTGGAAACAAATTTGATAGCATGAAAATATGACAACCACAAGATTTATATATAAAAAACAAAATGAAGATTATGAGACAATTCTAGAGAGTTGAGACAACTCAAGGACAAACCAATTGAAGCGCAGGCATCCCAAAGGGAGCCAGGAACCACGACTTAGCTTCCCAGCCTTCAACTCTTGCCATCCAAACTCACTTGACATACAAGCAACCAACTCGCCAACAACGATCAGACTTAACCAACTTGAAGTTCCGAAAACCAACATTGAGATCCAACCTGGCGCCATGCCAAATCGCGGGTCCCGATGTGGGTGATTTCCCTCCAAGCAAGCCGCCCAACATACATCAAACTTAACCAACTCGAAACTTCGTTACAAACGAGTAACATCCATTCCAAGCAAGCGGTCTGACTTACATCAGACTTAACCAACTAAAAGTTTCGTCACGAGCGCTGGAAGCCAACCTGGCACCACGCCAGACTGGACAATCATAAACAGGTAACTTCCACCCAAGCAAGCCATCCAACTCAACCGACAGGTTAAAGCCCGTTCCCCAAGAGCTAAACCCATTCACGTTCATGCAAGGAACACTCAAAACCACAAGCCGCGACAGATATGGAAACAACCAATTCCTGGACCAAATGGTCCCGACAGCATACCGCTGACGCCACGAACAGAATGGTCCCGACGGCATACCGCTGGTGTCCCGAGATACGACCCTCAGTTATGTGCCAACTTAAAAATTTTGAAACGGCCTTACAACTGGCGCTTTTACCAAACACTGAAACCCAAAAAGTAATCAAAGTCAGTTTGAGAAAAATCCCACTTTATTGATAAATCTAAGAAAGTTACATTTCAAGTGTGTGACCGACCCTAGTCTTCGGGGCGCTAGCATGCCAAGGCGAAAGCCATGACAACATTCCAGCAAGGGAGGCTGAGACTTGGTTGGAGCTCACCATGAGTCGCAACCCGCACTCCCCTATAGTATTGGTGGAATTCGGCACCCCCCCCCCCCCTTCTCATACCAAGCACTCTACCCAAGCCAGTAAATCACACTTTTCTCTCTCTAGAATTTTCTCTTTCTAGAAAGTCATTTTTTCTCTTTAGATTTTATTAATCCCCAAGCTTCTTTTAATTATGCCTAGATCGTGTGAGGTGATTGCACATCGATCTGAGCTCTCTGGACTTCGCTAGAACCGATCAAAGATTTTCAACCATAAAAACTTGGCACCAGCTAGATTCTGGTTGAGGTGGTGCCGAGAATGGCGTCGGCACCGATGGAACCGGGAGCAACAGGAGCGTTGCTGGCGCCGGGGACAATGTTGGCGCCAATGACGCCAGAAGTAAAGCTTATAAAGATAGCTTCACAACACCAATACTATCTTTAATAATATAACCACCCCATGCGTCCAATCCGAAAAGTGGCATCTTCCGTGATGATCTCAAATAGAAATTATTGATTCCATTGACAAATACTACATGATAGAACATGAATCTAACACATGCCCCCACTTGAATAGGCTATTTTAACTCTACGACACTTTGTGACAAGGCATTTGCTTGATAATGTCGTATAAACGAAGACAATAGGAGTAGAGACTCATTATGAATTGAAATTCAAACCAAATTCGATACACCAAATAATGTTATGAAAACACATTTTGCTATGGCAACATATATTCATAGGCAAATTACAATCATGGGAAACTATACATCACAATATAATAAGCTTATAAGGTGAAAGGGGCATTTATTAATTTAATGCAATCCTTTTTTAGCTTCAATGTTTGACAAAGTACATTTGGGTCTAGTTGGTTAGGTTGGATTCCAAAGTTTCTTCGGTCCCAAATTCAAGACTCCCCTCGGAAATCAAAAAGCAATAATGTTTTATAAAAGAAATAGAAGGTAGATCTCTTAAGTAATTGTACTTGTGTATTTATTAGTAATTAAGTTTTCTAGCCAGCTTAGTTTGTTTTGGTTGTGCATATGCTTATTGTTTGCTTATGTAATGCTCTACATCTTATGCCCTAGAACCTCCAACTTAATAAAGTCCAATTACGGCACAGCATCCTTATAACATGGTTTCGTGGTGTAGTTGGTTATCACGTCAGTCTAACACACTGAAGGTCTCCGGTTCAAGTCCGGGCGAAGCCAAATTACAATAACTTTTATGGATATCGATTAAGGGTCAATGCTTCTTACGCTATGCATTTAATGTACAACTGCATCTAAACTCTCTTCGTTACAGATTCTGGTTTTTTCATGTGTATGCATGAAACGTAGACCACGCAGTGGCACACATTACAAACTATATATTGAAATTTCAGACATTTCTGATCCCAAAAAACTCATTTCACAGGCAAAATTAAATATAAATCAACATGCCGCTGGACTACAAGAAAATGTAAAGATCAATTATTGATGACAATTTCCAAATACCCTCTAAAAATTTGCTATTCATTGCAGTTAAAGGCAACTCGATCAAGCTAACTTGATGCAGCTTCAAGAAGATAATGTACAGAAACACTAGGCTCCAAGTGCGAACTTAAACACTAATACTACTGATCAAATGCGAGACATCCATTCGAATGTCCAGTCGAGTTACTCGTCATCCTCGTCCTCCTGAAAAGAGACATAAAGGCTCTTAAACATGAGCATAATATAAAGTACATCGTTGATAAGAAATTCAGCTGATTAATGAAGTGTTTCAGGCATTGAATGATAACCTCTTCGCTTTCTTCGTCGTCATCATGTATTTCGGACTTCGACTTTTCTGATTCACCGGGAGACGCATCTTCATTACTCTGCATAACAGACTATGATTGAGCACATCGTTCAACGCAAAACGAGTTCTCGAATGTTTTATGAATGAGAGTTGATTTATGATCACCTTTTTCAGCTTGTAAGCTGCCAACGACTTGTCATAATCGGCCTTCTTCTGAAGAGCTTTTTTAACGTAGGGTTGTTTTTCCTGCGGAATTGATTTATAACGTCAATACTCTAACGAACGACGGCGAATCGAATTCGACATGGCTTTGGATTGTGAGGAACGATGATAGTCTTACCGTATCAGTCAACTGCTTCCACTTTTCACCTCCAGCTTTCCCAATCTGAAATCGTAGAATAAAATCAGAACTACATGCACGAATCTACATAGGGATAACGTGTAGATTATATAGGGAAAAGCAATCGGGAAAGTCGTTGAAAACAGAGATCCATCCACGACGTCCGGATACTTTTCTTTGACATCCTTTCTAAACTGAGACTTTAGAAACTCGTTCTAAAACCTTTTACCATCCTATTTCAGGACAAGGATGCATCGAAGATGTCACTCGCAACTTGGCATATCAAAAGCTCGAAAACGCTCACCACAGAGACTCCCTTAACGTCCGGATGCTTTTCTTTATAACTCTTTCTGAACTCCTCTCTGTAAAATAACAGCGGCCGTACCAAACAATAACGTTCAAAAATTCTATCGTGATCTTAAACAATTGATATAATATAAGATATAATCGTTTTAAATCTCAAGTTCTTTAGCCATAAAATTATTTCAATAAGGATTCTTCTGATATGGTGTAAAATAAAATCACTTTAGATCTTAACATCTTTAGACGTAATCTTATTTTGATAGGGGTTTTCGCACTGCAAACTTGAGACTATGAAAATGCTTCCGCTACTGACAGGAAAACAAAGAACGCCGAGGGTGGTCTCTTCGGTTGGTTAGGATCCTTTTTCGCTTTCCGATCTGGCTTGGCTTGCCTTTTCTTGATTGTGAGGTCCTTTGCAGAGAGCTTACCTTTCTTCACCTCCCTGATCGCCAGAACGAAAACATAATCACAATCAGTAAAATAAACAAATAAACTGTTATTATCTGAGAATTTAGTGCTTGACTCAGTATTCAATTACCAGCAAACATTCGTGAAACTTTGAAAACACTAATATAAGTAAACAATGAAAGCAAGACGTAGAACTCTAGAAAATTTACCTAGTATCCGCTTTTTTTGTATTTGTATGCTTTGATAAGCCTAATGCCGCCTTTCTCCCGTTGCTTTCTTTCATTATGTAGCTCTTGAATCTGAAAATATAATGCACATATTAAAAACTGAAAGCTTACTAGCATTGCAATCGTGCCTGCTTTTCATAAGACGTTTATAAACAGATGATAAATGATTTCTCTAGATAGGAAAAGAGAAATGAATCTAAAACACCTTGCAGTGCACAATACAGTCGATGATGCTACGTGTTGTAACTTGTGATAGTAAGTTACTAAATTGAGCTTCCAGCCATAGTGGAAGGGCAGCACTGCAAGCGTGAATTAACGTTTGCAACGAGAGCTATCTCGTATATTAGTACCTTTTCTGTTGTTGCGAATGACAACAAACGCGTTAAAGTTTTTGCACAATTAAGTAGTGTAATTTTCACCAGGGGTTTCGGGAATCTACTGATTTGTCTACTAGGCTTGCAAAACAGACGTCGTTAACGCGAAAATACAAGCGCATAAAAGCGCGTTACACGAAAATATATTTGCTAGCTGTTCGAAATATTGGCAAGGACAATTTTACTAGAATTGGCGAACATCAAAATAGTGTAATAGACACGCTTTTAGAGGGATTTACACACTGTAACTTGGGAAAAAAAAACTTGCTGCTTTTCAAATAATAGTTGATGGATGGACCGCGAAACTGCCTAAGCAACGCAGGTTAGAAGTTTATAACACTGCGTGGAGAAATAACTGCGTCCAAAATTCAGTTTAGAAAACAAGAAGAAGTGAATCAACCTCAACGGAGCAGCCTGCAAGCTCTTACAAACCGAATACAGAGTGTACCAAGATTGAAGAAATGTTTTGTGAACAAGAGCGTAAGAAAGAGTACCTGCACAATTCTTCTACGACAAAAGCTCCTTGAACTCCAGAATACTCACGCAGAAGCAAGAAGCCTGGAGACGAAGGCTTCGCAGCACCACTAGGTCGAGGAAAAACAATTATGAGGAGGAAATCAGAACAGAAGAGGCAGTGGAATTATAACGGGAAAAGCGCGGGCAAGCGCTACCGGTCAGCAGGCCCTTTCGAGGCATTCGAATTCTTTGATGGCGGGCAACAGGAGTCGTCGGAGAAAATGAAAAATGAGCTCCGTCCCTATCCATCCCTATCAGATGAGAAGGCCATCGGCTCTCTTGCACAAGTCCTAACAAGTGTCAATGTGGCATTAGTAAAGACTGGAGTGTCGAGAAGGACGAACGCTGAAGCGAGGGAAAAATAGGCCAATTCAAAAATAGGGTTCCCAGCCCCCCCCCCCCCCCACATAAGGTCCAAAAGGCCCTCCATTCAAGGGGCACACCAACTTCCAGCTGCCATATTAGGGTTCCCAGCCCTCACGTAAGGTCCACAAGGCCCTCCATTCAAGGGGCACACCAACTTCCGACCGCCCATATGGCACTGCAACACTTATTCTCCTCATGGTTGTCATGGGATCCCAAATTTTGGGAGTCCACTAATCACACGTTGGCATACTTTGTGCTATTGGCAACACTATTTTCATACAGTTGCAAGTCTTACTATTTAGGCTGCTTTCACACGCATGTGGGAGGTAAGTGTTGTGGCCACTCCACTTTCCCGTGAATATGACGACCCTTGTTCTTGACATTTTGAGAGGTCCACACAATGACCCCCTTTCACACAAAGAGGGCCCTGAGACCATAACGCGGAACCCATCTTTACAATCTCCATCGCCGCCTATTGATCGTCTCTTTTCATAACCTCCATTTCTTCCTCCATATCCAAGGTAGAGGTGCTCAAAGCCCATGGACAAGGAGCAATCTTGTGCCAGTCACATCCTTCAATATTTGTTGGTTCTATTTCCCCTCTTGCTCTCCATATCCACGCCATAGGTTTGTAGATCCTAACCTCCATAGCCAGGACAGAGCAGCGTAGAAGATAGAATTTTTCCGACCTCCATGGCCAAGACAGAGGAGCGCAGACTAGACAGAGATGCACTGGAAAATAAGTGCATTGATTGGAGGGAGAGGTGTGCTAGTAAATATGTGCTCCTCTTCTCATATGGGTTCTGATATAAGAAAATTCAGCCACTGGTAAAAAACAAAGCTCGCAAAACCGCTAACAAATCTGTGTTTAGCTATCATTGGTGATGAGGTTCATTGTCAACAACTAGTGATTGGCCAGTTGGCATTTTGCCTTCGCACCTTCATGCATCCTAATGATTGTGATTAGAACTAGGTTTTGTAGCAAATGGTGCTCAATTCTTTTGTATATATTGTTAGTCCCGTCATGTTAAATATGTTGATTGAAATTTTGACTATTCCATCTGGTCTTGCAATAATTGCAAGATAGTATTGTACTAGTAAAGATAAACAAAATAACCTTTAAAAATCGGACTTGATTTGCAGCTATTGTGTGTGTGTATCCATTTGATTAATGCAACTAATGCATTGCAGTTTATTAAATGGCTCCTCTTAGACAAGGGACATGTTCTAAGTTTTGCACTTGTTTGTAAATAGAATGCAATTTAATCGAGGTTGTACACATGATGGACTACACGTATAATTATTCATGTACAAGTGCAGCAAGTTTGATGACTAGTTTCTTGTGTGTGGGGGCTTCACTTAGTTCTTGCTCATTACTCATTGATTTCATGCGTAATATAGAATGTATGTTATGTATATATGGTATTATTGGTACAAGCTAGCATTTAGACATTTAAATTGATCATAGATCGACCAAATTTTCTAGGAAGCACAAGCGAAGTACGGAGCGAAACTTTTTGCAATATGACATGACATACGTAAAGTGGTTTAGTTCAAGTATGTGAAGTACATTTTGTGTAATGATTAATACACAATGTTGCTCTTAATATGACACATATGTTCACTTCTTGACTGATGGAAAAATTTGTGGATGGATGTGTGTTGGTCATATATATTTGTTTACTCGTTTGTCATGGTGTCTACTTGTCTCTAGATATGTTAGCCCTATTTTTAAGTTACTATGGATTTCATGGTCGATTGTGTTAAATTATGTAAGTCATGTGTTATGTCCGTCCTGTATTCCTGACGTGGATAGCCAGTCACTCCAATTGTATGTGGTTAATAGTTATGCCACACCATTCGAAACGTGGTCGATAAAGTAATTCATAATCATATGGGGGCCCAGACCTATATTTGGACATAGGAGCACTTGCACGGTGATTGACAACTATAATGCAAGAATAGGAAGTCAATAGCTTATTATAGGAATGCATGGGGATCCTAAGGGGATTATTCTCTCCTCTTGGAGAGAATAGATACCATGGAAACTCGCCCATCTCCCTATTGGAATTTTAGATTTATGAGCTAGGATCCTCTCCTCTCTTGTATTCATTTACTATGGCTTGGGGGTGAATTGTTTAGGGTATTGACTAGCCTTTTCCTTTGGTTGGGTGGTTTATGCTCCACAGGTGTCCTTTTGGTTTGCATGTGACAGGATTCTTGAAGATCTTCACTTGGCGATTGTTATAGTGGTATCAGAGTTGGGTCACATCAATCAGGATGTGGGGCTTGAGAATCTTAAATTTTTGTAGCTTTTTTGGTGGATCTCTTTGGTGGAATTGACCTCCAAGTAGGTGGCTTCTTAGATCCTCGATGAACCGTCGAGAAGAGGGTGAGAGATTTAGTCATGTTTTTGGTCCAAATCTTGCAAAAATTGATTAGATTTGATAGTTTTTTTAATCCAATCTCATCTTATCTCCATTCTACCTATATGAAGGAGTGTGAGGGCTAAGCCTAGAAGTCCACAGAGGGGCTAGAAGTCTAATTTGAGAAGATCAAAATCAAGTGAAACATTGTGAACATCGAGCGAGTTGCCAATGAGGCAAATTCTGGAAAAGAACTTAGGAGGGCTGATAAGTACATCAATAGTACAAATCATTAGGAAGATGGGGTCCATTGGTCCATTCCTTCTCGAATATCGTGAGAAGTTAAATTCTACAAACTACTCAGTATGGAAAGTGAGGATGGAGTTACTCCTAGTGATCCAAGACCTCTTTGATATTGTCCTAGATAAAGAGAATGAGCCTCTTGGAGGACAAGAGTTGGTCAAAGACTAACACTTCATTGCATCAAAATGAATGTTAGTAATGACCTCTTAAAGGAGGAAGCCTCTTGTACATTGCCCAAGGAAGCTTGGGATTCTTTAAAGGCTATATACATATCCAACGACACTTCAAAAGTGCTTATGCTAAGAAACCAGGTCTTGCAAATCATGAGGAGAAGTGATAAAAGTGCACAAGAATATGTGCTTAGGATCAAGTCTCTCGACAAAGAACTAGCTGCGATTGGAGACAAGATTCTAGATAATGAACTAGTACAAATAACTCTCAATGGCCTAGGAGATGAGTTCTTCAATTTGGTTCAAAACTTTGCCATCCAAGAGGTTTTACCTTCTATTGACAAGCTACATAGTGTGTGTGTGGCCGAGGAGTGTAGGATCCTATAGTTCAAGAGTAGGATGAGTTCCATATCCTTGCATGATGAAGATGAGAAAGACAACTTCTCATTCAAAGGTAAAAGAAGATCAAAGGATCCGAGAAGGATCAAGAAAAGGAGGCCAAGGAGGAGGAATAACCAACAAGCTTAAAGGCAAAGGGCCAGATAGATAAGTCCAAGCTTAAGTGCTTCTTTTGTGGAAAGAAGGGGCCCTTTGCATCCAAATGCTTGAAGGGGAAAAATGAATAAGAGCAGAGCAAACAAGGAAACCTTGCACATGAAGAGGAGGAGGAGGATGAAGAATTATCCTTGATGGCATCTATATCCTTACCAACAAGCGAAAGCAACTCAATAAAAGCATGGTGGATTGATAGTGGGGTGTTGGCTGATTCTGACGAATCCCCAAGATACTCGGCCATAGCTACCCACGAGCACCTCTCACCTTAGATCGAGGAGGTCTCCAAGAAGATGATATCCCAAAAGATGGAATGACCATGTAAGGACTAGTATTTCTAGGCAAAGTAACAAATGCAAGTAGGCCCCTCTTAGAAAAGTAGAGTGAGCCACCTTTTGATGGTGACATCTAGTGGAGAGCATAATTTCACTTGTAATTTGTGTAATGTGGAAATGCCACTAGGATGCCACCTAAGGAGCTCTCTTGCTTATTTAAGAGACTCCCCCTTTGTAGAAGGGCAGCTTTTGTAAATGTATCCACTCCATGCTTCAAGGAGACTATCTTCCATGAGTATTGATGCATTCTTGAGCTCCTTGATCATTCTTGTTTGTTGAGTGATGCATTAACGATCTTGCCCCTCCATCTCCTTTGTGTGTGGTTGTGGATCTTAGGGAGGACTAGATTTCTTGCTATTTCATTTGTGTTTGTGGATTAAAGTAGGTTTCAACATTCAAGTACACTATAGAGGCTAGAAATGTGGTGTAAATCTTGCATATTCTTGACATTCTAGTTCTTGATGTTCTTGGGATGTCCAAGAATCAAGAAATGAGTGTTTCTTGATTCTTGGACTTTCAAATGCTAGCTAGAGTAATTCTTGTTTCTTCTTTCTAGTTGTGGATTAGATTTTTTGTTTTGGTGAATTAGTGTAGGTTGCAAGCATCCAAGAGATTTGTAGCCAATAATGTGGCATAGATCTTGCAAATTCATTTACGTATTGGTTTCTTGAGTTTCTTGGAAAATTCAAGCATCAAGAAGATGGAGCTTCTTGGTTCTTGAATGCTTGTAGAAATCAGTTTTCTTGTTTTTTATGAGGAATGTGGCATGCTAGTCTAAGTTTTCTGGTCTTGCAAGTAGTTTAGTTTTTGTTTTGCAATGACCCGTTCTAGCAGTTTGTTTTTAAGTGCCATAGCAATGCCCAACTGTGTTTTAAGAAGAGCTGTTTTGGGGCATTCTTGGTGTGCTTGCATGGTAGAATGATTGCAAGTGATCTCAAGAGTTCAAGGGTGTTCGAAATCTGAGTATCCATGACAAGTTGAACCATACTACAACCCCGAGAATCTACTGCCTGATCCGGGCATTGTAATAAGCAAAATAAATGCTACTACATGCCCAGAGTCTCTGCTGACAGGCAGAACACCAAGTTGTTTAAGCTGTAAACAGGAAGTAAACGAAGCAAAGAACTAGTTAACAGATTCTAGAGTGTAGAATCTGTCTATATGGGGCTAGCTCCCACATGACATTTGAAAAGGACTATTTTTCATCTCTACTTTCTATTAGTGGTGTTAAAATTTTCATATTTACATCAAGTGATGAAGAATGTAGAATACATGGTGTTGGAACCATCCCTTTGTGTCTAGGATCTTCTAGAAGAATGGATCTAGACTATTTTTTATGTACCATCAATCACCACGAATTTGCGAAGTGTTGGTCAGCTTATGGATAATGGTTTGGATGTCCACTTCAAGCATGTTGTTTGTTCCATTCTGAAGAATGATGTTTGCATAGCAAATGGATTTAAACATGGAAGATTGTTTAAGTTGGATGCTAATATTGCTATTAAGAGTGTGAACATGGAAAAGGAGGAGATCACTCAAGTGGAGACCTTGTCAAAGTGTGATTTTGCTAGGATTGAGGAAGAGCATCAAATAGAGGGAGATCTTGAGTATAAACCTCAAAACATGAGAGCTCCAAAAAGGTCCTCAAGGACAAAGGCCGAGCCATCAAAGTTCATGTAATCTAATCATTCAAGTGTGCACCTTGCAAGGTCGGTGAAAAGCAATGGAGATGCTAGTATCTTTGAATTTATCATAGATAGTGTAAGAAGACTTGAAGTGACTTGTTTTTTATCTTCAACATTCATGATGTATAGTACATTATGTGAATATGATGAAACAATCAATTTGAATGCTTTCCAATCTACATTTGTTGTTGATAAAGCAACTTCATTGGATAACTATTTTTGTAATAGTTTGAATAATGATGTCATAAAGGATAAAGCATCATTGAGTAACGGTTTGCTTTGAAAATCTTTGCACGCTTTGTGCATGATCATTCCAATGTAAGGACCAAAGAAAATCTGTTAGGGCCTTTTTTGGCGAGGGATTGGTCGAACCAAAAAGTCAAGGGGCACCACTACTGATGGTGATTATGCCCTACGTGAGTAACGGAGGTCTTGCCACATCCAATCCTGGGGGCTTCCTTTGTTATTCCGTGCTCCTGAGCGAATGAGAGTTTTCCAGGCTCTCAGAAGTATGACTGTAAAGAGGGGGTGCTAGCACTTTGGTTCAATGATCTACTATGAGCACACAAGTAATTGAATAGTTTAAGTTGTTTTCTAGTTACTTGGGCCTTGGGTGCAAATAAATTAAAATAAGTTAAAGGCCCAAAGTCTAAGTTACAAGGTGAGGTCAAAGTCAAATGGTGGTAGGTGGAGTGTGTTTCTTTGTACACCACTAAATCTTTTGTGATTCTTTGAAAGGCTAGGATTGCAATCCATGCCACTTCAAGTAGCCAATAGGATGAATGGGGCAAGGGCCTCCCCAAGAATAAAAGGGCACCATTTGAACTCATTCTCAATCTAAGGTGGAAACTCTCTTGGTTTGTCCACTCATCTCTCTCTCTCTCTCTCTCTCTCTCTCTCTCTCTCTCTCTCTCTCTCTCTCTCTCTCTCTCTCTCTCTCTCTCTCTCTCTCTCTCTCTCTCTCTCTCTCTCTCTCTCTCTCTCTCTCTCTCTCTCTCTCTCTCTCTCTCTCTCCCCCTTTTGCTATGTAGGTGAAGGCCGGGTTGACGCTCCCAGCGTTCGAACCCTATACTACGAAGATGACACAACAGTGGCGCCATTGTCGGGGAGCGCCATAATCTTGTCTCGGCGTCTAGCATCTTCTCTCTCTCTCTCTCTCTCTCTCTCTCTCTCTCTCTCTCTCTCTCTCTCTCTCTCTCTCTCTCTCTCTCTCTCTCTCTCTCTCTCTCTCTCTCTCTCTCTCTCTCTTTTTATTGAGGTGGGACGGATCAGATCCAAGCACCTGATCCCTTCCTTTCATCCGAAAAACCCAAAAAATTAGAAAATACACTCAAATCTGCATTTTGGAGAGAAAATAAGGGGCTAAAAATCACATCAGATCTGATTTCTCCAAAACCAGTGGGAAGTAACCTCCGCATGACTGATAGCAGCTCCAGGATACTGCGCCAGACCTGCATAGAAGCCTACAAGAGTTAGTTCTTAGCAGATTTTGAAAAAAATAGAGAAAAACCCAAAAAAATTCAAAAATCCTTTGTAAAAATCGGAAAAAAAAAATTAAACTTAAAACTAACTTTCGCAGAGCTCTCTAAACTTCCATCTCACTGAGACAAGGACATAGAGAAGTCTGTGAATGTTAGATCCAAAAAAAAGTGCCCCTGCGAAGGTTCCCAAGAGCAAAAAGTGGCCCAGAACCTTCTCAGACATCAAAATTTTGAGTTTATGTGGTAAGTAACCTTTGTAGGGAATTTTGCAACTCCATCTCATTGAGATAGTGACACAGAAGGGCTTGCGAATGTAAGTTTCCATAAAATCTTAAAATTTTGCCAAGTCTTCAAGATCCTCCTTGATGAAGCCCTTGGGTTGCCTCGTGTAGATTTCCTCTTCCAAATAGCCATTTATGAAGGCATTAGTTACATCAAACTAAAAAAAGAGTCCAATTGAAAGTAGTTGTATTTGCAATTTATATACATCTTGTTTGTTTCAAACTTCATTTCATAATGTACTACTAATACAAATTCCTCACAATAAGACTTGCTTAGACTAGATCTTGCCAATTAAACATCCTACCACTTTTATTCAAATCAACATACAATACTTACCGCTCACAACAGATCTCTTTCCATCAACATTTCTAAAACAAACAGTAATTAACAATCTAATTCTAAAGCATTCAACATCATCACTCAGGCATGTCAAGATCATCACTCAGGCATGTCACTTTGGTTAACTACAGATAAGATCTACTCAATTATTGTGCTTCTTACAAGATTACTACTTTCAAACTGCTGATCTAGAATCTCTTACTTACTGGATATAAATCTCTTGCTCACATTTACAATTCACATCATTCAACATCATAACACTTCAAGAACTCAACACACGGCTTGAGCAACAAAACTATACATAGAAATGATAAGAAGAACTCCAAGGATTTGCATTCCAATGACAATAGCTTCTTACAAAACTCCATGCACAAGATGCATGCTCACTCGTTAATTTCTGCTATTCACTACACTGATCACCATCACATCAAATCGACTAGCCTTTTCTAGATTGCCTAATCATGATCGACACACTGATCTTTACACCATCGAATCCTCTTCTTTTCTATCTCTTCTCCTCTTACCCACCCTTGAGCTTCTTGGTTGCCACTTTCTACAACTGAATATTGTTGAACTCTCCATTACCGGGTCACATCCAACTAACTTTTATGTAACTAACTAGTCTTTCCTCAACTCATGGTCTTACACAACAAGATGCCATGGTTGGGTTCATAATCGCAAGTCTAGTTATTCTAATTCTTGGATTAACCGACACCAAAAAAATATACCTTCGGCTGATTGTGTCTCAGTAGAGAATCTACCAACAAGTTGCAAGAGATATAATCAATCTTATAGTAACTAGTTTAGCAACATTTGCATGCATTGTTCCATCTTGGTTGTACTTCAATCCAAAGATCCATTTGTATTCAAGTGGCTTCCTTCCATAAGGAAGATCTACAAGCTTTCATGTATGATTCTCCAGAAGAGCATCATACTCCCTTTGCATGGCATCCTTCCATTCAAGTGACTTTATAACATCTTCAAAGCAACTTGGTTCATCAAGCATTGAGGTGAGAAAAGTATAAGAGGTAAGAGAATGAGTGGTTTCCTTTGCTCACCCTTGTCCACATACGTGAGCCTTGATGGCTCACTTCTCCTTCTTGAAGATCTTCTTGGAGCGCTCGGGTCTTGCGATGGATCCTCAAGATCTTTAGCATATGATGGCTCCTCCTCAAATCTTGCAAGGTCCTTGGCACAAGAATGATTAGTGGCAATTTCATTCACTTTGAGAAAATGTCCTTCATTAAAAGTAACCTCTAGATCTACTCACTAAAAATCTTTTAGGTGATAGGATTGTAGACTCTATATCCTTTGCTATTTTCTCCATAACCAACAAAGATGGATGTAGGATTATCCTTCTTTCTTGTATCTAAAGATTGAAATACATAGCAAGTAAACCCAAAGATTTTAAGATCCTTTAAGTTTGGCTTCTTACCAAATAAATCCTCGTAAGGTGTTATGCCTCCAATGGACTTACATGGCAATCTATTACACAAATAATTTGCACAAAACCCAAAATGACTTATGTAGAGAAGAATCTAGTCTCAAGGATTTTGCACACTCACAAAGAGATATATTCTTTCTCTCGGCTATGCCATTTTGTTGAGGAGTATATGGACATGCTAGCTCTCTTTTAATGCCATTGGACTTACAAAACTCTGTCATACTAGTGGAGATGTACTCTCCACCATTATCACTTCTCAATACTTTAATCTTAGGATCAAGTTGATCCTCATCAAGAATTTTGAACTTTACAAAGAAATCAAACACCTTACTTCTGGAAACCAAGAGAAATCCAAGTATATATAGAGTAGTCATCTATAAAAGATACATACATCATTGCACCTCCATTAGATGCTTGAGAAAAAGCGTGCACATCAGAATGAATAAGTTCAAGTGGCTTGGAAGCTCTAGTAGAAGAGTTAGAAAAAGGTAGCTTCTTGTGAGCCTTTGAGAGGCTACAAGCCTCACAAAACTTTCCACACTTTGACACTGACTTTGAAAAGCCGAGTGCAAGCTCCTTTGTGCATATGATTTCCATTGATTTGAATTTGGGATGCCCCAACCTATTGCGCCAAAGCTCCACTTGTGTAAGCTCCTCCTTAGCAATGTTCACACTTCCAAAAAACGCATTAGCATCCAACTTGAACAACCTCCCTTGCTTGAATCCCTTTGCATTGCAAGTACATTCATCAATATTGAGCAAACACCATTCTTCAACTAGACATCTAATCCACAATCCATTAGTTGTTTTATCAGTCTTGTCTTTCGCGATTGATTATCAATCGAGCTCAGTCTAGCTCTTCGCGAATAATTCACGACAAATTATCTTTCTGATCTTTTGATGTTTGGCTACGTAATCAGATCAAATGTGATTTCTATCACTAACGTTATGTTAGTGTCTGATAGGTGTAGTCATGCTTGAGGAAAGAGTGTGATAACTTATTCCATTGTGCATGAACACTTTTCATTCGAGTTCATTTATCTTTCGAGTTTCGAGTTCGTTTCTCTTGTGAGTTTTGAGTTCGCTTCTTTTTGTGTTTGTTTCGTTTCTGGTTATCCTCTTTTCCAACAAATACTAAGGCACCAACCGTGACCTTGAGGGGGACTGTTGGAAATTAAGCCCACAGTTGTCTCCTTGGTGAATGACTAATTTCTATTTCATGATTCTTCCTGCACATCTATTGGTCATTGATCTAGGGTCAGGTGAAACCAACTTTGGTTGTAAATCTGCTCATCTGATACCTGCAGGAATCACAAACTTAGACAACCAATTTATTTCTTAAACTGAGTAATGTGACTCTGAAGTGAATCACCAACATACATTTTGAATGTGAAGAATTTCCTTCGTAGATGTAACTTAGTAGTTACGTGACTCACGTCATATGGTGAGTTCAAGATGTCCCAAACGTCTTTGACGTTTTAGCTTCAACTATGTCTCCAATATGTGTATCTGATATATTGAGGATAATAAGCACAAAAGCTTTACCGTCCTTTGATTTTCACTTTGAGTCGTTGTGTTCAGGATTTACTTCTTTACCTATAACAACATCCCATAAGTCGCTGCGATTAGCAAGGTCTTCATCTTAAATTTCCACAAATGATAATTGGATCCATTCAACTTGTTTGCGATAAGACCAACTTTACGGCTCTCATAGGCAATCACACCATCCTTCTGACTTAGTATGGCTCCTAATCCACTTCCACTTGCATCAACAGTCACCTTGAAAGGTAAAGTGAAGTCTGGTTGTACCAAAACTAGAGCATTCACCAAGGCCTACTTTAATTGATTGACGCTCCTCTGAGCATCTTCACTCCATTCGAATTTTCCTTTCCTCAACAAGGTGTGAGTGCTGTTGCTATCCTTAAAAAATTGAATATGAATCGTTGATGATAAGATGCAAATCCCATAAATCCTCTTAAATGTCACAAAGTTTTTGGGCTCTTTCATTTTTTAACCACCTCGACCTTACGTTGATCCACCTTGATGCCATCTTTAGTCACCATATGTCCCAAATACTCTTGTCGGGCGAACTCACATTTTGACATCTTGGCGAACAACTTATATTTCCGCAACAATTCCAAAACCACTTCCAAGTGCTAAGCATGTTCTTTTAAGTTCCGGCTATAAATCGATATGTCATCAAAGGCATTATCATTGTATATACCACTCCCTTCCCAACAACTTTAGTTCCCGGTTTATCGCCAACTTTGACCGTTGGATAATGCACAATAGTACCCTTGTTGATATTGTCGTTACTTTTGTTATCCTTGAAGACTCCATTCGAGATGTTTGACTTATAAAACTGACTGGTACCAGATTGAGACTTTGGAGTCCCAAACATATTATAAGATGTGTTGATTGCAGTCATCCCTTGTTTTTGATATATTTTAGTCGTCGAAGGGTATTTTTGCTCATGGATCAAAGCTAATTGCATTGTTGAATCCAAAGTTGTACATCTAGCTGCTTCCACATCAGCTCCAATTTGGGGTTGTAACCAGTGTTGGGCGGGTGTCACTATTTTAAATACCAGCCCGGTCATGGTATTGGAGTACTCCGCATTTTTTAATACCAGGTGGATCTATGGTATTAAAGAAAATAAGTTTTCTATTACCAGTCGGGTATGGACATAGACATAATTTGCAAACTTCAAACTGGTATGGATTGAACTGGTATCCCAAAGATAATACCACCCGGTCATAAACCGGGGTATAGATAGTTAGAATTTTATTGTTAGAAAAATAAAATGGTGCAACGAAAGCACTATGCTTATAATTCCAATTAATCTACTAGGACAACTAACACTGAGGAAGTAAGATTTTATTCAATCTATTATGCATTGAAACAATTTGCAGAAGATTAGATGACGAAACTATAGAATTTACATTGGGTTAGCATCAAAATTTGATAACGTACTCACATAGTTTACCTCCAAAAAAATTGTTGTAAGTTTGATATAATTGAGCTAAAAAACAGTAGAGCCAAAGAATTCTTGTAAGTTTTCAGACAATTCATAAAGGAGGAACAGAGTTCAAAATTTGTATAATCAGCATAAGCACAATGGGAATGCATATCTTACTACGATGGTCTCAGTTCTTCCTGCACATTACCAATTTAAAATCGTGGATCTCCTTTCTTCAAGGGCCCTAGTACTCCTTGAATTCGGTAGCAATGTACTCTCCCCATTGTTGGACCTCATGGATTTGATTGTCTTGCCAATCTCTTGATGGGGCCATGGAGATAGAAGAACGCGAGCGGAGAAGAGAGCAGGAAAATTGCGGAACAGCTCTCCCGTTACAATCAGGTACTAGATGCAAAAATAGTCTAATAGAAAGCTTATGCTAAATGTAATCACAGCTTTAAGTGTCCTAATTGCCCAACAGGATCTTAAAAATTAGCTCATACTCACAAAAACGAAAGTGCAGTCCACCAAAGAGATTAGAAATGGTTTGTGTGTGTGGTATTACTTGAAATCATATTCAACATGAAGTTTAGTTCTGAAATAGCGGTGTGATAGCGCAAGTTCCTCGTGCGTCAAAGACGGCCATCGTCTGATCAGAAGTGAAGGAGTCGTAAGCGTCCGTGCTCTGATCAGAGTGAGTAAACAAGTGCAATCAAACAACGATAAAGTGCATTCAATCACAAAAAGCATTCATCTACGTTATACACTGATAGAAAAGCATGTTGCTACTATATTACACTGAAGCACAATAAGATAGCAGTTCCAACCAAAATGATGGTGTAACTGGGAGGCTCAAATAATACATCTCATGGACGGAGCGTCTCAAGTAATTTGTGCTAGCATGATCTATTTATAGATTGCATCCATGTATTAACTACATTAAATGTTTGTCACCTAATTAGGTAAGTCGTTGTACTTGGAAGTATATGGCGTTTGTGACAACTATACATAGTGTATATTGTCAACCCATAGGGAATGTTGACGTGGACAAGGACGTCACAAATTCTCACTTCGCATTTTACGTGAAGTGGTTTTCTCTCACTTCGCAAATTTTGGGAAGTGGTTGGGAACGTTCCTCGTTCAAGATAGATGACCTTCGGCGTTTTCTCTCTCTTTGGGATTTTGCAAAAAAGCCGAAGGTGCCCTTAAAAAGGCGAAGGTGCCCTCAAAAAGAATGCGAAAAAGCTGAAGGTGTTAAAAACAGTTAAACTTTTGAACTATAAAAGTTAAACTTTTGAACTATGCAAGTGCCGCATTTCAGAAAAATGCGAAAAAGCCGAAGCTGTTGAAAACATAGACCTCGAGTATTTTTGTAGACTATAGCGAAAGTAATGTATTTTTGCAGACTTATTTTGAATGCTAATTTCGTGGAAATCCTTAAAGATGGCCAACTCTTCATTGACTTCAAATTATTGAACTTAACATCTGAACTTGGAATTATGATAGGATTGGTTACCCTTTGCTAGAGATCAGCCGGAAGCCCGTTGTAGACGTTCTTCATGAAGTAATGATGTCTCTCTACTATGCAGTAACACATTTCTCTTTCTCTATGTGTGTGATGTAGCATTAGTTTTGGTAATGTTGTGAAGTGTGACTTGAGGCTTTGAGTTGCAAAACTCGTTGGTGGATTGCTTCTACACATCTCAGATAGTGTTGGGCTACATTAGCTTGCTCTTCAAATTCCAATCCAAAGTGCCAAGTCGAATGCGTGAAAAATCACTTTTTAACAACTCATAAATATAACTATCAGAAAGCTCTTTAATGGAATCACTGATAAGAAAATGCTCATTGACGTTATCGCTTGATTGGAAAGAATCCATATTTCCTCAAACTTCATGGTGCAACTTATTGTTTATTATTGCCGTTGAGTTCTTATTTCAGCCTTTATTTGCAAAGGCATCTATAGGCTTTTTAAGTCACTAAACATTAGGTTTTCCCTAACTTTTAGCATGGCTGATTAGAATCACATTCAAACTCCTACAAGTATTCAATTATTGAGCATTGTCTATATTAGATATAAAGAGCTGACATTTAACTCAACTATGTTGAATATAAGGATGGCAATTGATCCAAATGACTTGTTGATAACCTGAATTATATTATGCTCACTTTTACTATTTCAAACCCACACAAAAATGTTAAAACTGATTCAATAGTGTAAATATTTAACATGGCAGGAGTTAAATCTCAAAGATGATGTGATTCTTCTTCATTCATTGAAAAGGAAATGCCTTAAAACTCTACCAGTATACAAATTGAGGATAATGTGAATGAACCACTCTAACAAAAGAGATTTGCAAACATGACCCAAAAATAATCATTGTAATTGCTATTTTTCATGCAAGAAAGTTACCAATTTCAAGCATTAACGTATAGAAATGCCTATGGGCCTTTTGAACAACTTGTGTCACAGATTTAAGGTTTTCCAAGGGGTAATCGTCAAATGTATTGAACTATTCGGATGATCAAGTGCATCAAATTTTTTGAGTTGACACCAATTAATTGAAAGCATCATAAGCCATCATGAATTGTAGAAGAACAACAAATTTTGGGCTAAGTGTTGAGTCTTATACTATTATCTGAGCTCAACATGTTGTGGTGGGACTTTTGTGCATTTCAAATGCTTGCATATCAATACGAATATTCACCTATTCCTACTCATATATTCCTAACTTTAATGAGGAAGCTGAGGAATTACAGATGCCATCATTTCAGAAATATCATCTAATTTACATGCATAGTATACTATCTTTGGAGCTAATTACTTACATAAGATTGAACAAGAAGTTATAAAGCTCTCTAGTAGATGAGCGATTTGTATCCGGATTCCGGACAACTCTTGGAAGCTACAGAAGCAGCAAATCAAGTAGTCAATATGCAAATGCAGATCCTATGCAACCAATTTGATAAGAGAAACAATCTTTTTTTTCCGACACATCACTTTTAAATGATTGCTTTGCTATTCAGGTGCTCTTGTTGTAGTTACAAGGTGGCATCATGAATTCCATCATCTAATTTGAAGTTTTTCTAGAGCAAGATCACATATATTGGAGGTGTGCTTAAGCACTTGATATAGCCCTTTGCTCATCTTTGTGGCCCCATTCACTGGGCCACCACTTTGGCCTTACAACTTTCACATGTACAATTTCTGATGCATCCACAGTCAAATCATGTGCCTCTCTTTGAGATGCTTCAAGCCTCAAAAGGGCAAGGCCTCGACATCCTATGACGGTTGTGACAATGCCAACCTTCTTCCCAGATGTCTTGTCATGGATTTCAGCTCCAGGAGCAACTGCTTGTTGAACTTCTGCAATGTGGAAAATTGTGAGCAGCAGTATTGGGCCTTAACTACTCAACCCAAAAGCTAGCATCTCTTTAAATTTTCTTTTTTCATAACACAGTGTTTCTTCTGCTGCAGGTCTCAATTTTAATGGCATTGAAACATCATGACACGATAGTAGACCATATGCGAGGTTACAATATATTAACACCATTATTTAGTCAAAAAAGTCGATAAACTTTTCAGAATGTTAATGTTGTAAGCCCGGTGATATCATGTCTTTAAATCACAATATAGTATCAAGCAACTCCAAGCAGGTTTCTAATAGTCATATTTCTAGTAATAGATGTTACCTGACTGATAAAAGGCATCACAGATCTTGCAGTTTTGCAAAAGACTAACAGACTTTTTCCCAGTAAGGGAAGTACAGGACTAGTTCTTTGAATGGATGAAAAACGGATGAGAACTTGTAAGTCCTTCACAGCTGTGATTTCAATGCCATCTCATATGATGCAAAAGAAATTGCTTCAAACGAATCAACTTACCTTCACCATCATCTTTGACAAAATTTACTGGCATTATACGCTTACGAATAACACCACGATGATGTGTACGAGCCACTAGTTCTTGACCCATGTAGCAGCCTTTGTCAAAACTGATAGCATTTAGCCCAGCTAGATTGTACTCCAAAGGGATTGCTTCTCCTGTATGCCGAAATACTTTCCCACTTGATCAATACAAAAATCATCCCAAAAAGCATTTTACAGGAATGAATGATCTGAGAAATAACACATGTTTGACAAGTGTGCTATATCTATCTGGCAAAACGAAGAAGCCATTGAAAAGGTACAATCTTTTAAAAGTTTTACCGCTTCGAATCTCTGTGGGGCCTTCAGGAACACCTTGCTCTAGTCTCCACAGCAAGTAGAATTCCTCATTGAGATCTTCATTTGCTTCCACTAGTGGTGCTGAACAGATTAAGCAGAATAACAGAGAAAATGTCAACCAAAAAACTAGCAACATGTCTAAGAACTAGCTAAACTTGAAAGAGCTGTGTACAATCTCGATTCTTTGAAACCCACTGCTAATATAAAATCATCAAAATATTGACTTAGCCCAAAGAACAACCACTTGATGTAACTTAGCCTCCATAACTATAGGCAATGCATGCAAGAGACTTGTCTGAACCAGCAGTCACTGAGTTGTACAGTTACTGAACAGCCAATTCCTCATGGATGGAATTGAAAAGCCAATTTGGCCGTAACAAAAGTAAACAATGGCAGTGATTGAAAATCTAAATATATAGTCTTATGAGCAACAAATGCATGGTGATTGGGATTATCCGCCATCCATCAAGCATATAAATGTCAACATGTGTGAAAAGCCACATCACAGGGAAATCATTGGCCAAAAGTCAGGTGCCTACGGTTGACATTGGCAGGAAACACTCCTCTTGAACCAAGATCTTGTAGTCGAGGATCTGTGTACCATCTCCACCCATCGGCTTCCCCCTCTGCAGCAGTGCAACCTGCAAGATCTCTGCTACCACCCCACCCAATGCCACCAGTCCCCTCTCTCACTTCGGAAGTCGCTGACTCTTTGCCTCCAAAGCGCTGCCACACTGAAATATCGTTTGAAACATTTCCAATATCCACCTTAGAGCGCAAACGATACCTGTTAAAGCCAGCCCATTTATAATATACCTTTGAAACGCAACAGGCACCACAAGACCATGTCCAAAGAAATCCCTACAGTGCACAAATATCAGAAACAAAATCATAGCTTGAAGACGATTCGTCAGAAAATAGTCCTATGTCCAACTTGCATGCCCATAAATTAATCCCTGATCTGAAGGAGAACTGACCTATCTAATCTAAATTTCTCAACCGTGGCCCCGTCCCTTGATGAAGTGCAGGGACACGCCAGCACACCACTCCCCCCCGCCCCCCTCTCCCCAAAAGAGACGAAGACTTCAAATCAAAATTGATATCATGAAGCAAGATTCTTAACTTATGAATCTGACTAGTCTGTCAAAATTAGCTCCAATGTACCTCACTCTGTACGGATCCTTGTAGAAAGGAGCATTCCAATAGCCTTTATCAAAGATTGACATAGTTTGCCACATTGTTCAAATTCCTAAGCAACTCTAAATATAGATCATCAAGCTAGTTTCCAAGATCCTCACTATATAACTCTTCTAGAAGATTAAAGACAGAACACAAGCAATTTTGAAATTCATGTAACACTTTCGTCACCTATAGATTTAAAAATGGACTTCAACTATGGCATCTTTCGTACCTTTTCAGGTGATGGACGAGGTCGTCGGCAGATGCAGCATCAACATCAGCCCAAAGTACAGGCAATCCTTTACCATCTGAGCCAGGAATTGACCCCCTGCCATCCTGTTTGTCCACTGGATATACAGGCTTGTACAGGAACATGTCAAACAGAAACCTGCCCTGAGGACTCAGCAGTGCAGTGTAGATGGGAGGGTGGACCTGAGCTGGCTGGTTGGGAGTAGGCAGAGGGAGCCTGACTTGCTTTTCTTTATCAAAATTACTTACATCATTGGTGGTCAATCCTTGTAGAAACTTGATCACGTCCTGCCCATCAAACCTAATAATGGCCCTGCTCTTGAGGTGGGTAGCATAAGGGCCCTGGTTTTCCAGTCTAGCTGTTAAACCAGAAGAAGAAGTCTCTTCATGGCTAGAATAATTTCCAGATCTTGAGTGGATATGCGCCATATCCCAGAAGCCAATCGATCTCAATGAACACAGAAGCCAATGGCTGGTTTGCTCTAGTCTAGGGTTTGCATCCTTCGTGACAGAAGGCAGCCTTGAGGCCCAGATGGGCCTGGAATGCCTCATAATCATATAATTCTATTTTATTTTTAAGCTGTAGATCAAAAGAATCAAAAGCTTTGCCTAATTCAGTCCCAATTCTCAAGCGTGAAATCCAAAGTACGAGAAGTTTGCTTAATTCAGTCCTAGTTCTCAAGCTTGAGATCCAAAAGTAAGACAAGCATAGACCAACCCTAGGTCTCTGTAGCATATCAGCATTTCAGAAGATAAAATAAAAGCTTCAAATCATTCAAATTCTCACTCAAATAGAATTTATCGTTGAATAAATTGCATTGCTGGTAATAATCCTGAAAAGAAAACTGTAGGTGCGGCTAAATGAGTTCATAATCCACCAAAATATATCATCCTCGTAGCATATCAAACTAATTTTTTTTGCCATAAATTTACTTCAGGCTGCTCCTAATCTACCGCCAGCATATATCATCTTCAAAAATTTTCAATCTGAAAGAATGAAAATCAATTTTTTTTGCCATCAATTCACTTCAGGCCAGTTCATAATCCAAAACCCAACATACATCATCTTCATAATCTATGAATCTGAAAGAGAATCATTTTTTTGCCATCAATTCACTTCAGGCTAGTTCATAATCCAGAACCCAACATATATCATCTAATCATAGTCCTTATTTTCTCTGAAAAGTAGCTACAAACTGGGTGGGTCGCTTTACCTTATATAAGTTTGTTCCTAAATGTATATATACATATATGTTGCAAGAAAAATGCAATGATCAACGTGCAGCTAGCGCTCTCCCCACCCCCTAGCCTCCTCTCCTCTCCTCTCCTCTCCGATGCTCACAAAAATAGCAGCTCCGTTTTTCATTGGCTCATGGATATTTCTTTCCCTTTTATATGACACCTAGTACTCCTCAACACTAGGCTTGAACATAGGCCTAAACACAATTATTTGATTGGGCGAGGATGGCGGTAGAGAGCAACAGCGCTAGCGATGGCGATAGCGATGGCCACCTTTGTTCTTCTTTTCTAGCAACTGACTATGGAGAGTTCTCCCAGGATGTTGACATCGATGCGCAGGTGGTTTCATCCTCTCCCTCCGCTTCCAAGGGCATAGCCTTCATGCCTCTGCCTGGTCTTCCTGATGTGACCACGTCGTCAGTGCGAGGTGATGGTTTGTTACCCCTTTCCCTCGTGTGAGCTGTCTTGTCCGCTTTCCCCCTCTCATCTTTCTTCTCCCCTTTTTCTTTTTCCTTTCTCTTCTCTTCCTTCTTCTTCTCCTCTTCCTCCTTCCTCTTCCGTTCCTTCTGTTGCTCCTTATTGTCTTCCCCTTGTTGCTCCTGCGCTGCAGGCCCCACCTCTTGTTCTACTTCCTTCTTGCTACCCGCTTTCTCTTGTCAGATTTCCCCCTCTAGGCCCACCTGCTCCTCGGTTCTCTCCTTCTCACGGCTCACCGATTTCCTACGCCTCTGTGGCTGCGCCGACTCATTGCTTCTCCACCTCCTTCTCCTCAACTGTCTCCTTCAACGGTTCAGTCGGCAGTTCCGGATCTACCCCCTCTACAACATGTTGTGGACAGCTCTTCTCTCAACAAGGACTTCCAGCCTCGGCAACGCCTTCAGCCTCAGCGGCTAGCTCGCACCCGGCCGGTCATCCACTTTGCGCCTCCTCCTCTTACACGAATTGCCAAGCAGGAAAGCAAGCTAAGGCGCAAAATAGGGCACCCTCCAGTGGTATCAGGCAGGAAGCGTGGCCGCCCTTCTCTTCGGTAGGTTCCTCCTTCTCACTACTGCATCCCGGAGGCCTTCAATAAGTTGTTGTTGCAGGCACAGAAACACCCTCCTATGCACCCTGCGGTGTTACCTCTTCTGCAGCTGGCTGTTCAATTGGTAGGTTCGCTTTCTGAGCTGCAAACCGCTCTGTAGTTGCTTACTTTATGGGCAAATCCCCTTTTGCGAAAAGTGTCAAACGCTTTGGAGTGAGTCATTGGGAGTGGCTAAACGCTAAGATTCTCTCCTCTCAAGCTCTGAGCAAAGGCTTCTTTTTGTTCAATTTTTCTTCTACACAGGAGGTCAACTTCGTCCTTGCCAATGGTCCTAATCTTTATGCAGGCAATCTGGTTTATGTCACCAGATACAGTGATGCATTCACAATTCATGACTCCTCACAAATGGAAGTTCTGGTTTGGGTTGAGCTCCCTTTTTTCCTCCCAAGCTCTTGCCAACTTTGGATGTGGTTTTTCCTAGCCTCGGCAAAGTTCTGCTTATCCAGCCCCCTAAGCTCCATAATCCATCTCCTCATGTGCAAGCTTGTGTTTTATGGAAGCTAGCTGATTCTCATGTGGAACAGTTGCAGTTCCACTGCGATGGTCGTGTCTACTCTCAAACAATTATTTTTAAAGGGCTGCCAAATTCTTGTTATCGATGTCGTCGCCTTGGTCATGCAGTTGCTTCTTGCCCAGTTCCCCCTCGACGCCCTTTCCAGCACCCACTTGGGCAATCGGCTACTTCCTAGCTTGGCCGTCTTCTGCCCTTGTCAAAGGCCACCCCTATGCTGCCCTCTACTGCTGCCTATGCCTGTTGCTCTCCGTCAGTCACCAATGCCAGTTTTGTCCAATCCGGCATCGCAGCTCAGCATTGAGGCCTTTCAACATCAAGATCACTCCTTGTTTATGTCGGCTGCACCCCTTCGGCATCAGAGCACTGCGGAGACTATGCCGCCTGTGCAACTATCGCATGAGACACCTCCTCTGACTGTTTCGTCCCCTGCTGATCAACCTCACAATCAGTTTTCTTCCTTGTCTTTGCCTTTGCCAACTTTGTCGGGTGCTACTGTCTCTACCTTACCCCGACTTTGGGCGGATTATCCTCCGGAAGGGCTTTTCTCAGCCCTTCTAAGTAGTACTCCTGGACAGCCCCTGCTTCAGCAGGATATTGAGACTCTTCCACCAACCTCAGATAACATCACCATTGATGGCATTCATGCCCCCCATCGTAAAGGGCCTCGTGCATCGGCGCCTTCTATTGCCTTGTTGTCAGTTGTTCCAGCCAGGATTTCCAAGAAACGACGTGCTTCTAGGAAGTCTAATCCTCAATCTTCCCCATGGCTCATTGATCTGAAGCGGGACATGTGTGCTAAGTTCCTTTCAACTCCTCCTGCTGATATAACTTCTCCTCATGTAGCCTCTATCTCTACTGGGGTTGCTTCTATGCCACTGGACGCATGAATATCTATTCCTGGAATGTGAGAGGTCGTCTGGCTAGAGTTATTGCATCTTATCCCCGCCGTAATGTTATCAATGGGTAGCAAGAGACTAAATTGCGAGAGTTCAATCAGCACTGCTTGATCAAGAAATTTGCAGCCTCTTTCCATTATGTGGTGTCTCCGGCACACGGGACGCGTGGTGGGGTTCTTACCCTTGTCTCTCGCGACTGGCATGTGCTTTCTAGTTCCTTTGATCTAGCTGGTCGGTGGACTCTCCTCCAGGTCAGCAAACATGGTTTTGCTTTTTCTATCCTTGACTTCTATGCACCCACCTCCTCCCTGCTCCGCATTGACTTTTGGTATAACCTTCCTTCTATCCAGGATATCCGTCTGTGCTTGGGGACTTCAATATGTATATTGGCCCTTCTGATGTGTCGAAAATAGGATAGATAATGTAATGCAAAAACTTCTTACTTCCAATGCATGACTACGCCTATCAAAAATTGAACAAAGCAGTAGTGATGAAAATCATGTTCAATCTTTAGCAATCTTTAGCAACTAACTTTGAAATCGCTATATACTAAGTGATTACGTAGCCAAACATAAAGTATTGAATTCTCAAACAATTTTTATCAGTTACAAAAGCAATACAAATATGCATGCATTATGACATATAGTGAACACAATAAGAAGATAGTATTTATTCAAAAAAACAAAATCAGATGCTAATGAGCGCAAAATAAAAGCAAATAGAAACCGCACACTCTAAGTTGTCTCTAAGTAACTAAAGATAAGTCTGATAATAAGCAGCTCTGTTGATAAGTAGTAGCGTAATAGCAACTCTAAAATAAATCTCTAAAAGACTGAGCTAGAATGCTCAAAAGAGTTCAAGCTTGAAAGCTTGATAGAGAGCTAACAACAATATTTTCTGATTGTGAATGATCTGCTTGATAAGAGCGTAGGAAGCATTGAGTAATAACACTCAACTCCTTCACAACTCACAATGTTGATTTGTTGTTTCAAAACTTGAGAACTTTTGAACTTAAGAAGAGATGTATGAGCAGCTGATTTATACTAAGTGATTAGGTCGTCAAATGTGATTGCCAGTTGGCTGGTGTCTGTTGGCATTCATCCAGTTCCTTCTCAAAAATTGATTGCTGATAAGAGGTGAAAATTTGTCGTAAATAGTCTGTCTGCATAAATGAACTAAAACTGTTATTGCAGAAATGAACTAAAACTGCCACAAGGTGTCGCAAAAAGGCAACAGTGTCGGCTTTTTGGAAAAAACCTGAAAGTATCCTTAAATCTCATTTAGGGTAGCCCCACACTTCGCCGGAGTCATTTCCTTAACATTTGAGACTCTTTGAAAAATGTGAATAAGGCGACTGCATATTAACTCGTAATTCCTGACAGGCGAAAAATGCAAAAAAGGCGACACTGCATTTCAACACGAGATTCTTGACAGGCGACAATGTCACGATTGTAGAGAGAGAAAATGCGACACTGTTGTCAAACTCTGTGTATCTCTGCAGACTATGTAAAAACACTTGTAAATCTACAGACTGTGTAAAGACATGGAAAAATCCGCAAAACTGGACAAATAATGGATGAGAATTAAAACCGATCAGTCGATTAGTAAGAAGGAGAATAATCCAACGTGATACTCCTTATTCGATTTCTACTTCTAAGTCTCTTGCCTGGTCTAGCTTCCAATCTTCTCATTCTCAAATCACTCCCTTCGCGACTTCACACATCACACTTGAACTAATTGCAGACCCGGTCCTTCCTTTTCATCGTCACGGCTTGATTGTTTTTATGTCTCTTCTTCTGCCTCTTGGCTCCGACTCCTTTTTATTGAGACACATAACTTTACTGCCCTTTCTGATCACAGCCCTATCCTGCCTAATTGTCATTTTCATCCTTTGCTTTCTGTTCCTTTTTTCTCTCCTTACGTCATGAATTCTCATGTGCCAATCTTAGCATTCAAACGTCTAATCCACTACAGAATTGGATAAACAATGGACGAAGATTAAAACCGATTAGTCGATTGGTAAGAAGGAGAATAATCCAACACTCCCCCTTAATCTGAATCCTTGAATGCCTTGACCTTCAAACTTAATTCCACACAAAATCTTATGTGTGATTCCAAACTTCATGCTTTGGTAAAAATATCAGTTGTCATATCTTGTGTTCTACAATACTGTAATCTAACCTCTTCGTTGAGAACTTTGCTTTTGACGAAATGATACTTCAGTTCAATGTGCTTACTCCTGGAATGAAATCTAGGGTTGGCTGATAACGCGATGGCACTTTGATTATCACAAAATAATGTCGTCAGAGCATATTGATTCTGATCGATATCTGAGAGTAAGTTTCTCCACCAAATTGCTTTCTTTGCAGCTTGAGAGGCTGCAATATACTCTGACTCTGTGGAAGATAGAGCTATCAAAGATTGCTTGTGACTGTTCCAGAAAATTGAACCATTGTTGAGGAAGAATGTAAATTCGAAAGTGGATTTACGAGTGTCTACATCTCCTACCCAACTTGTATCTGTGAAAAACCACTAAGTAAATTGAGTTTGTCGTTGCTGACTGCTCCGTAACAAATGCAAAAGTCCATAGTAGCTCGAAGATATCTAATGACTCTGATAAGAGCCTTCCAATGTGTTATACCAGGATTAGTCATAAACTGACTGAGAGAGTTGACTGCAAAAGCTATGTCTGGCCTAGTGCAGATCATGGCGTACATAAGAGATCCTATAATAGAATGGTAAGGATACTCAGGCATCTGCTGCTTCTCATGAATTGTTTGGGGACACTGGTCCTTTGACAATTTGAGTCCTAGTTCCATTGGTGAGAGAGCTAACTTGCTATTCATCAGATTATATTTGACTAACATGTTGTCGATGTACCTCTGTTGTGTAATGTAGATGATTGTTCTTGAGTCGGCTTCTGATTCGTTGTAGCCTTCTTGGAGCTTTTCTGCTTCTGTCGTTTAGAGCCTTTGTTGACATATAGAGCCTGAGAGGAGGAAGTAGACGGAGTGTCTTGACTTCTTATATTATCTTCTTGCAGCAACACAATGATAACTCTAGTAAGAGCTAAATCTAAGTGTGTCAATATGATCATCACCCAGTTCTCATATGTAGAGGGCAAGCTTCAAAGCAATGTCATAAATACATCTTGATCGTCTATGACTGATCTAATAGCGGTCACAATAATAGTACGGTTTTCTATTTTGGAGGGAAACCAAAGTTTGAATTTAGGTTTGGACCTGCTATGAAAGGTTGTAACTCGTGGGAAGAAGAATCATTCTCTCTCTCTCTTATCTCATTCATGCTTATACATGGTTCTCTTGTCAGAAAGTGGTGTGTAGAAAATAATTCTAGCTCGAAAAGAAACGAATGAAAATAATTCGTGTGTTTAGAAAGAAAACTTTTCGTGCATGGCGGAATAAACTATCTTCATCTTTCCAATACATGAGTACACCTATTGATTTCAAACAAAACAATAGTGATAGAAATCACGTTTGAACTTATAGTAACTAACTTTGAAATCGCCAGTACTACAGTGATTACGTAGCCAAACAATTAAGCATAAAAAATTATCAGACAAATAATTAGTCGTGAAGAACTCCAAAAAATGCATAGATTTTGAAGCCGCGTACTCTATGCTATCTCTGAGCGGCTAAAATGAAAGTTTGAATTAATGCGCAATGCTAATAAGCAATAGCGCAATAGCAATCTCTAAAACAACTCTAAGAAGTGAGCTAGAATGCTCAGGAGTGTTCAAGCTCGCAGGCTTGAGAGAGAGAGAGAGAGAGAGAGAGAGAGAGAGAGAGAGAGAGAGAGAGAGAGAGAGAGAGAGAGAGAGAGAGAGAGAGAGAGAGAGAGAGAGAGAGAGAGAGAGAGAGAGAGCTAACTATTCAAATGCTTTTTATAATTTTGATTTTCAGTGAATTAATCTGTACAAATATGAACAACTATTTACACTATGAAATTAGGTTGTCAATTGCGATCGCTAGTTGGCTGGTGATTCGCTGGCATCCATCCGGTTCTTGTCATTGATTGCTGATAAGCGGTGAAATTGGTCGTAAATGTTCTATCTACATAAATGAACCAAAACTGTAGCTCTGCAGAAATGAACTAAAACAACCACAGGCGACACTGTCGGGTTTTTCGCGAAAAAGACGAAAAAGGAGAAGGTGCCCTTAAATCTCATTTGGGGTTGTCCCCCACTTTGCCAGAATCATTTCCTTAACATTTGAGGCTCTTTGAAAAAAGCGAAAAATGCGACACTGTGATTTTACACGAGATTTCTGTCAGGAAAAAAAAGCGATTAAGGCGACACTGCATTTTTCAATGGGATTCCTGACAAGCAAAAAAGGAGACACTATCGTAAACTCCATGTAATTCTGCAGACTGTTTAAAAACACTTTTAATTCTGCAGATTATGTAAACACATGAGAAAATCCATAGAACTGGATTAACAATGGATGAAGATTAAAATCGATTAGTCGATTGGTAAGAAGGAGAATAATTCAACACTCTCCCTTAATCTGAATCCTTGAATGCCTTGACCTTCAAGCTTAGTTCTACACAAAATCTTCTGTGTGACTCCAAACTTAATGTTTTGGTAAAAACATCAGCTGTCATATCTTGCGTTCTACAGTACTGCAATCTAACCTCTTCGTTGAGAACTTTGCTTCTGACAAAATGATACTTCAGTGCAATGTGCTTACTCCTGGAATGAAATCTAGGGTTGGCTGATAAAACGATGGCACTTTGATTATCACAAAATAATGAATGATTCATACTGATATTTGAGAGTAAGTTTATCAACCAAATTGCTTCTTTTGTAGTCTGAGAGGCTGCGATATACTTTGATTCAGTGGAAGATAGAGCTATCGAAGATTTCTTGCGACTGTTCTAGGAAATTGGACCATTGTTGAAGAAGAATGTAAATCCGAAAGTAGATTTACGAGTGTCTACATCTCCTGCCCAACTTGCATATGTGAAACCACTGAGTAAATTGAATTTGTCGTTGCCGACTGCTCCATAACAAATGCAAAAGTCCATAGTAGCTCGAAGATATCTCATGACTCTGATAAGAGCCTTCCAATGTATTATACCAGGATTAGCCATATACTAACTGAGAGAGCTGACTACAAAAGTTATGTCTGGCTTGGTACAGATCATGGTGTACATAAGAGATCCTATAATAGACTGGTTAGGATACTCAAGCATCTGCTGTTTCTAATGATTGCTTGGGGACACTAGTCCTTTGACAATTTGAGTCCTGGTTCCATTGGCAAGAGAGCTAACTTGTAATCAATCATATTATATCTGACTAAAATGTTGTAGATGTACCTCTGTTGTGTAATGTAGACCAACTTCTGTTTTCTGTCTCTGTGGATTTGTATACCAAGGCAAAAATGAGCTTCGCCTAGATCGGTCATGTCGAATTTGGAAGATAGCATTGTTTTGGCTTCTTTTACCAGACCGATACTGTTGCTAAAAAGCAATGTATCATCCGAGTACAAAGTGATAATGATAAAAGACTGTTGCACTGCTTTGAAGTAAACGTTTGAATCTGAAGATCTAGGTGTATAGCCGTGATCAAGAAGGAAAGTATTGATCCTTTGAAACCATGCTTGAGCAGATTGCTTCAAGCCATAAAGTGCCTTATGGAGTTTACAAACATGATTTTTGTGCTTACCCTCAAAAATATAACCTTCGGGTTGCACCATGTAAATGTCTTCTTCGATAACTCCATTGAGATATGCTATATGTACATCCATTTGATGTATTTCCAAATCTGCTACAACAACAAATGATAGCAAAAGTCGAATAGAAGAATGCTTGACTACTGGACTGAAGGTCTCAGTGTAATCGACGTTGTATACCTGAGAAAAACCTCTGGCTACTAGTCGTGCCTTTCTTCTGTTGATGCTTCCATCTGCGTTGTCAGCTTTGAAAACCCATTTGCAATCAACTACATTTCTGCTGGCAGGTAATTTGTCAATCGTCCACGTCTGGTTCTTGATAAGAGATGAATACTCTTTATCAATAGCTTCTTTCCAGAGATCTGAATCAGGCTAACTAAGTGCCTCTTGGAGAGACATTGGTTCCTGAACAAGGTAGGCTGCGAACTCGTCGATATACCAGTTGGGTGGTTTGCTAGTTCTTGAAGATATTCTGGTTAATAGAGGAAGTTGATAGTTTCTATCATTACTGTTGTTGCTGAACCGCAACATTATCATTTTCTGAGCCATTGTTGATTTGTTGTTTGTCAAGAGTAGAGGAGCTTGGACCTTCAATAGGAATAGTCAACTGAAAAACTGGAAAATTCAAAGCGTCAGGAGAATCTGATAGGTTGGCTACATGGGAACTGCCCTTTCTTTGAGGTCTTGAAACTGATCTTCAATGAGGGTGACATCCCAGCTAGTGAATATCTTCGACTCAATGGGATCGAACAACTTGTAGGCTTGATCTGAAGTAGTGTAGCTGATGAAAACACACTTGATACTCTAGAAGTCGAGCTTCTTCCTGAAATCAAAAGGAATCAGTGCAAAAGCAGTTAATCCAAAAACTTGTAAGTTTGATAAAGAAGGTTTGGTACCTGTCCAAACTTCGAATGGTGTTTTGTTTGAGAGGTCTTTAGTAGAACATTTGTTCAGAATATAGGTTTCTGTTGAAACAGCTTCAGCCCAAAAGCACTTCGGAAGTGTCGCATGTAATAACCTGCACTTTTCCGATTCAACTAAGGTTCTGTTCTTTCTCTCAACAAGACCATTTGACTGAGGTGAATAGGAAGTGATGTATTGTTGCTCAATGTCGCTGTTAAGGCAATAGTCCTTGAATTCGTTGGAGATGTACTCTCCCCCGTTATCTGATCTCAGTGCATTGATTCGTCTACCAGCTTGATTCTCATCAACATGCTCTTTGAATTGTCTGAATTCGATGAAAGCCAGAATTTGCCAATAAAGGTAATGAAATACTTTGCATCTAGCAATGAAGGAGTTTGCATAGGTCCACATATATATGTATGAACAACATCTAATAGATATTTTGTTGCATACATATGGTTTGATCTAAAAGAAATCCTAGCCTGCTTTCCAAAGATGCAGCTATAATAGACAGGGAGATCGATCTTACCAGAAGGATAGTCGAGATCAAGAACCATGGACAGTGTCCTAAGCGATGATGCCATAGTAATGCTTTATTGACTAGAACAGAGGTTTTCAAGACTTGACTAAACTCAAAATAACAATGTGCCAATCTATATTATTAACCCTGCCTCTTGCCGATGGCAAGGATCTTATTACTCCTATCAACAATTTTGCACTATCAGATTCAAATTCTACCTTATGACCTAAATCTGTAATTCTACTCATTGATAACAGATTTGTAGAGAGTTTAGGAACATATAAGACCTTTGATCGTAATTTGAATTGATCATGCTGGAAACGCAATCTTATAGTACCTTCACCTTCAATACTGTGAGTACTATTGTCACCAAGATGAACAAACTTTTTTGTGCTGTAAGGAGTGTAGAAGTTGAAGATCTCATGTTGATTGGTCATATGTTGAGTTACTCCGGAATCCAGATACCATGAATCATCCAAAAATGCGCTTTGATCTTTGACCATGAATGCACCTTCATCCACTTCGACCTGGGGAGATGATGAAACTGTGTTTGCTTGTTGATCAGGTTGCATAAGTCGCTGGCGATTAGCATGGTCTTCATCTTAAATTTCCACAAATGATAATTGGATCCGTTCATCTTGTCTACGATATCCATCTGAAACTTAGTCTGTGATTGTATCGATGACGCTAAGATGCAGTAATGCCAATAATAGGAAATCAATTCTCTGATACGGAAAGGTTAAAAAGAACTGAAGAGTATGATATCAATTTGATATCGCGAAAGATATCAAGTATTAGAGCTTTCGCTCTGATATCATATTGGAATCAGATAAAGTAGTGAAATTGCTTTGATACCATGTCGGAAAGTGGTGTGTAGAAGATAGGTCTAGCTCGAAAAGAAACAAATGAAAATAATTCGTGTGTTTAGAAAGAAAACTTTTCGTGCATGGTGGAATAAACTATCTTCATCTTTCCAATGCATGACTATGCCTATTAATTTCAAACAAAACAATAGTGATAGAAATCACATTTGAGCTTATAGTAACTAACTTTGAAATCGCCAGTACTACAATGATTACGTAGCCAAACAATTAAGCATCGACA
Organism: Diphasiastrum complanatum; assembly: GCA_029204225.1. Taxonomy (NCBI): domain Eukaryota; kingdom Viridiplantae; phylum Streptophyta; class Lycopodiopsida; order Lycopodiales; family Lycopodiaceae; genus Diphasiastrum; species Diphasiastrum complanatum. The sequence goes on along the minus strand of CM055099.1, from coordinate 62,184,887 downwards.
ATTATCAGACAAATAATTAGTCGCGAAGAACTCCAGAAAACGCATACATTTTGAGACGAAGCTGAATGCAATAAAGGATAGTATCGATTCAAGATGAAACAGAAGTAAATGAGTACAATAGTTGCGGATCGAAGCCACGTATTCTATGCTATCTCTGAGTGGCTAAAATAAAAGTCTGAATTAATGTGCAATGTTGATAAGCAGTAGCGCAATAGCAATTACTAAAACAACTCTAAGAAATGAGCTAGAATGCTCAGGAGTGTTCAAGCTCGCATGCTTGAGAGAGAAAGAGAGCTAACTATTCAAATGCTTCTGATAATTCTAATTCTCAATGAATTAATCTGTATGAATATGAACAACTATTTATACTAAGAAATTAGGTCGTCAATTGCAATCGCCAGTTGGCTGGTGATTAGCTGGCATCCATCCGATCCTTGTCATTGAGTTATTGAATCTTGGAGCTCTTTGTTCATGGCTGTTTTCTTGAGTGAATCTCCTATGAACATGCTTTGTATTCTCTTGTTTGTGGATGTGGAATAGAGTAAATTTCTTGTTGTCTTTCTTTTGGAATGTAGTTGTGGATTAGTTTCTTGTTCTTGCTTAAGTAGTTTTCAGCATCCAGGTAAACTAGATAGGCTGGAATTGTGATTCAAATCTTGCAAATCTTCTAACAATCCAGTTCTTGATTGTTCTTGGGTTATCCAAGAATCAAGATGGGTGTTTCTTGATTCTTGGATTGCTAGTATGCTGTTAGGTAGCTAGTTTCTTGTTTCTTTTCCTGATTTGTAGATTAATCTATGCGGTTTACTATTTCTTGAATATTTAGAGCTAATTAGTAGCAAGAATTGTTGTTTGTTCACTTGTTTAGAATGCTGATTTGCTTGTGAACGAGTGTTGGTTGCATGTGAATGTGTATGCATGTAGTTGGAGTGAACGAATCTTAATCATCCCATTGGCAGGCTGGGAAACATGTCTGAGTAAACGTTAAATCTTTCTGCCTGAAACGGTTCAAACTAAGAAGATTGATCTTAACAAACCAGCTTCATGGAACAGGCAGAAACACCCGATTTTCAGAGTTCAAGAAACTAAGAAAAACGTTAAACAATCGTGTTCACAGATTAGCAGCAGCAATCTGTGAACACATGATGTTGGATCTTTGTGATCCTTTTGAGTCAAGGAGGACTCTTGATATCCTTATGGAGTTGCAGCTATTTTCAAGGAGGAAGAGCCTTTGGATCAATCATGCTCTTCAAGGATGGAAGAAATCAATGGCAAAAGTGCTCAAATGGGTGAATGCTCTTCTTGATGCTTGGAGATGGCTTTCAATCAAGGAAGCCTTGTCTTGGCTATGGTGACCTTTCTACAATTTTAGGCTTATTGGCTGGTTTTCTCATCAAGCTCATGCCAAAGAATCTACTTGATAAGCTATTATTAGCTACCTAAGTTTTGGAGAAAACTAGCATAGTAACCAAGCTAATTTTGAGGAGGAGCGTGAAGATTTTGCAAAATCTAGCTTGATTAGTTTATAATCTCATGTACATATGTAAATCTCACATGTGTGGAATTTTTTTTTCCACGTGTGGAGGGTAGGTCTAATCATTTTAGCTCATTTATGTTGAGTTTGAATAGTCAATAGGCCTTAAACTTGAGTTCTAGGAGATAGTGACATTTGTTACATGATGTTAGGATTGAAATGCATCTATTTGGCCCAATCACATTTAGAGGCATAGATCACAAGGCCAAACACTTCAAGAGGTGCATTACACATGAATCAATCATGATTAGAGGTGCACATCATGAGGCCCAATCAAATTGTGAGATGGAAATCATGAGGTCCAATCATGATGAGAGGTGCAAATCTAGGGGTCCAATCATGATGTAAAAAGACAATAAATGGGGTCCAATCATTCTAGAGCATGCCCTTTGACTTCTCAAATTTTGCAAACGGTCTGAAGCATGGAGAAAGTGCTCTATGGACATTTGCCCCTTTCAGAGAGTGACTAGTCAAGAATGTGACACGTAAGGCATTTCGAAAATGGAAACTATCTTTGCTTCCAATTTGGCGACAAAGCGACGGGTGGCTTGGCAAGCTAAAAATTGCAAGTCAATATTTTTGAATTTTGACATTGCCATTGGCCTCGGATATTCCTTTTAGCCTTTAGGTGGAATTTTGGACAATTTGGAGATGGCCAACATAACAATGAGACAATTTTGGATGATGCAAGTAAGTTGGATGGGGCATCCAACTACATCTTGAAATTCAAAATGAAAAGCATTCTCATGGAGAAAGAGCTATGGGACATCATTGGGGTATTGAGGTGAGGCCCAATACCACTCTAGTTGACATGAGAGCTTATGACAAGAAGGCAAAGAGAGAGATATCCTTGATCAATTTATCAGTGAAGGATCACATAATTACCCACATTAGTGACACGGTTTAGGCCAAGGGAGCTTGGGAAGCCTTGAGGACTCAATTTTAAGCCGCTAATCCAGCTCGTGCTATGTTTTTGAAGTCGAGACTCAACACCAACATGATGGAGGACAATGAAGTGTAAATTACGAAGTCTAGCCCTCACAAATTGCATACGAGTTATGAAAGGGATTCACTAGAGAGGTTTTTTAGTCTCTTCTTGTGATTTTATGCAAAGATAGTCCTAAGGTTCCTTCTATTAGAAACCAATTTAGTACTTTTTTGCAGGAAATGATGATTCACACTTGTTGGTGTGAAACATAATGTCATTTTTTTTTTTTTTGGACTTATGGCTCATTGTGATAACTGACATTTGAAATTTTGAACTGAGGCATGTTAGTAGCTAATATTGATAAAGAGCACGTGCTATCAACAAAGCTCTAACTAAAAACATAGAACAAAATTGAAAAAATGAAATTAAACATACAACTGCGATCCTACAAATCCTTCTTTTAAAAGCCTCCTCTTGTCATCAATCTCCTCTTTCTATGAGCATTCTTGTTGAATAAATGTATAGAAATGATTCAATCTCTAAGGGTTGAATACAAGAATGATTTGTGAAAGATTTGAGATCCATTAAGATCCATACCTATGAAATGATCTTGGGTTAGAAAGACAACAATTCACCAATCTTGCCAATGTAGAAAAATCAGCATCTACACTAAAAATGAGATGCAAACTCTAATAGATATTGATCAAACATAAACCAAAACATAAAATAATGTTGATGTCCGTACAATTACAATAAGCTACTGTATTTCACACGTGTTGATCTGAAAATAGCAATTAATGAACATTCTAGACATAGAATTGCAAGATATCACAAGTATAGTGCACCAATGGATAGTCACAACCCAAGAGAGCCATGCATAAGCACGAATGAGATAAGAGAGAGAGAATGATCCCTCTTTCCACGAGTTACAACCTTTTATAGCAGGTCCAAATCTAAATTCAAACTTTGGTTTCCCTCCAAAATAGAAAACCCTACTATTATTGTGACTAGATTCAATGTCTCTACTACTCAAATTTGAATCTACGATTTTCCACACTTTCCAAAAGTATTTATTCAAATGCTTTTAGACTAATATAACTTTGAAAAGTCAAAATCTAATTCTAATATAAATTGGTCTCAAATGCCATATAAACAAATGTAGCAAATATGACTAAACTAGTTGAAATCTCTCACACTCCCTCTTCAACTAGTTTTAGCATGGACTTTGATAACACTCCAGGTGAAGTCCTATTCTTCATAGAAAAGTCCTTTCCCAATGCTTTGGTGAAGATATTAGCTACACATTCCCTTGAAGAAACGTGTTGAAGTTCCACCTCCTTTGTTATGACTTGCTCCTTCACAAAGTTTTGACATATCACCTCAATATGAAATGAAGAATCACATAGAATGTAAATGAGATGATTCCTCCATGCTATCAACTTTGAACTCTCTAGAAAATTACAACAATCAAACAATAAATGTGAGTGATCGACCATTGCTTGCTTATCTCCTCCAACTTTGTCCTTTCTTGCCATGTATCCACCATGAAACTCCATGAATGAGCCTCCATTTCCATCTTGCCACAAGAAACCATCAAACCTTGGAAATCCATGAGTAAGTGAGTACATCAATGATACTAATCCATCACCACATGACTCCATAAACCAAGCAAGTTCTAGTAGTCCATCTTCAAGATCTACTTGACACAAGATAATGACCATGATGACAATCTCCAAACATTTGAGAAACATTTGAGAAATTCACCAAATAGCTCAACACTTGAGAACTTAGCCATGGATGAGTGATACAATGAGCCTCCAATAGATTCATTTCCATCAACAAAACCAGCCAAGAATGTTAGTACAAATCCAACATCAAAATGATGCTCACCAATGTAGCTAGTTTTACCATATCTTGACAATTTGCACACATCCACATGAAAATGCTTAAACATGAGATAGAACAGGTAAAGTAAACTTGAACTTGCTGCTACCTTACTTGACTCTTCAATAACTTGAAAAAACAGATCCAAAACATCTTTGCCAATTGACTCCCCTTTGATGCTCTTGACTAGCTCCAAATTGCCATCTTTCCTTTCATGTTGTTGAAGCCCCTTGATCATCAACTTGACCATCAAAGTCATTGAACAGACTTTGTTCTCTAGGTCCATTACTTTATGTAAAATCATGAATACATCCATCCACTTTCATAGCACCATCTACACAAGAAGATTCACCAAAATATGTGAGAAAAGCAAAATGAGCACTTGCTTACCCTTCTCATCATATGCGAGTTTTGAAGGCATTTGTCTTTCTCTTGTCTTTTGACTTGATGATGGTCCTTCATCATCACCAACCAAAGTAGGATCCTTTACATCAACATCAAGAATGTTAGACCCATCCACATCGCCATCAATAATGCTTGAAGGTACTTTTGGAATGTTCTCCTCCTCAAAATAACATCTCTACCAAAAATCACCTTGTTAGTAGAAGGAGTGTAAACCTTGTAGGCTTTACTCACCTCACTATATCCAACAAATATACCTTTCCTTGAAGATGGATCCTCCTTGGTCCTATCATCAAGAGTAATGTTGACATAGCATGTGCATCCAAAAGTTCTAAGAAAGTTGACACCTGGCCTCCTCTTGAATAGCATCTCAAAAGGTGTCCTTCCATCCAAAATAGCACTTGGCCACCTATTGCACAAGAAATTAGCACACAACAAAGCTTGATCCCAAAATGGCTTATCAAGGTTAGCACTTAACCTCATGGCTTTGGCACTTTTACAGAAAGTCCTATTCCTCTTTTCAGCCACTCCATTTTGTTGTGGGGTCCTTGGTGTTGTATACTTCCTCTTGATCCCATGCTTATCACAAAAGGCCTTGAACTTGGTAGATATGTACTCTCCACCATTGTCACTCTTTAAGCACTTGATCCTTGTGGAAAATTGGTTCTCCCTTGCATTCTTGAACTTGACAAAGACATCATACACTTCATCTTTGCTCTTTAGTAGATAGATCCAACAAAATCTACTAAAATCATCAGTGAAAGTTGCATACATATGAGCTCCACTATTGCTAATTGTAGTAATTCCATGAATATCCGAATGTACAACTTGAAAAGGCTTTGTAGATCTAGATGTAGATCTAGTATAAGGTAGTCTATGTGCATGTGTGAACTTGCTCCACTATCAATCCACCATGGATCTAGATCTCCATCATTAGCAAGCATACATGAAGACATCACAAAAGCATCATCATTTGCATCTTGAACATCCAAACCATCCTCATCAAGAGTAAGATTACCTTGCTTGTCTCCTTGATCTCTCTTCTTCTTGTAGCACTCACTTGCAAAGTGTCCTTTGATGCCACAATAGAAGCACTTGAGCTTTGATCTATCTTTCTTTTTGCCATTTGAAGAAGCCTCCCCTTGATCTTGCCCCTTTAGACCACTTACTTTTGATTTTGGCCTTGATGAACATAACCTCCTCTCCAACTTGAGATGTTGATGAAGATCCACCTCTTGCTTGAAGCCTATATTCTTCATTGATCAAGATCTCTTGAAGATTAATCAAACTTGGCAAAGTCTTTTGAATAGCAAGACTTTGAACAATGTTAGCATGAGCATCCAACAATCCGTTAAGAATAACTTGAACAAGCTCTCCTTCCTTAATTCTCTCATCAATGCAAGCTAACTCATCATTCAACGCTTTCACCCTCAAAATAGAAGTATTTGGACTTTCTTCATTATTTTGCAAACAAGAAAAGATTTACCTTCTTAGAGTCAACACTCTAGAAGCAAACTTGGATTTATAAAGCTTCTCCAATGAATCCCAAGCATCCTTTGATGAAGTACTCTTACCAACTTCCTTGAGAAGCTCATTGGTAACATTAATCTTTATCATGTGTAGAGCCTTTTTGGCCCTCTTGTCATACCTCATTTGATTTAGTTGTGTTGCTGGCCTCTCTTCCAAACCAACAACAATATTCAAAACATCATTCATCTCAAGAAGTGATTCCATCCTCTCTGTCAACCTGTCTCAATGCACAAAGCACTCCTTTGAACAACCTACCAAACTCTTAGCACACTTGGGAGATGCCGAAAATATTTGTGAAATAGAACATCTTTTGAAAAGACCGAACTTCTCTACCCTCCGAGACAAATTCTTCCAAAATACAAGCAAAAGAACAGGCAACTTCAATCTTAATAATTCGAACTCAGTTATATTAGGGTGGAACGAGAAAGAAAGAAGGTTTTCAGGTTTCAAGGGAAAGGAAGGGCAAAGCAGTAGCGCAAAGAGTGAACGACCTATCAAGAGATTAAATTTTTACAGAGATTGACCGATGTGCAAGATGATGAAAGGATAGAAAGAAGGAAAGTTACTAGCTCTCGTCTTCAGCTTACTAGTATCATTGATACAGGGAGATTTTCTTTACATTTATGTTACCATAATAGAGTTTTTAAAGCTATTCATGTGAAGTAGTTCTATGCTCACGTTGTATGTCTTTGCCTTAAGGTTTGCACCTTCCATCAGGAATGGTGACAACATACCAAGAGCTCTTATGAGGAATTTGGCAAGTCTAGTAAAACAACAATCATGAGCATTGGTAATCCATCTGAACGATTCCTTGTGGGCTTTGTAAGTACATAGTAAATAGGGTAAATAATCATTATCTAAAAAAAATTAGGTAGAGACTTGGTAAGTTTATCCATCATGTATGTTAGGAATTCCATGACTGAGTTTCGCGGATCATCAAGAAAGGGGTTGAAGTCTAGACTGTTTAGTCTCTCAATGGCTGATTTTCGTACAAAGAATTTACACATGAAGCAGGGATTATGTTGTGCTTTGTCAATGCCATTAATGTATAGAAAGTTGGTAAGCCATTGTTGTTCATCATTGGCAATCTTTAGTTTAGATGATGAGACCGTGTTACCATGTAGCCAATTAGGCTTTCTACTATAGTTTAGGCAACGTTCTTACAAAAAAATAGCATGTTTTTTTATCGTTATCTCATCTAAGTGTTCATGAGCGGGTAAGAGTTCCATGAGTTTAAACCATCCATCATATAATTCAGAAGCAACCTTGTTGATATTAGCTTGTCTTAGTGTAATATGATTTAGACCTTTCTCTAGTGATTTATGTAAGATTGAACTTTTAACAATAGTACAATCGGTAGAGATAATAGGTCCAAATTTTTTTGAAATAAAACCCTTAAATTGTTTAAACGATATGCAATCGCAAGAATGTAAGCTTTTTATATCAAAGTTGCCAAAAACTTTAGAAGGTAAATACCAGTCATTTTTAACACTTGGTAAGTATGACCATTTAGAAAATAATTTCATGAAAATGTTCGTCTATATCATCAAACAAATGTGAGTCATCCATGGATTTCTATCTTAATTTACCGCCATTGATTACCAGTATGTGGGTCGCAAACATCTCTAAATGCTATGAAAACATACCCTTAGATGGTCCAGATGAACTAAAAACTATTATGGATAAGGCCATTACATATGCCTTTAAACATGATTTATTGAGATATAAATGGGTTCAAGAATGTGAAGTTTCTAAATGGTCATGGTCCATAGAGATAGACCTAAACGCATTTGAATCAGCCATTATTCCACGTGGGGAATCATGATTGGATGAGAAATCTTCTAATTCAAAGTAGGGTTAAGGGCGAAGGTTAGGTCAAGCATTATTTTTGTTATTGTCAAAGTTGGATGTGCTCTTTCTCACATCTTCTCTTGCTGGTTGATGTGCCAACAATCTCACCCCCATTCATCCGTCCCCGTCGATCGCCTCGCTTCACCAATCACTTCCCGGTTCTCGCTCGCTACAAATCTCTGTATCCACTGTCAGATTTACGTTTTTCTGAAAGGCAATTTGTTGAAACCCTATGGAAGTCATTCATTCAAGAGAGTGAGCTGTTCAACCACACGAGTGGATAATTATCTACGCTGGTGTGTGCTCAAATTTCTGTCTGTTTCGTAGGAATAACCTGATTAATCAAGTTGCAACTACTAGGTAAATCCAAAGTCTGATAAAGCACAAAGTTAGGCTGTTTATATAACTGAGAATTTGGTACAGCTTTTATAAGTTCTTGATTGACAATTAAAGAATTTTTCAAGTGGCACTGACTTCGAGGATTCCTTTCAAAGGCATTGCTGCCAGGCAGCAGATTTCAAGATTTCCAGTTTCTAAATTTTGAAGAATATGAACTATATAGATGTGAAATTTTAGGGTTAAAGTTCAAGCATCGCTGGTTGGGTTGGGACAATGAGGCCAAGATGTACTTTGAAGACTATCATACAAGTTTGGCATGGCAAGTAGATGAAGAAAGAAAACATTGTGTCATGGCATCCACCATGTTTGGCATCCAAAGTTTCTTTGGTCCCAAGTTCAAGCCCCCTTAAAACCAAGATGCATTTTTGATGAGGGACCACTAATGCCAACACACTTTAGTCAAGTACTGTCTTCATTAGACTTTTCAGGTTTTTGGAACTCCAAGGCAAAGAGTTGGTCAATAACTATTATCAATTAAACTGCAAATAGGGTGTTTTGACAATGAAAATATCTTTATGAGACATCACAAAAGCAACTCTGCCTTCCTTTGTACCATAGTTGCATTGAAGATTAGTGATCATGATTCGAATCAAGATCCGAATCGCGACCCCCAAATCGCTTGGGTGGGTCAATTCACATTTTAAAATTTTTTTTTTTCAAAAAAAGTCATGCGATGCGGGTATCACTAGAAAGAGAAAAAGGAGAGGAAGATTACATGGGTTTTTGGTCATTTTGTGTCCAATTCCAAGTAGTTACGACCTTGAGCTTCTGACCAATTCTAAATGCTGAGAGATTGCTTATGTACTGCACAAAGGGCATATTTCAAACAAATGCAGCTCATGGGATCTAATATGGACTAGGCCAACCCAGTGACTCCATTAGATGAGGATCATGTACATGGTACTCGAAACCCTAAAATCGATCATATTCAGTCACTCAAAAACTCATTCAAATACACACTGTCGCATATCATTTATTTGCATTGCCGATGAAACTATGTCACCCCACAGGAATGAGGGTGCTATCATGAATTTCAAGAATTGGTGGCACGGAAGCGGGTTGCATAAGCTTGGAATTCATTCAAGATATGTTGTAGGTGCTAAAATCAATCAAAATAACAAGGCTATGGTAGAAAGTTGACAGAAAGAGGCCGGGCAAACGAGCTAAGAAAACTGGACAATATCACATGTTTTACTAGTGATGCGCCAGGTGCTGGTTACTCACTAGGAACCGAATGTTACATGACCCACCCTGCCGTAGGATCCAATCCAGATCCACCCTCCATACCCTGGCCTGTGATCTTGTAACAAACGAGATCTGACCTCCAACCTTGATAGCATTCCATACCATTGCTAGAGCCATCAGCCATCTCCCACCCCTAGCTAGCTCACATCTCGGTTGTGCACAAGCGCTCACCATCCACCTTCTCCTATAGATCTAATAGTGTCCCATTCCACTGCTAGAGCCATCAGCCATCTCCCACCCCTAGCTAGCTCACATCCGTTTCAAAGACAACTATATCACCAAACTTGATAATGCTTGTGAATCAAACCGCAAGACAATCATGGGCATGCCTTGTGAAAACACACTTTGTATGCATTGTTTTCTTCTATATCTTCATTTACTACAGAGCTCGACAAGGTCTTTAAAGGAAGGACAATGTGTTCTGATTTAGGTTTTACAAGGAAAAACACATGAAGGGCACTATTCGGGTACTCACAGGGAGTCATATCAAAGCATTCAGGGACAACCGAGGGATCCATACATAGCGTTGTACTCAACGAGCTTGGTAGTAAATGGGGCTGCAAGAGAAAGCAATGCATACACTTTTTCACGGCATGCCCATGATTGGTGATTAGTTTAGGGTTTAGGGTTTAGGGGGAGGTACAAGTGCTGTATGAAATGATTTTATGCATTGAAGTCATTTGTTGCATGATGCACATTCCAGATTACAACATAACAAATTGAGTAAACCTATATTGGAAGAAGAGGAAGAAGCATATGGAGAAAGAGATTCAACACATAAAAAATCCACAACACATTCATTGTATTGAACTTTGAGCGGTTCGGGGGCCCTCACAAAAGCATTGCGGTTGAGTTTATGGAATTGCAATGGTATCCATTCTTCAGCTACAGCAGGATACTTTAGAGATTTGTTCTACAGGGGATATCCTTATACTTACTGAGACACATGAGAGTCCTGAGAGAGGACTTCCTTGCATTGAGGGATTTTGCTAGCTTTCTACTTGCAGAGGGAAGACGAGGGCACTGACTAGTCGCGGTTCAGGTGGTGTTGCTTGCTTATTTCGAGACTCTCTCCGGCCATGGGTCGAGCTACTATACATTGATGAGCAGGCTCGCTATATCTGGATCAAGTTGGACCACAGGTTTATGGAGTTAGATCGTGACATATTCTTGGCTATTTGTTATTTCCCTCCAGAGACATCAGCTTTCACCTTAGAGGAGGAGTCACCTTTCATGGATATTTCATCGGACATTATCAGATATGAGGATCGAGGATATATTCTTTTAGCGGGGGACTTCAATGCCAGGACTGGGTGTAGGCAAACGGAATTTCACAGAGCAGCAGATGATCCACAACGGATACATGCACTTGATTGGGATGATCTTGGACTTATACGACGATCGGCGGATGCAGCGGGTCCAGTCACATCATATGGGGAGCATATGCTTCAGTTGGGTGAGGCTCATGGACTAGCCATTTATAATGGCCTTCTTCAGCTGCCAGGCTCTGGTAACTACCCTTGCTTCCCACATAGTGGAGGACATAGCGTCGTCGACTATTTCATGGGTTCACTGTTTCTCCTTCACTTCATTTCATCCTTCTCTGTACACCGCACCACTCTTTTTGATCATTCATATCTCTCACTCTCTGTCGGTCATCTCCCCATCACACCTATTTTCTCTTCGACCCCTACAGCTAAACCCACCTACCGCTACACTTCACATCACACACCACTGTACAAAGAAGCCCTCTTCGATCTCCTTACCTATTTCCCACATGAGCATACTTTAGAGGAGCAGTCCCTCTTTCTTGTCCAGACCATCCATACTGCAGCTTCCATTGCCTTTCCATTCCCACGGCCCAAAGACCAGCAACGTCATAGACCCTATAACCCCTTGTATGATCAGGAATGCATCCAGCTACATTAGAACCTCATATATGCTCGCTCCCATCTTCCTCATATGACCAAAACCATATCTCGTGTCTATCGTAGAACCACAAAAAAAAAGAAAATCGCATAGGAGATTGGTCAGGGTAAGAAACTGATGGATCTCCTCTTTAGTTCTTCCTCAGGTTCATTCTGGAAGAGGTTCCTTCCACGGTCACCCCCACCACGGATCACAGACCTCAGCACTTGGGTCGCATATGTCAAATCATTGTACACCATCCCAGATACCCCTCCTCTTCCCACCTCTTGTCTCACGGATACTTCTGCCATATTCACTAACGAACTTATAGAGAAGGCCATCACACGACTCCATTCCCATAAAGCCAAAGACATTGATGAGCTAGAGGCTGAACGTCTAAAGTATGCTCCCGACATCCTCTCACCCTTTCTCTCCATCCTCTCACCCTTTCTCTCCATCCTATTCAACCGAGCTGTCACCTCTGATTTTCCCTCTCCATGGTCCACAAACCTCATTCACCCTATCCATAAAGGCACCGGGATATACTACATCGGATCATATCTTTACTTTGAGGTCCATCATTGAGGAGGCTAAGGCCAAGAGGGAGCGTGTATACTGCTGCTTTGTGGATTTCCGCAAGGCCTTTGATTCTGTGCCTAGGCATCTATTGATACAGAGACTTCATGATCGGGGCTTTCAGGAGGATGCTATACAGGCGGTAGTAGCATTGTACAGGCGAGTTATTGGCAGGGTCCGACTATTAGGAGTTATTTCACCGGAGGTGGTCAGTACTATTGGGGTCAAACAGGGATGTCCACTCTCTCCTACACTTTTTGGTCTTTACATTGACGAGCTAGAGCATGTTATATGGAGTGATGGAGGGGAGGGTTGTACATTGGGCGACCTCATTATTGCTATTCTCCTTTATGCTGATGATGTGGTTTTGCTTTCACGAACGAGAGAGGGTTTGCATCGACACTTAGATGCTCTTCTTTCTTTCTGCACACGGTGGGGTTTGTCGGTGAATGTGGCCAAGACTAAGGTTATGGTGTTCAGCACCTCTAGGTCTTTCATGATGCGGCAGGAGCTTCTATGGGATGGTCATCCACTAGAGGTTGTTGATTCCTATACATATCTAGGAGTACTATTCTCGGGGCCTACGTTCAGCATGAGACACGCAGCTATTTCCCGGGTACGGAAGGGCTATGCCTCACTGGTAGATTTGGAGAGACTATGTTTCAGCTCACACATCAGAGATGCGACTAGTAAGTGTCAGCTCTTTGACACTGTGTGCCCTCAGCTATGTATGCTTCCGAGACATGGAGTACTGGTCTGACAGCTACTGATTGGACATATATCTCCCGGCTCCAGATTTGTTTGCTCTCCCGGATGATACGGGCTAAGCCCTCAGTACCACACTAGATTATATTGGCGGAGTTCGCGGTCCCCCCCTTTCAGATTGAGGCCTTATTCCATATTGTGACATTCATACAGAGGTTAGAGGATCTTCAGGACGGGCGTGCACATTATGTAGTTGCAGCTTTATCTTCATCCCGGCGCCTACACTCAGAGGGACACCTTTTCTCATGGTACTCCCAGGCTTGCCGTCTCCTCTCCACATTGGGTATCCAGTGACCTACCTGCGGGCACCCACCAGTACATCAGAGGCCTCCTTTACAGATCATATTTTCATATCACTTGGCAGGGTCCTTTGGGGACCAAGAGTGAGTTTTATCGTACACACTTTCTATCTCTTGATCCGGCTGGCTGCCCCATAGTATCTTGTTACTTGCTGAGGAGTATATCACATAGTCTGCGGGTAGCGATGGGTCAGTTTTGGGTTTCTTCACATCAGCTGGCCATTGAGACCGGCATATACAGTGGCACCCCACGAGAGGACCGGCTTTGTAGCATGTGTGTTATGCATGAGATTGAGGACGAGTCACATTTCCTCTTCAGATGTCCAGCCTACTATGAGATTCGGGGGCGGTACCACTGCTTGTTCAGAGAGCACCCAGTTACACTTTCTACCTTGATATCTTATGAGGACCCTAGATGCGTCGCACTGATGATCCGAGAGATGTCAGACCTGAGGAGGAGGAGACTAGATGATACACATTCCCTGACACAGCTGAGCATTGATGAGTGCATATCCCGTCGGAGACAGAGATCCGAGGTACCCATAGGCAGCAATTCAGATGGAGAGGCCGAGATTCCCGATTCCTTCGTACATCGGCATCAGAGACCATGTCGACGGCGAGAGAGACAGCCAGCTATTAGACCACAGCCCAGAGCGCCACGGCAGCAGAGACGACACCGACAGCCTATCCGGCAACAGAGGTCCAGGGCACATCTAATGACACCTTCACAGCATACCATCCACCATTTCTTCCATGCTGATGGGCATCATGATATATGATTCCAGGCTATTGGATCCTGACTGGGCCAGCCGTCTTTATGCATTGTATTTGCAGTTATTGTTTTATAGATGATTGAGCTGTAAGCTCCTATGTTATGTGCACACTTGACATGTACCTTTTCTTAGTCCTATGTACCTTAGGGTATTCAAGGACATTAATAAAATCTTTCTTTCTTTCTTTCTTTCAATCTCTCTCTCTCTCTCTCTCTCTCTCTCTCTCTCTCTCTCTCTCTCTCTCTCTCTCCAATCCAAGACGCACATGATCGGGCCACATGGCACAATAATGGAGTACAACCGCTGATCCAGGGGTCTGAAGATGAATTCGAGGGAACCATATGATGAGTTCGACTTTTTGGACTTATTTCTTTTGGAATGCAAACGACTTCAGGTATGCCTATTGTTTAGACATGCAAGTTGAATATAAAATGACCAATATTGTTACAAGTCATGCAACTATAATGCTAGCCATTATTACACGAATAGTCCTACATTTGTTGTTGTTGAACAATACCACCATCTGTACATTTTCATTGTATGTGTAAAGTTAGGATATTGTCCTAGAATATTGTTTTTTCTAGCTTCTTAAGTTTGTGTTGTTTCCTTCTATTATGGTCACCAAGTCTTCATGAATCCTATTAGCACTTGACCACTTGGTCACTTGGTTCATTGATACATTATGTTGGTATACTTGCAAACTTTACTGCTATTGAAACAAAAATGTGTGCTTATCACTTATAGCACAAAATTTTGATTGAATTCTCTTGAAGGGTATAATGACAAACACGTCCTTCTCCAAAGGGTTCAAGGATGTACGCTATAATGATCTCTATGAAGGATACAATGATAACGACAACCAGTCTCCATTTTTTGGGGAGAAAGTACCTCAGGTACTGAGCTTTTCAAAATACTCCGAGTAGCCTTTAAAATGACCTTTTTTCTTTGTTAGGGTTTTTGTCCTTCGTTAGGCTCTCTCTCACGTCACAATTACCCTAGAGAGATTTTGACAAGGACATTCAAACTTAGTTTTGTCATCAAGAGTTCGACATATTTTTAAGTATACTTTTCTATGCTAGAATCATGATTTAGTGCCTTAATGGTGGTTAGTATCGCTATGCATCATCAAGATTTCTTCTTTAAAGTAACTTTGGAGAACAAATTTGGCCTTACATTAGGTCACTGGTGTGGTGGAACACTTGGGGCTCAAAGGAGAGTTTACGGTCTATGATCATGTTTTTGCTTGTAGTCGATCCTCTTCAACATCGGAAAACCAAGTAAGCCATTCACTAATGCTGATTGCATAAACATCTGTATATGTATCAAAATCATTATACTAGTTTGTGAAAGATGTTTCAAATAAAGACAAGATTTGTGTACACGTCAATGTATTTTATGATCGTAACTAATGTCAAGAGGATCTTCATTTAGAGAATTGATGATTTTTTGGTTAGAAACATCTGTCGAAAGAAGTTTGGTTTCATGTAACATCAAGTCTTTGTAACATCATGAGATGCAACTTTGAAGAATAGACGTTTTCAATGTTCAAGCTGTGAAAGATAATATGAACATAATATTTAAAAAATCAGAAAAGTGGGAGGTTTGGAGCTATCTTTCATGACTCCCAAGATTGCTATCCCCATATCAAGTTCCGCACTTGTGAATTGAGTAGATAGCCTTAACCACTCATTAACTTCTTTATGCAAAATTCTACTAAATTCTTTTATGAATGCCATCATATATCTAGGGTGTGGGGATTATGGCCTTAAAGTGAACTAATCCCAGCTAAGAATTCATTAGAGCTCATAACTAAAATAGAGGTGAATATCTTATTCCAAATATATTATCAATATTGTAATCACTACAGTCAAACTATTGAAGTAAGTCAAACTATTGAAGGAGTTTCGAGTTTTGGTTAGGCACCACTTTCCCATGCACAAGCCAAGCTTAAATACTTGACATATGGCAGTTGGAACTTGGGCATGCTAACATGAGTCATATGTTTGGCTATCCAATTCCTAACCATGGGGTTTTGGAACCCTGACAACATATGTACATAACATTCCCTTTCCTTGGTAAATTTTCTTTTCTTGGGCAATTTAGAAATTTTCATTCTTAGTTCATCTTTTCTTTCATAAGTGTCCTCATCTTTTAATTCTCGTTTCCATGAACAAAATGTTAGGAAATTGTTTGGTTTCTATGTTAAGGTACATATAGATTCCATGACTTTCTTTGGTTTCGATGATACAAAGGACATCAAATCCTTAAACATTCCCTTAAGAAGTTATAGATTATAATCAACCCGATTGAATGCCTTCACAATAATAAATGGATTGCTAATTTTTGGAGATAGCTTATATCACTTCAATGTTGTAAGTACTTGACATTCTTTTGGCATTTGCAAAATCAATAGGTGAGCAATTTTTGTTAGTATAAAGTTGTGCTCTATCTTGAGTAGTTCTTATTGTATCATTTGCCACTTGCACTAATTTGGTGCTTATCTTGCAAGGAATTTGTTGCAGCTAACACCTTGAGACTTTGAGTCCAATGGATATTGGTGAACGTGGTGGAATCATAAGCATGAAATTAAACATTTATTGGTAGATTGTATTGCACTATTGTGCACAAACTCAATTACTTGTTGGTACCTTCCCCAATCACGCAACTCTCTGAAGATATCTGCCCTCAACATATCTTCTATGAATTGGTTGACACGCTTGGCTTGTCTATCATCAGATGAATTGAGAAATAGGGCCATTTTTTTATTTCTAAAGTATTGATTTCCAGAACTATCTGGTGATCTTACATCAAGATCATTGACAATATCGTTCCTGCCATCTTGGATAGATTGCCACCACTAGCTAGATGGCATCAGGACCCTTCTTGTTTGACCACAAAATCCACTAAAATACTTTTCGGCTACCTACAAGGAATTTCCTACACATTTGATGAACCTCCTACTTTTGGTCTTTCTACTTTATTGACTTTGCATTGTTCACATCTTTGAACATATATCTCAACATGATTTTTTAGCTTTAGGTAGTAAAAGTTTCTTTTTCAAGTCATGCCTATTCTATTTGCCAAGTTGTCTTGCACTCGGTCAATAACAAAATTTATGCAAGATGTTCGCTCTTATGTCTTCTCTATTTAGCACACATTTTCCAATTATTTGCTATCTTACTCTCTCTCTTGAGCTCATCTTAGAGTCTTGCTTTGCAAGATCCTCAGTAGATTTGGAAGTTCTTGGTTGGACCTCATGCCATGTACAAAATTTTGTCTAACATAAATCACAGAGAGAGATAAAAATTGGACTTGATCTAATCAAAGCATAGTTGATGAACCACTCCAAGTTTACTTAGGGAAGTACTTGATTTCAAAATCAAATTCTTGCATTGATCCAAATCATATATCTTAACTTCCTCTCAAATTCATCTTGGGTAATATATACTAATTTGTGATGGTCATTTTGCCTACATAGAAACATAAATCTTCATCTATCATCAATGCTTCTAGGGAGAATTACTATGCTGAATTTGATTGTGATTAATCTCATACTCTTTGGACGTTTTAGAACAACTCATCCTCTTTCTTCTAAATCATCTTGTGTGGTACATGTGAACTATTAAAAAGCAATTTTATCCAATGATTTACACTCCTAGGTGGAGAGATCAAAACACCGCTACTCTAAAGACACATCATCAATACCATATTCTCCTATAGAGCATTTATTGTTGAACATTCAATGACAGATCTATAAGAGATATAACATGAGACTTTGAGATGCATTGTTATATATGTCATTTATTAAGGTAGTCAGATGTGTTTTAACTAACCAGAGATAAACACTATATGAAGATTCTCTTAAAAAAATTGACTATCTTCAATAACACACTCAAACAAAGTAAATAGAAGATTCACATCATTCATCAGTTCAATTGTAGTATATTGTTGTTGCTTGGGACAATGTTCTAGAAGATCGACAGACAATAAAAAAAATGACTACTAGACTCTTGAAAGAAAAGACTCTTGATACAATGATATATATGGAATATGAGCAATAGGATCAAGCATGATTTTCTTGAGACAAAAAACGAAAAGCAATAAGCAAGTAAAAAATCAAAGTAGATGTCAAGGAGGACAAGAATCTGACGATAACTAGAAATCTACTCCTTACCACATTGTTGAACTCAAGAAGAGAAACTAATCTGCCTACTGTGATAATTGGCCATTGGGTTTGAGGATGTAGGAAAAGAAAAATAGATGAAGAACTGTCGAGTAATCAAGCAAATGCCCGCAACTAGTGGGGATTTGACATTTGCCATAGATTTGGACCATCGGACGAAATTGACAAAATGGTATGCAGATGGAAGAGCATCAGAACATATGACTGACCAATGAGAATGGTTTAGTACTTACGATGCAATTCCTCATGGGCAGTGGCCAATTTATGTTGCCAATGATCGATAGAATGGTGTGCAGATGGAGGAGCGTCAAAACATACGATTGACCATTGAGAACGGTTTAGTACTTTGGATGCAATCCCTCATGAGTAGTGTCTAGTTTATGTTGCAAATGATCGACAACTTTGGGTAGTTGGAATATTGACATCCAAATAACATACATGCCTTGTAAATGGAGACAAAACTTTGGGCTTCTTCAAAAACACTATGTATATTCTAGAATCGAAGAAATACTCATTCTCCATTGGCCAAGCAGCAAACAAAACATTTACAAGAAAGCAACCTGTGAGATACAAAACAAAGACGACCACAATTGTCATGATTGGAGTCTAAGACAAGTTGTATTGATTGTTAGAAGAAGTTGTGCAACCCTCAACTGAAGTCAATGCATCAACAAGTGTTGACAAATCAGCTGTCGATGTTCAACTTTAATTTGAAAACTAGGCCATCTCAACACAACAACAATCATGTAATTCGAGATAAGAAGTTGCATTGATAGCTTATAGAAGTTGTGCAACCCTCAACAGAAGCCAATGCATCAACAACTGTTGACATTTAACTTTGGCATGAAAGATTAGGCCACCTCAAAGCAGCAATGATCAAGAAAATGACCAATGCTCAAATTGTCAAAGAGCACTAATACTTTCTGTGAAGGATGTGCATATGGCAAACAACACAAAAGTCTTTCAACATTGCCAAAGAAAGGCTTGGTGAATCTTTTTACTCAGGTGTTTGTGGCCCCATGAGTGTTAAGTCTATTGGCGGTTCCTACTATTACTTCCTTTTTAAGGATGATCATAGTGGTTACTGTTTATTGCCTAAAGAACAAATTTGCAATATTTTTTTGCTTTTAGAAGCTCGAAAAAGAAGTTTGAAGTGAACTCAATGTTAGGATCAAGAAAATAAGATTTGACAAAGGCGAAGATAAATGCCGATGTATTGTTCATTCAAAATGTGTAGTTGATGTAGGAAATAGAAGCCTAAGGATTATTGGCTTTCCAACTACTTGACTATTGGCTGTCCAACTACTTGACTGTTGACTATCCAACTTTCTATAAGTTACATAGAAAGAATAAGGTACCTCCAATATGTCAAGTTGGGGTACTTAATGTCACAATTAGGCCTAGTGGACCCATGAGTCCCTACCAAGTTAATTTCACACTAACTTAACTAACTCTAAGTTTAGTAGGCCTAATATAATAAATGACCATGGTTACACAACTCTCGACCTTTTGGGTCAAAGTAACCTATGGTAATGTAAGCAATTCCATTTACATTCCAACACCCTCCTTAAGAAATGCATAACATAACATGAAGTAACTTCTTGAAAGAGCAAAATGCAACTTGCTGTCCGAACTCCATGTCACCAAATAAACTTCGCACCGAAGTAGTCGAAATCTCATCCCCAATCATGTCCAACATATAAAAGGAAAAGAATGCGTAATAATGAAGCATCAAGTCGAAGGGTGAGGATTTGCATGCTCCATCCGAAGTAGGGAACCAACATAAACTCGGCAATAAGTTGAAACATGGACTTGTAATCCATCATAGGCTCCCACATCATTCGAAAATACTTCTTACCATAAGGACAATAAAAAAGAGTACCAACTCTTTTGGCATCACATCCTCCCGAACCTTACCATCAATGACTTGCTTACATAGAATAGGCGATGTACCAACATCATGATGAAGAGTACGTGTAGAACCAAAAAATTCAGCAAGAGGTACTGATTTTAAAGAGGCATGTGCCTTCCTTTCGTAGTAAGATATTTCTTTGCTGTCCTGCAAAGTCTCCAATAGCTGACAAGGAACTGTTATGGGCTGTTCAACACTTTGCTGCCCAAAGTGTTCCCAACATGGACCATAAATTGAAAAGGTTTCGCATGAAACTTTTCACTAATGCATCCATCGCATGCATCAACTTGCGGTGACTTAAAAAAAGAAGATTTCTTCAACATCTGCTCAATGTATCGTTGTTGAGAGATGAAAATCTCAGCCCCATGTGGAAGATCAACAAGAACCCAAGTGTGGTTCTTCATGAGTGAGTTGTACTCCTCTTTGTGATAAGTCATATGGCGTGTGGCACCGCTATCAATCACCCAATCAATAGATGAAAAAACAGCAACTTGTAAAGCTGAAGATGAGCTGTTTTCTGCTGAAAAACCAACAAGATTTGAAGTGGCAGAAATCTCGACTTTAGGAGAGATGAGATTATTAGTGACAAAAGCATAATCATTATTGAAAAGATTATCCTCCTTTCCAAATTGTTGTTCCAAAGTAATGATTGCGGTACTTGTATCGTTACCTTTCTCTTTTTCCTTTGCAAGCCTCTTCCTATATTCTTTGATGTGATGCCCAAACTTCTTGCAATAGTGGCACTTACCCTTCTTCTTGGAGTCTTGATCTTGAGCTTCCTTAGATTTTTGATCATCTTTGGAAGTTTTGAAAGAAGGCTTCCCTTTCCACTTGCCTTTGCCTTTGCCTTTTGCAAAGAAAGCTTGATCTTCTTGTTCACCAAAGTTGATCCTTGTTTGCTCTTCTTGAAGAAGTAAGCCAACAAGTTCGTCGAAGGAGATTTGCTGTCCCCTAAGAGAAATACTCAATGATGACACAAATGGAAGGTAAGAATTAGGAAGAGAGTTGAGAGTAATAGATACAAATTGTGATTTCTCAATCACCTCATCAATACTAAGAAGCTCCTCTCGAAGATCCTTGATCTTCGTCAAGTGGTTTGTAAGCAAATCACCTTCTTGCATCTTCAAGATAGAAAGTTGATTTCGAAGATATACCACTTTTGCCGCATTCTTTACTTGAAACATCTTTGCAAGAATCTCCCAAGCACTTTTGGAAGTCTTGCATGATCTAATATGAGGAAGGATAGATCTCTTCACTGATAATGCAATGACGGAATGTGCTTGTGCATCTCGTCGATCCCACTTCTTTTGCTCATCGGAACACACCTCCGTAGATGAAGAAGTAGTTGTTCTAGATGGTGTAATAGGTGCCAAGGTAGGCGGCCTCTCTTCGTCACCATTAACTACTTCCCACAAACCTTTAGCAATGAGAAGGTTCTTTATCATGTAGCACCACAAGGAATAGTTTGTGCCATCCAGCCTATCTTCAGTAAATAAAGAACCAATAGACTCCGATTCTTTAGCCATAACAGAAAAATCAGCTTGTAGTAGATAGGAAATAAACTTTCCAAGACCAAATCTACTCAAAGGGCAGCAACCTCAAAGCTGAAATTATGAGCACAATAGATTGCAATACTCCACATGCAATTTGCTCAACAAGTAATGAAATAGGTGGCTGATTTCTGCACAAAAAAACAGAATGCTCACAAATAGGTAGACTTCGAATGAAGCCAAAACCAGCACCAAAAATTTGCACACTATGTGCATATAGAGCTGATGGTAGCGCCCTACTCCAAGCTCACCAACAGGGAAATTTCAGCAAGAAATGTGTCCAAAACACATGTATCTTCATTTAAGAAGTAAATCTGAAATTTTCAGCATGTAATTGAGTCAAGATCACATGCAATTGGTTTGAGCATGGGCGCCCTACTGCTAGCTCTCAAATAGGTGAAGGTGCCCTGCACTTTCCTGCAAAAAAGGCTATAAGAAGATAAATAGATTCTTCTCCTGCAAAAATCAGCAGCTTGATGATTTTCTGCAACCAAAAGGGGAAGAAGATATTTTTCTATTGGGCGCCCTCCTGCAAGCAATATGATCACCTAAAGGCTTTGATACCATGTAGGAAATAGAAGCCTAAGGATCCAGGATCTTAGCTATTCAATCACACAAGCATTCTCAAAAGAAAGAGAGCTTGTGGACAGCCAAGGAGAATAGTCAGTATTGCTTACGAATGTGTCTTATACAATTGGGATGCACACATATATATAGAGTTATGAACGTAGCCACGGCTGATCTAGATTTAGTCTATGAAAGCATCACATAAGCAAGACTTAACCCTAGAAAGCAGGAGAGAGAAAGCTTAAAGAGACTAAAGAAGGAGATCATATCATAAGCCAAGTAACAAATGACACAGAATCCCTACTTATAGCCAAGAGGAAGCCCTAAAAGGAAGCTTCCAGTGGCTAGGGCCAAACTGAGAGGGAAAATAGTGCGCCCTCCAAGAAGGCCCCCACTCTCAGTAATATGACCAAATAACCAATATAGTGAATCATAGGGCCCAAGGCCAATAATATGGTCTAAATGTCAATAATAGGGCCCAAGGCCAACCATATAGTCTAAATGTCAAATAATGAATAAAAAAGGGCCCAAAGCCTGCCTATGCATAAAGTAAAGTAAATGTAAATGGACATGGTGAATGTAATGAGCCGAGTCCATAACTTATAGTCCAAGATGACTATCTAACTTCATGACTATTGGCTATCCAACTACTTGACTATTGGCTTTCCAACTACTTGACTATTGACTATCCAACTTTCTATAAGTTACATAGAAAGAATAAGGTACCTCCAATATGTCAAGTTGGGGTACTTAATGTCACAATTAGGCCTAGTGGACCCATGAGTCCCTACCAAGTTAATTTCATACTAACTTAGCTAACTCTAATTTTAGTAGGCCTAATATAATAAATGACCATGGTTACACAACTCTCGACCTTTTGGGTCAAAGTAACCTATGGTAATGTAAGCAATTCCATTTACATTCCAACAGTTGACAAAGCTTCATTGCGCGACATTGCATTTGACCATCCAATAACTCAAGAAGCAAATAGCACAATCACAAGTCTTGAAGAGAATCAAAGCATTCACTCAGAAGCAACATATGAATTGTTTTTGTTGGAAAATGTCACCGAAGAAAATATCCTTATTTCACAATTTGGCCCTCCATAATGTAGGGTGTTAAAAAAAACTGATTTTGGAACTTCATTCACTTTCAAAGTTTTGATTGCATATTTGAGCTTTTTGCACTAGGTTGATGACAAAATTACTCTCAAAAGTCTGTATAATAAAGAACTACATGTCACTTCTTCATATTCTTTGATTACAAGAGCACAAACGAGCTCTTATAATAACAAAAACATTTAGCATAGTAGGTTTGATGGAAGTTTTTGATCCGATGCAATAGACATATGCAAATTAGGATTCAATAGAACCATAGGTACCGGGTACCGCGGATCCCGGTACCGCAGTACCAGTATGGTACCTCGGTACCATACCGGTCCCACAGTACCAAATTTTTTTTTATACGAAAATAACACGGAAAAAAAATTCTAATTTTAATTTTTTTTTAATTATGGTGCTGCCCTGGTACTGCAGATCTGAGGGCGGCACCATAATGGCGGTACCAGAGGGTACTATGAATAGAACATATGAATGAAATCCACTTTGGAGAAGTTTCGAATCAACAAGATGATTAACAACAATCGAAACACCCACAAAGACAACAAAGGCCACTAGATCGATATGAAAAATGGTTAGTGGATCTTCACTAGATCAATGCAAGGCAAGATTGGTTGCAAATGGCTATTCACAACAACCAACTTGCTCCAGTTGTGAAATTCAAATGTATCAAGACTATACTCTCGATAGTAGCAGTAGAAAATATAAGAATGCTATAATTTGACCTGAAGATTGCATCTCTACATGGAGAATTGCGAGAAGAAATTATTCTGGAGCAACCATAAGGTTACATCCAAGACGAAAGACTAGATGGCATTTGCATTTTCAGAAAAAACCTACGTGGTTTGAAGCAAGCATCTCAAACCTGAAACACAAGATTCAACAATTTTTTGTTTAACTATCATTTGCCATGAAGCATAATAGACCCATGTGTCTACCACAAGAAGGATGACTCGAAGACAGTTGTGGAAATTCATGTGGATGATGGTATACGCTACTACATTGACCAACAAATGAGTGAGAGAGAAAAAAAAAAACGCTTTATTATTGTCTATGAATGCCAAAAGGCATATAAGACTAGATAGTACATCTCAAGTGTGATAGTCTGCATAGGAGCATAAAAATGTCTCCAAGATTTAAATAAAAATAATCTAGACTTAATCAATCAAAGAGCGCCTTTGATTGTTTAAGTGAAATCTCTGCATAAACTGAAAATAGTGCTGCTACTAATATAATGATACCATAAGGCATGTTGTAAAGGGGGCAATATATGAGATATGATGTCATAGTGGAGTAGGCTCGGCACTGTTTGTGAGACTGAAGATGGAGTGTTATCTCCAGTATGGGTGCTCATAGTCTGTCGGTTCAAAGGGCTCTCGTTATCACTACTGTATGCTACCTCCAATCTTGATATGTGGATGGGATATTTGTCTCATTCTCTGATAATTTCTTAAGAAAAAGGAGGTGATTTGGAGATGGGAGCCTAGGTCTCCATATTGATCTCTCTAGCACATATGTCGCCTTAGAAGAAACATCTCTTGTATCATTAGGGAAACAACATAAGGGATAAGAGACTAGTGTGTGACAGGTGAATCACAAAAAAGTAGGTGACGCCCTCTGATCTCATGTGCTCCTCTGACTCCTCCTCGCCGCCCTCACGTGGGATACCTGAAATCGTCCTGGATCCACATATAACTAATGTGAGGAAACTCGGAACTGTTCCAATGTATACTGGAGGCAATGTGAAAGACCACTATCCAGGTACCGAGGGAATACTGGTATATCAACAACATCTAACTCCAAGAAGTGGGAACGATAGAAGTCTAATTTGACCCCAAGAGGTCCCTACAATGTCCTATAAGTTTACTCGATGAATGACGCCTCAGATGTATTGATGAGATCCCTTTGGTAATTGTGAAATAGTTATATCGTATATGTATAAAAGGTGAGAGGCGTGGGAGTACCATGAAACTGATGACCTTGATCAAAAGTCCATTGAAGTCTTTTTGAAGTGTTTGTAGGTAGCCACAATTGAGAAGATGATTATGCTTTGTTTCCACTTTGTCATTTCTCCAAAGTAGGCAGGTGTGTGCTTCCTAACAATGCTTTGGGTTGCACCATCTTCCTGTTTATGATCAAAGCTTTGGACAATGCATGTGAATTCATTCATAGTCTTGAGATGGCTTGCTTTTTATTCATAGAGATGTCCCTTGCAATATGCCTTTATGTGTATCCAATAAACCTAGGATTTAACCAATTTTGCAGCATTGTCTTTCCCTTTTCAAAGGTGATTTCCAATTGCAATTTCAGGTTAGGAACTTGTTTGGGCCATTCGTTACCCTAAATTTTCCTAAAACTGAGCCACTTGATGATATCTAACACTGATGCTGCCAAAAATCTCAATGGTAACACCCTTTGAAGATCTTTGCTATCACTTTTTTGTGAAGTTGCCCCATGCATGTCTTATGTGTGTAGGAGCACCAATTTCCTCCATTCTTGTTAGAAATAATAAATGATAATGTTAGGTTCCCATAGGTTACATTGACCCAAAAGGTCGAGACTTGTGTAACCCATAGAATTAATGAACCGTTAACGGTTCAGTACAGTTCTGAGAACCATACAGTGAACCGTATGGTTTTCAGAACTTTTATGCAGGAACCATGTGAACCGTGGAGGTAATTAATTAATTAATTAATTTTTTTTTTTCAGTACACAGGTCTGTGTGGAATCTGGATTAACAGGTGTGTATGGATTATCAGGTCTGTGTGGGTGGATTATCAGGTCTGTGTGGATCAGGTCCAAATCTGTGTTTAAATCAGGTCCAAATCTGTGTCTGTAATGATTTGGTAATTAATTAATTAATTAATTAATTACTGGAACCGTACCACGGTTCCTGCCACGGTTCCCAGGACCCACAGTTCTGGGAACCGTGGGTTCTATGGTGTAACCATGGGTTAGGTTTATTATTTAGACCATGTCAAGTTAGTTTTAGCTAAGTTGGACCCAATTTTGGTCTACTAATAACTCGTGGGTCCATGTCAAGTCTAATTATGTTAAGGGGCCCGATCTTGACTTTTGGGGGTGCCCTATAATTAGTAGGTTCTAGAACTTAGGCTTTGGAAGAGTCTAGGCCCTTGGAAGGCCTATTTATATGCACTCATTATTCATTTGTAATTCATTCCCTTTCTAGCATTGCTACTACTTTCTTTCTCCTTGAGGGCGCCTAACCCTCTCCCTCTTCTTCTTGTATATGGAGATTGAATGTTAGAAGGATCTTGACACTTTGATTTCCTACAATTCTTTCCCATAATTAATGGCTTGGAACATTGTCAAAGGCTTTGTCGAAGTTCACGAAGCAACAATAGCGGTTAAGTTGTGTCCTATGGCTCTCCTCAATAATGGAGCATATTGTGACCGAGTGATCGATGGTGGAATGCATTTTCCAAAAACCTTTCTGCTCTTTTGCACGCAGTCCATTAATTTCCAGCCAACCACTACGTTTCTTTTTTAATGTGATTGTTGCGACTTGACAACACAGCTCCGTAGTGGGATGTGCTACAATGTTACAAGACGCCATGACTAGTGAATTGATACACAATGCTATATCCTAGGCTTGGGTGCAAGGACAAGTTTATGTTCTATGGTTGGGTGGCGAATTATGTCCAATGTCTTTGTGAATTCATGTCGTCTCTTGTATATTCTTGTGGGTGAACTACTGGCAACCTTCAAGTACGGTATGTGGATAACCCTAGAAATGACACTAATAGAGAGGAAAAAATATACAAAGGATAGTTAAGAGCACATGAAATTGGGACATGCTAGTTTGAAATATTTGCCATTCTTTTCTTTAAGTTTTATTTGTCAAACAAACATAACCAATCACCTTGGAACTTCATTGATTAATGTGGTCATGTTGCATTTGTATGATTCTCACTCAATGTTGACAAGAAGTGATCCATTATATTCCATCACAAACAGTTATGTATTTTTCCTTGGGCTTAGAGTCAACGGATTGCTTTTAATGTCTACATATTACAATGTGTTAGGTAGCAGATGTATTTAATATGGACGGTTGGACCAAAACACCAACCCCACGAGCTATGATACCTTTATGGAGACCACCAAGCACAGGAAGGACTAGGTCACTGTCAACTACATCTACTTTGCGAACAGATGCCTCACGACCTATGACGGCCGTAAGAGGTGCTGGATACACTTCAAGGGTAAATAGTGTTTAATATTTGATGTTTTGGCAATGATTGCAATGTTGATTTTACAAATGTATTTCAAGTTACTTTCAATGAAGGTTGACACGAATGACAATATGGTTTGTACCATGTTACTAGAATATTTTTGTTGCATTTTATTTGGCTTCGAGAAGATAAGTCTTTGTGCATCAATAGCTCTACGTAGCTTTCAAAGAAAGGGTAAGGAAATTTTAAGGCAATAGTTTTTGAAATCTATTTGATATGATTTTTGAGAACAATAGCCGTTTTCTTTCCACAGGGTAGCAAGTTTCATTCATTGAGCCAAGGTACTAGGTCTTCAACTCCAACTTCACAAATAAAAGACGAAGCTCTAGTAGAACATCAAATCCAAGAAATGGAATGGGGCATAAACAACATTTTGGAAGAAAGTGCTGAAGAGAGTCTTGTTGTAGGCTACTTCTCTCCATCTTGGTGTTGTAACTATTATGAATATGTGTGCTATTTGAACTTTAAAACGTAAATTGCATCATTTTGGCATTATTCAAACTTAACTTGATGTAATTGCACACTTAAGTTACATGGCTTGTGAAAGTCTTTTGGGATTTTATGTACTTAGTCAAGAAGTGGGTATGGAGAGATGAGGAGCTACATAACATTTTATTGTGAGTTGCATCATCAGCCTGATCGCTATCTCCTGTTGCTGGCCTATGCACTTTTTCCCAGCCCCTACTTATGTCTTAATCTGCTGCCTTGTGCGCAGTGTTCGGGAAAGCTGGCCAAAATATAGGAATGGAACTAGCATTTTTCTCCAAAAACCGATTTTGCAAAAAAACTTAAAGTAGCCTTTCAAAAAATTGACAACTTTTTTAAACTGTAGTAAATTTTCTGTTTGTTGTTTTCAAATGTAGGAAATTTGTGTGTAGTAAAGTAGGTAGATCCATATAAAGCTTGGGTTACATAGCTTTATTAAGTTAATAATATAATTTATTAACATAAATTTCTAATATTGGTGACCTTGAATTGTCAGATTGGTTAGATAAACTAGCCTCTTATTTTAAGATTTATCCACATTCTGATGCCGATATGATTGCATTGGCTACCACTAGATTGAGAGGGTAAGCTACCTCTTGGTGGCATACGTAACGACGCAATAATTTCCCTTATAAATATAATGCCTTTGTACACGATGTCATTCTAGCTATGTATCCATTACTAGTCGATTGTCAGGATGTTCCAAATTTATCAATTGATCAGGAGATACAAGTCGATAATGATACAACACTTGTTGCTGATGTTGCATGCATTGATGCTGATACTGAATGCCTTGGTGCTGCTCCTGAGTGCCTTGACACTTGTGGACTTTGCTCCTTCTTGTCCTACTATATTTGCTGAGCTTCGAGCATTTTTTAGATGCTATTTTTGGTTCCAATACTTCGATTCCTTCACCTATTCCAGTTGTTTTAGGTGTTGCTCTGATTGTCGATACCGGTTCCATGGTTGTTGAGGTATCTTCAACATTGGTATTTCTCATGCTTTGGTTATCACTGATGATCACGATGATTCCTCTAGGATTGCATTTGCAGATAGTTCACATGGGTTGCTTGATCCTCCATTAGTAATTGATGCTTCCTACGATGGCTTTCATATTGCTCCATTGGTAACCCTTCTTTCTATTGCATGTTCATATGCTGTTCTTCTAGATGAGTTTATTAGTTGGTGCATTTGCTATTATGTCTGGGTTTGCTCCTCCTACACTTATAGATTATGTTCTTCTAGATGTTGCCTTACACTCATGAGTATTGTAGATCCATTGACATGATGAGCTTATAAATTCATGGGCCTTGAGGATACCTTGCGGTATTGCTGTTTTACATTCATGGGGGTTATGGATAGGTTGGGGACTCTCGACCTTGTCACGACACATGTGTCTACTCTAGCTCTTGTTTGTTAGGATGATTCACTTGTTATGCTTCATGCTTCCTGGCATTACATATAGCTTGATCTCCAGTGATACTGTACAGTTGTTGTTATGTCTTGCAAATGGAAACTTTTTTTGGAATGCTCTAGGAATACCGTTCTATTTAAACATGATGTTCCCGGATGCTTTTTTTTTGCAAATTTGTTTTAGCCATAGATCAACAGGTAGTAATGGAGCAAAAAATGTACATATGCCCCAAGATTTCAACAAGGAAAAAAAAGTCGGGCCCAAGCTATCCAATGAAGCTAGGTTTGGTGGTCATCAACAATCCAAGGAAGAGATAAGGAACAATAGGCATGAACATCAACAACAATATATCTGGACCAAGGAAAGATAGAAGTATCAAAAGACCGGCACCAAACAGGAGGATAGACCACATTCCTCAACGATTCCTTACAGCTATGCAATATGTTCAAATGTACCTTATTGTAGTCTAACTTGGGATTAAGCTACTCTCATTCAGTCATCCAACTAATCTCAATTCATGCTTACTTATAGGTGCTACGAACTTAATATTATATATTGATATCAATAAAGAACAGTGGCTAAAGCCGTACGAGTAGTAGCTAAGCATCGACAAGAGATCTCCCATGAAGAGCCCAAGCAATACCTGTTACAAGAGAAGGAATACAATGCTCT
The DNA here is from genome assembly GCA_029204225.1 of Diphasiastrum complanatum. Classification (NCBI taxonomy): domain Eukaryota; kingdom Viridiplantae; phylum Streptophyta; class Lycopodiopsida; order Lycopodiales; family Lycopodiaceae; genus Diphasiastrum; species Diphasiastrum complanatum. Next base: position 62,154,638 of record CM055099.1, on the reverse strand, counting down.
AGCTATTGACTGAATTATGGCCCCATGTGTACTCTCTAGAGGCCCTTAGTGGAAATTTCTAGAGATTAGGACAAATCGGGGTACTTGGGTCCCATAAGGACGCCGTTAATGATAACTGGCCTAGTAACTAAAGGTATGCTAATTAGGGCAACTAGTAATTAGGGTCAGAGGAGGAGGAGCTTATAACACTTCCTAACTTTGAATAATATTGTTCTCAATGTTGGGCTTAAAAAAAATACTGAACCCTTTAACCTAGAAGAAAGGTCACCACGCAATAGTTATGGTACTAACCAATTGTAAATGAGTGTGAAAATAGAACTATCAAAAAAATGCATTCACCCATGGAGATATTGAAGGAGAGGACATAAGTCATCAGAACAAGTATTCCAAAAGCAACATAGTTATGATCAAAGTCACAGAGTTTAGCATCAATAAAGCCAAGAATGACAATATGCACAACAAACCTAACAATCTCCCATGAAGAATGTCACGCTAGCAACACAAATCATCGCTAGTTATAGTCTAACAAGCAATATTGAAGCTGAGTTTTCTGACGAAGAGCCCAAGCGATACCAAATCAATAGTTGAAAAGATGAATGTACATAGGGACTACTGACCTTCAAGTAAGATTCAAAGTCAAGGCAACCTTACCTGTAAAATAGTAGCAGGTCAAAATGGCAAAAGCTCTAAATCAGCAAGGAAATTGGAACATCATCCTCAATGGCAGGACGTAGTAGACTGACATGAAAAATATCACATGCCCGAGTGGTCGGAGGTAGCTCACGGCATTTTGTAACAGGGCTGAGTTGCTCAAGAACCATGAAAGGTCTATGATAACGTGGTGTGAGCTTCTCAGAGGAAGCATGGCTTTGCACAAAATGATCTCTAGCAAAGTGTAATATGAGATAAACAAAATCCCCCATGGAAAACGAAACATGTCGACCATGACAATCAGTAGCAAACTTATACCTTTGCCGAATCTGCTATAAGTGAGTAGCAACATGGGAAATAATCTCATGAGCAACAAAAGATAAGAGGAAATAGTAACAGGTACATCATCAAATGAAACAGGTATACTTGGTAGAATCAGCGAATATCCATGAGCTAGCAAGAAAGAAGGCTTAGAAGAGAGTCTGGCTTGGCCTAATTGGTCAAAAGGTCATCCATTTGAATGGGAAATTGGTTATGGATAGTAAGCTTATTCAGAGCGCTTTAATCAATACAAGGGCGTTTGGTACCATCCTTTTTATCAATAAGCCTCACAAGGGCACCAAAGGGACTATGACTAGGAACAATAATGCCCTGATGTAAAAGATTAGAAACCTGGCGTTAGACTTCACCATGCTCAAAATTGGACGTACGAGAAGGAGGACAGGAAGGAGAAAATGCAATAGGCACAAGGTCAATGTGATTAACATCCCATAATGGTGACAATCAAGTTGGCTCAAAACACATGTTCAAATTCATGCAAGAGGTCAGAAAGTACACGAGGTAATGGAGCATCAGGTAGTGGTGTCACTAGAGAATGACCTATTGGACACAAAGAACTGCTGCAAATAAGCCTTCAACAGGCTACGCACAAACTGCTTTCCATCGGAAATGAGTTGATAATCCTATTGAGAATCAATATTAGGTAGGACATGTTGTGTGCCCTCATGAGAAAAGGATAAAGTCTATTGTTGCAAGTTCAATGTAACAACTACCCATGATGAAAACTAGTCAACACCAAGTATGATAGCATAGTGTGTGATAGGAATGATGTGAAAATCGGCCTGTCCCGTAAAGTCATCAGAACCAAAGTAAATGGAAAGGTGTACGTTAGCATAGTGTGTGATAGGAATGATGTGAAAACGGCCTGTCCAGTAAAGTCATCAGAACCAAAGTAAATGGAAAGGTGTACGTTATTCTTAAATTCTTGAGCAATCAATAGACTGATATGCGGTGTAAAAGGATAAGGAGGCCTAAGACCTGAAGTAGAGCTAGAAGACGCTAGAAGTGAGGTAACTTGTGTAGATAAGGACATCATTTGAGTGGTCAAGACACCAAGGGTAAAATGAAACTTTGAGAGTGGGGCTACCATATGAGAACGTACAAAACACATCCGGAGCCATTTGTGGAGTTACTAAGAGTGAGATAGATGTATGGAGAGTTTTATAGCATAGGGAGGGACTCTTGTCGTCACCCTAATTACGCTCAAGGAACACAAATCACACTAGTGGTAAACACAACAAAAATATCCAGCAAAATAAGAGAAATATAGTGAAAGATAGCTACCAATTTGTTGCTGCCCGAAAAACCAGCAAAATAGCCTGCAAAGAAGATGATGATATTACAAAAAGAGCATATAAACCAACAGTGTGAATATCACCACCAACTAGGGCTCAAACTACGGGAGAAAAGAGGTTGATGCAATGGCCAGAATGTTGGCCAAAAATTAACAAACAATCGATGAATATGTGTCGAAATCACCTCTTAACAGGGCAGTAGGAAGAATAGTAGGTATTGCCTTGAAAAACCAGCAAGTCAAAAATGGCCTAAAAATTAGGGCGATGGAGCCTCCAAAAGATTGTCAAAAAACAACAAACAAATGATGATGAAAAAGTGCTAAAACCTCCTCCAAATAGGGCACTAGAAAGTGCAATAGGCACCACCTAGGAAATCCTCTAAAATGTCTACCATAAAAGATTTACAAGAAAACAAACATAAGTAAATAATTATGTTGCCAAGTTTAGCAGAAGAACTTCCGCTAACTGTCCACTAAAGATGCGCTAGAAAAAATGGAGATTTGCCAAGTGTGGAGAAAAAGTAGCATTCCCACCAAGGCAAGAAAGTGCTCTGATACCAAGTTATGATTAAAATCACAGACTTAAGCATCAATGAAGCAAGGAATGACAATTTGCGAAGCAAACTTAACAATCTCCCACAAAGAATGCCTATGAGCTACAACCCAACAAGCAATAGCGAACTCGAGTTCTCCCACAAAGAGCCCAAGCAATACCAAAAATTAATATACATAGGGCCTACTTATTCTCTCTTTATGAATCTAAAAGTAAGATTCAAAAATCAACGAAGGCAGGACTTTTGGAAGGAAGATGGTGCCCCCTCCTAAAGGGCCCCCACTCCACATAACAAGTCAATAAAAGTGGCTAGTCCTAAATATAACTGAATAAAAAAGGCCTTTTAGGCCTATACATAAATAAAATAATTGTGTGACTACAAGTACAATTATCCACTAAGTAGATAATTGTAAGCCAATCAATCCATGTCATGAACGTGCTAGGTATAGGCCTATTAGGCAAGTAGTCCAATAGCCCTAACTTTCTATATATGACCCTATTGTGGATAAGCTTAGGAGTTATGGACTATAGGATACATGGCATATACGACATGGATTGCGGGACTTATATTCATCTACATTCAGTTATTTGTTACTTGTATTCATGTTATTGATTACAAGCCAATTTGAAACAGGGTTGTTCCCTTTCCTACACTATTCGGACTATATTTTGATGAACTTAAGAGAGTCATTGAGCAGAGTGGTGGTGTAGGTTGCCGACTTGGGGGTATTCTGATTGACATTCTCCTATATGCAGATGATTTTGCTATAGTCTCCTTGACTAGAGAGGGGTTACAGAAAAAGTTGGATTCTCTTCATGGTTTCTGCACTAGATGGGGTTTGCAGGTTAATATTGAGAAGACCAAAAGTTATGGTCTTCAACACATCCAGGGCTTTCATGCAGCGACAGGAGCTTTTTCTAGATGGACAGCCGTTGGAGATTGTGCATCCTACACCTATCCTGGGGTTCTTTTCACTGGTCCTATATTTGGTATGAGACATGCAGCTACGGCCAGACTTGGGAAGGGACATGTCTCCTTGGTCCAGCTTGAGCGTGTTTGCTTTCAGAGATTTATTCGGGACGCCACGCCCCTGAGTAAGTGTCAGTTATTTGATACTTTTGTCTCCCCCACTGCATTGTATGTTGCAGAGACATGGTGCCCAGGGCTCACCTCTGTTGATTGGGCCAGTATCTCACGCCTCCAGGTCCTTATGCTATTACAGATGATACGGGCTAAGCCCTCTGTCCGACACCAGATTATCCTAGCAGAGTTTGCAGTTCCACCTCTACAGCTCCGTCTCATCACATATATATAGTGTCTTAGGCTACTTCCCACTGATGCACAGAGATATCCACAGGCAGCACTCATATCATCTCAGCACGTTCACAGTCTGGGCTATCACTTGTCATGGTTCTCACAAGCATCACGTCTTTTGGATGCTTTTGGCATATCTTTCACGGACCTCCCATTGGGTACTCACGATTATATCAGACATTTCCTGTACAGAGCATACCTTCATCACACATGGCAGGGCCAACTAGGGGTTAAACCCGACTATTATAGGACTCATTTCTTGGAGATGGATGATGTGAGGACCCCAGTTCTACCACGCTATTTAGATTTTGAATTATCCCATGGCTTGAGATTCACACTAGGTTAGCTACGAGTCTCATCACATTAGCTTGAGATTGTGATTGGATGTTTCGATGGTATCCCACATGAGGAGCGGATCTGCCAATTATGTTCACTGTTTGAGGTGGAGTCAAAGGAGCACTTTTTGTTCACATGTCCAGTAGTCTACTACGAGATCAGAGGGAGATACCATTGTCTTTTCAGAGAGACTCCTGTCACACTGCGGTCCCTTATAGCATATGATGACCCGAGATGTGTCGCACTTATGATCAGAGAGATGTTTTTATTGCGATAGGACCTACACCAATTATCTGTTCACCTTGATGCACAGCTCCAGATCACATCGTATTTCTCCCGCAGGAGATCACGGACGGACACTAGATCGGATGATAATGGCGACAACAATGACTCTTTACTACATAGAGATCAGAGACGGCGTGTACTACTCATGTTACCCATAGGGCCACTACCTAGAGAGGACCTCCTTTGGCGACGTCAACAACATCTATCGAGACCACCTCCAGGCGTTATCCCCATCACATCTTTCTTTCATAGCAGCAGTACTTGATGACACAGAGTTATACCATTATCTTATTGGTAGCATTGGACTTTTTAGACCTACTTTATGTTCGTAGTATGTACATTGGCATTTCATTTCTTTTATGTTACGGAGACGTTTCATACGCTCCCACTGTACCACACACTTGACATGTATTTTTTTCATCTTATGTGCCTATTGGCATGGAAAAGACAATAATAAAATCTCTCTCTCTCTCTCTCTCTCTCTCTCTCTCTCTCTCTCTCTCTCTCTCTCTCTCTCTCTCTCTCTCTCTCTCTCTCTCTCTCTCTCTCTCTCTCTCGCTCGCGCGCGCGATTACGATTAGAACCAAACTCAGATGATAGTGCCCGTGATGATGACCGGACTTCCCATAGAGCTCAGAGACAGTGCACTTACTAGCGTTGCTCTACAGCCAGACCTACTCATCCTACCGCGAGGAGAGGCCCTTCTCCCATTCGACATCGGCAGTATATCCCAGTTTTACTCCCCATTGCAGCTCTTATTACATTTTTCTTCAGTAGCGAGTAGTAGTATCACTATCACCTCCAAGACATGATCTGAGGCTTTCTACCACTATACATAGCTATTTCATGATTTATACCTTTGTGGTTTAGTTACCATTGTACTTGTACTTAGATTTACATTATATGCTTTTTCGTTACAGTTTCGGAGACGTTTTTCAAATGCTCTCATCTTTTCCACACACTTGATATGTACTAATTTGTCTTGTGTGCCTTTTTTCTACCTGTTGCTTTTGAATTTTCAGACAGCACACAATCCATTACTAGCAAATTCTATGACTGTTGCCATACACATCATATTTCCACCATGCCTAGCTTGGGAGGCTCTCTCTCTCTCTCTCTCTCTAGATTTTCTTTTCCTATTAGTGTGATTTGTACCTTGAGCACATTCCGAAAGCATTTCAAAATGCTTTTGAACGCAATGTTCTTGATCGGAACACTATATGTATTTTATTTTTGGTTTTTTTTCATGTACATATTAGGGTGGGAAAAAAACAACAGTTTAAGGCTGTAAAATAAATTCAAAACACATTGCAATTTGTTGTGAATTGTGAATCCATATTATATCAGACTAGTCACTACAGGGATTCCAAGACTCCAAAAAATCAAACAAATGTAACAGACTACTATTACAGCTTTCACTCCCTATCCCGGTTGCTTACAGTTTCATGCATAGTTGTACTTTTTGTGAATATAGAAATGGCTAAGTCACCTGCTTGTGGTGAGCTTTGTAAAGGAAATGTAAATAAAACTATTATCAGAGCCTGTGAGCCTCTAAGTCGCATGTTTGGCTTTGGTGTAGGATATTGGGTCATTAATTAGGAGTGGCTGGATTGACCTCCTAAAAAGTAGGAGTGAACTAGTCAACGGGAAACGTGTCATCTGCTCACTTGGACACATGGTCCAATGAATGAGTGACACATTTCAGGGTTGATCGGTCTAACATGACATGTGTCACATGCTCACTGGGACACTTGGTCCAGTGTATGAGTGACACGTGTCAATCTACCCACTTGCCTATTTGTTGTCAAGGTATTGCCAAGTGGCAAGTGTCGACTGTGCATGGAATCGACCATGTGTCGACATTAGGAAGGGTCAGGGTTAAAAATTGCCTGAGGATTGTGCATAAGTGAGCCTAGAGAGAGGCATTCCTCATCATAATCTATGTGGAGGAGACAAGGCAGCCAACTCCACCATGTTTCATGCTTTCTGATGTTATGTGCATGCATGGAAATCAATAAGAATCGAATTTTCAGATCTATGTGTACTTGATGTGCTAGGTTTGTATTTATGTTTTAGATTGGAGTCTGACAACTACCATGATCCATCCAAAATCTGACATAGAGGCTAGCATCTAAAGAATTCTAAACTTTAACAATGACGCATACTAAACAGGTAATAAAAAGCATACACAAACTTCACAAAGCATTCAGGCTCTAGCATACCAAACTTGAAACTTGAAAGCAATCATAGACTATAGTGTATATGATACAAAAACATGGAAAATAATCCACATTCCACGCATGCCTCATGAGAATGATCAATATGTCATAAACGGTAAATCTTTAATATATATCAAGGAGTGGGCCAATGGCCAAGTACATCAGTATGATAGATGGACAATGGACTCATAGATTCACGTGACATGAAATAAAACACCCTATATCCCTATGGCTCGGAGGCATCATGATCAAATGAGGATTCGTCCTCATTGCTATCACTAGTAGACGAGTAGGAAGATAGGGAATCCTCGTGGGAGCTCAAAATCCAACATCTATCTCTCGATCCTGCGCAACAAGGGGCCATGACTAGCACAACGATAGGGGTATTACGCTAATTAGACAGTCGACAATTGTTGATTCAAGCTGGAGTCAAATTAGCTAGAGTTGAGGTTGACAAAGGTTCGAATGCTCGTTTCAATAGTTGTTTGAATCGAACATTCAAGCTTGTGTTGATAGTTGATAGTTGACACTCGATACTCCTTCGATAGTTTGACTGTCGCACAGATACGTGTTTGCGATTCCCATGTATTTCTGCAGCTGTGGGACAATGCAAGTAAATATGTAGCAACATGAATGTATCTAGCTTAACCATGGGATTTAGGGGGAGAGGAATAAGTCTAAGAATAATAAATCTCTATTCTCAGAATTTCTGACACATAACATCTAGATTGAGAGTATGCCCATGCTAATGCTTAGTTCCTAGGTGTGCATCTACTAGTTTAAAGCTATTATCAGAAGAGATGCTGTAAGAACTTATTATCCATGTCCTTTTGATTGTCTACCTTGACCTTTTTTAACACTGTTTACTTTCTCAACACTGTTCTCTTTGTTGAATCACCTCTAACAAATAGAGCTTTGGGATCTTTGTCAAGCCTACCGCATCAGCTTTTGAAGATTTAATCTCAGGTTAGAAGAATAAACATCTCTGTTCCATACCAGCGATCTCATATGTTTGTCCAAAATATAGTTTTATTCAATACTTTCTAGATTTGTTGGGTTATAGAAAAAGTACAATAACCTGAGCTTGTGCACGTCATATCATAAATCAACTAAAGGCCAGATCCACCTTTCATATGTCGCCACAAATATTTGACGCTTGAGTGGGCCTTTGCTGTACAACTAGCTATTTGAAATTTCTTCTTATCATCAGTAAGTTTGTAACCACACTTTGAAGGTAGTTATGTTAAGTTTTTCTTCCATACAAGCAATTAGGAAGATTTTTTAGAAACAAGTGAATTCTGTTCAAAGAAACTATGAGGCTACTATTTTTAGATAAACAAACCAAGTTCATGGTCTGCATGACTTGCATACAATTAGTTTTTTATATTTGTTTCTATTAAGAAGTAACCTGAGGAATTATATAGCATAACTTGCATTGAACCTTACGACCTAGGTGTAGCTCCCAACCACGGTTTCAGATTCTTGTTCAAGTTTTTCCATGCAGAGACCTTAAGCCTCATCTGAGCTTGTGAGATAATGAATGCTACATTGTGGTGATATTTTTCATGTGATGCACTGCACTTCTTTCAAACTTACCCTTCATTCCCAATTATTTGGCTGTCAATCTCTCTCTAACTCCACCCTTGTTTTCTCTATCATTTGAATCCCACAATGAAAATTCAAGGCACAAGTTTTACGAATTCAGTAGAGTTCTAGATTTGGAGGCTTGTCTACTTGGTTTTGATGTTTAAGAGCTAGACGCATTTCAGTTCACATGGCTAACATGGTGACATTGGCCATCTGAATACAGGGACACTATTCAATAGCACTGGAGAAGGCAAAAGAAGCAGGGAAGAAAGAGAGACTTTTGTGCAAGCATCGGGAACAGGCAGGCTTGGTAACTACTTTGGAATGGCTGTTGCAGCATTATGATACAATGACAGCTGTATCATATCCCTGGCTGTTCATGATATCTCCTCTTTGGAGTTATAACAACACTGTTGCTATGTCTAAATCCAGGTTCAAAGACGAAGCACCTGTTGCTTTGCAAATTTGTTTTCTAATTTCAGCATGTATATCTCTTCTGCAGGCCGAGGAGATAAACACTGAGCTGATGTACTCAGTATATTTCAATTTGGCTTATCAATACCAAATGAATCATCTATATTCAGAGGCTTTGAACGTCTATTCTCAAATTGTAAAGAGCAAGCAGGTAATCTTGCTAGCTTGAGATCAGCATATTGTGAAACAAGTGCTTTGACACACACACACACACACACACACACACACACACACACACACACACACACACACACTCAAGGGTCAAATGGGGCTGTCTTTGCGCTTTTGTGATATGATATTTTTATGATTGATAGTGAGTCATATCACTCCTTAGCAGCTTTGGAACCTTACCATAATAAAGACTTTCATCTTCATTCATTTATCAATAAATATGTCCAGCATCTGTTGAAGAGTTGTTATGCGTAGCAGTCTAGGTACTTTAAAATGTTACAGGTCAGAGATATCGTTGACCATATATGAACGACAAATGTCCCTGAATGAATCAAGTTGGAGATACTGCAATATCACCTATTAAAAATTGGGTTCTCTATGAGAATTTTTTTGCTCGTACCAGATGTTAGCAGGTGAAGTTTTTTTAGCTGACAAGGCTTCATTCTGTTACAGCTTGTACAAGGTGGGAGATTGCGAATAAACATGGGAAATATTTACTACAAACAGGAAAAATATTCCTTGGCAATAAAAATGTTTCACATGGCGCTTGATCAGACCCCAAACTCTTATAAAGAGACACGGTATCGGATAATGCGCAACATCGGCAATGTTTTCATGCGGACTGGACAATATCAGGTATGTGGAATGTTTTCCTGACTATGTGGTTAAATTCTATGTGGAATGTTTATCCTGACTATGTGGTTAAATTCTGCTTCGATTTGCATTTTGTCATCCTCCACAAGCTCTATACACATTTGAATCTATCCCTGGTTAGCACACGGTCGCTGTGCTTCACTTTCAATCTTGCCATGTGAATGCTAATAATTTTCCTAGATTTTCAGTAGTTAACTACACTGTTCTCTGCTTATAGAACTGAGATAGAATCAATTTTACGGTTAAATTCCCATGCTTAGATCTGTTTCTAAGAAAATATCAAAGATAGTACAGGGTGAAACAAAACATCATGTATCTTGAAATTAATTACAAGTGTGCAGTTTCTACTTTGATGGTGCTGACACAAATTGTTTTTCAATGTTTTCCCATTTACAAGAACCGTCACTGGAAAACAGGATGCTATGCAGTCATATGAAGCTGTTTTAAAGATCAAGATTGATCATCAGGCTGGTTATAACTTGGTGGTTTGCTCGTACATTTTAGGCAATACAGAGAAGATGAAAGCATCCTTTACAAAAATGTTATTAGTCAGACATTATGATCCAGACTCAGATGATGATATTGAAGCAAATGATGCTTATATGTTGCAGGTGATGTTAAAATTTCTTTTAGCTACTTTTGATTACCTTAAGTATTAAATCTTTGCAAAGAAGCTTAATTTTGAACTTTGAATTATCCTTTTTGGACAAGGAGGTAATCTATCAAAAGTAAGTAGCAACTCTACAGCTGATCAATTGCTTGGCATAGCTTATATCTAACTATTTCCCACTCACAGTGGATTGAGGTTTCATCTGGAGGCATCCAAATTCATATCAATATTTCTGTTGGGTTCAAAATTTCTTTTCCAGGGAGAAATTTTCAAATTTTGTTCCTTGGTCCAACGTTTTCTAGCTTTTTTTTTTTTTTTTTTTTTTCATTTTCTAACAAGTGGAAGATAGGGCACCAAAAATTAAGAATAGAGGGAACTATCAAATTTTTTATCATAGGTTTTTGGTTTGTCCTCAAAATACGATTTTGTCAATTGCATTGGATTCCTATCGTCAGTCATTATGAGTTGTAAATTTTTGTCAAGAACAAGAACAACCATCAAAATTTTGAGTGCCAAAAACCTTGAATGTTTTTTCTTTTTGAGGGAGTAACATTTTTTGTACTTTTTGGTCACCATTTCAAGAAGCAATCAAAATATGAGGGAGCTAGAATTGCATTCTCAAGTTTCTTCGCATTTTTTTTTTGTACTTTTCTGCAAATTTGTGGATAATTGGGTTTCCTGCATTAAAACACTTCTATTGCACTTTTGAGACCTTGATCCGAATTTTGCATCACTAGAAGTCCAATCAATGACCTTTTCACCTTTTTCAAGTTTTATTGGCTTGTTAGTACTTCATCTTTTCATAGCTTAGTTTCATGATGTTTCTCATGTAGCGGCTACATAGGATGTAGTTAACTCTTCCTTAGTAGATGGAGAGGCCGTCTGACGGTTCTTTTGCCTATCAGTGTTCCAGCAGATGTGTAGTTGTTTATTCTATTGAACTGTCATGTTATACATGTAATATATTCTTGATCACCATGCCTCTTTCTATGGCTTAAATGGTGATATATTATTTGGAGCCGGTCCTTGATGGTGCTATATGGAGTTTGTGGTCTATTTGTTTTGCATGGAATGCATTTGAGTTAGCTCTTGTAGACGAGATGCCTCCTTTGGCATTCTTGTGTCATTCACCTAGCTTTCATTGTAGTTGTCTAAGTTTTGGGTGTCAATGTTTGGGCTCCATATTTTATTGCTCATGTCTAGTTCACCAACAATTTTCTTCTTCATGCTAGTTCACCATTTTTGTTGTAATTTTGGTGCTTTGATGTTCATGTTGCTCCTAGCCTCAACCACCACCAAGCAAGAGTCGACCACGTTGTGTATGAGGAAGGCCAAGGATGAAGTCCATGAAGATATTTGACCATTGTTGAGAAGGGATAGGCCAACCCTATAAAAGATGACTGGATTTTTCTCAAGAATATTTGATACCAACACAAAAGGCACATCTACGGGGAAAGAAGGCAAGCTCAAACTTTATGGATGGCCAATAAAGGTGTTCTTTGAGACGTGCAAAGGACTTTTGAAACCCAGAATGATCCCCAACAAGTGACAAATGTGCATCAGACAAAAGCTTAGGACAAAGATCTAGGATGCTAGGAATACAAAGAGAACCATAATGAAAAAGATGGCAATTGATGACATATTACACTTTGTCAAGTGCTACATGTAATTAGTCCATGAGCTTACTAAATGCTATGCTAAATATATCCATGGAGCTAAATTAGACTAGATGTAGTCAATAGAACAGTTATTCAAGTGGCTCGAACAACCTTGCTATAATTGTGAATAGCGGATTTGTAATAATGGTTGTAAGGCCCAAATCAGCCAAATAAGGACCCAAACTTATAGTAGAGGCACAAATGACGACTATAAATAGCTCAGGTCGTGCTAAATTTGGGGGTTATTGTTCATTTTGATAATTTTGAATTCTAAGCTTTTTCTTGTGTCCTTGAAGCTTCTCTTTGAGAGCTTTCTTGAATGGAATGGTGGTTCATGTGCCTATCTTATGAATGATCATTAATGATGAATAATGAATGTTTACTTTGCCTAATTTGGTGAAGGTTTGCTACATTTAGCTATTTTCTTGATTTCTTGAGTATTTTCTTGATTTCTTGCATTTCCATTGTAATTTGATGTTCATGAATGGATTAGATGTTTTAATACTAAGGTTGGCACATGACAATTTTGGTATTAGCGCACTAGATCCTTTCCCCATCAGATTTGGTGGTTTTCTTCTAGTTTTAGTAGAATTTTTTTACTAGTTTCTTTATTTTTCAATTTCCAGATTTTGGTCCAATTTTTGACCAATTATTTCTCATTTTTTGTGCGATTTCTTGTTTTAGATCAATAGCTCTCTCTTAGCTTCCTGGAGGTACTGAGATTTCTTGATTTGGAGCTATAATGACCAGGTTATGGCCATTTTAGTGATTGCCTTCCAATTTTAGTTAGCTATGATTTTTGCAGTCTGTTTTTTCCCATTTTGGCTGTGAGCTCTCTTAATCTCTTATGCTGGTCTTGGTGTGTGTGAGTGCTAACACAATTAGTTAACTCCATCTAGAATTTGTGGAGTTAACTCCATCAAATTCTGACAAGTTTCTTTGCCAATTCTAATCAGTCAAATATTAGAATCCATTTTTTGGTGGAAAACAGTCCAGCTACATGGAACCAACCAACTAGATCAAATTTGTCCAAGAAAACAAGGAGTTTAAGAAGTAGGTTTTACTATTTCTACTCCATATGGATAAGGTTAACCTCAGGTGCAGTTATTCCAATACAAAAAAAACTTGGCTGTAGACAGACATGACCTCGGTGCAGATGAATTTATCACCAAAGAAGATAATCTCAGGCAGCTGCCAGCAGAGCATTAAGTTTCTGGTCATGCCCAATGCACGATTGAGTTTAAACGCTACATTTCAAGGAATACAAGAATCATTTTTCGAGAAGAGCTCTATTACTACAGCAACTTACAGAATTTGGCAAATGTAGACGACCCTTCCTTTGCAATTCATGGTAAAAATATGAACTGCACTTTCTTTGAGGTAATAGGGCCTTAAATGCCTTACAAAAACCAAGCAAAGGTTATAAAAATCTGTTGGGCTATTCTTAGCTGGTTGCCTTCGGGATAAAAGACATCAAACCATGAAAGCATGATTTTGCCATAATGTAGCTAGTTGTTTTGTTCGGCCTCTCCTAGACAGGATATTATGTCATCTTACGACACAATGACCAGAAACTTACTAGGATTTGGTCTTTACATAACGTCCAAATTAGATTCAGCTTAAGAGTTCAGTTAGAACATTTTTTCAATATCCACCCACTGTTACAAGTTTCTGGATTCATTTTCCATGAGCAATAAACACTATAACATTTGGCACTATTTTGCAGATTGATGAGCTGCTCGAGGAGTTAAAAGGAAGGCAAACTTGTGCATATAAGTACATACTTGCAGCTGCAAGGCTGATAGCTCCAGTTATTGGAGCATCCTTTCTGGAAGGATATGACTGGCTTATAGACATGCTCAACGATCAACACTATACTAGTTTGGCACATGAAATTGAAATGGACAAAGCTATTCAGCAATTGCATAGAGGAAATTATGGAGAGGTTAGACCTTACATAATTATGACTCTCATTTGCAGGTATGCTAGCACTGTGGCAGCATAGGTAAGATTGTTCTGTCATTGTTGTGGCCATTATGAAAACGAGAGATTTATCTGATTAAGCAGTAGTTGTCAGTATTTCATTCTTCATGTGACTAAATGCCACAAAAGCGTGTGCCTGCTTATGTAGATATAAGTGGGTTGTATTTCCAAATGCCAACTTGTGGAAGTGGAATGAAAAAGTCTCTTGCTTATTTTGTAGGCTATCTTACTACTAAAAGATTTTGAACGGAAGGAAAAGGGCTTGAAGGCAAGAGCTGCCACGAATTTATCTTTTCTTTATTTCCTGGAAGGTGATATATCAAATGCACAAAAGCATGCTGAACTTGCTGTCCAAGCAAACAGTTTCAATGCATGTGCTCTTGTCAACCAAGCAAATTGTCTCTTTTCTCGGGTATTTATAAAGAATTAACCTTTCTTGCAGCAGGAACATTTCTTCTCCAGTGTGAATGTGTACTTGCTCTTTGAAATGTGTAATTTTTTCCTAATTAAGTCTTTTAGTCCATTTTCTCAAATTCCTCATCCTTGTACCATCAACATCCAAAGTTACTTTCACTTAATGTACATCTATTCATCAATGTTCTGCATAAATTTATGAATCATGGATGCTCTTTCAGCTTCATACTGTCAAGAGTGAGAACTGCTTGTATGACTAAGAGACTCCCTTAACTTGAACTTTTGAAACCTTCAGTAAGTTCTTACTTGTTTCTAGTTGAGTGCTGAAGGTAGCTGGTAGCTCTTTAAGATAAGTTTCATTCTGTGGAGTTTTAGAATGAATGCGACATTGTACACTATTTGTCTAGACATGCTATCTCTACCAGATTTTCTAATTTCTTCAGTACCGAACTCATCACAATCTTCCATTTTGTCTAGGCATGCTACTTTTTCTGAGGTTTCCAATCTCCTCAATAATAAATATCAATCTTTCAATGAAAAATGCTTTTGCTTTTAGTGACTGCACATATACATATACAAAGACATACAATGTGGCCTTATTTTACATTGATTCAACTTCTTGTTTTGTGCATGGCTTTGTTTGAAATGAACCAATTTGGTGGGTTTCTCTGTTGCCAAAGATAGATCTTGGTTTTGGATGCTTTTGAATCTTGGGATCTTTGAGCCTTAATCTGTTTCTTAAATTTGTCAATTTTCATATAAAACCTGATGACTATGCAAATTGTAGTTCAAAAGGGCCTCTCTTATTCAGTGTGTTTGATGACTTTGCATCTCTTTCTTTGCTGTCAAATCATCCTCAAGGTCAAACTTTTTACAAGCACATGAAATGGGAGTAAGAAATATTTACAAAAAGGTTTGCTTCCTCAATGAGAAATGCCTCAAGTATGTTTTGAGGGACCACATATTCTTTCATATGAGGATCATGTGCCTGTACTTTCCTTTTCAGCACGACTTCATCTTGCATATGTGAAGGATTGCATAAATGTTCAAATTATGCTGAGGTACTTTATGTTCCTCCTATTGATGTATCTACCATCCAATTTTTGCTTCCAATATGTGCATAGTCTCAGTACAATCACTGGCTTCTTTTTTCACAAAGGGCAAAGATTTGTAGGGTTACACCCCATAGTAGTGTTCCAGCGATTTTAACGCACATGTTGATCCAACTTGATATACTCTGCAAGGTTTTCCCTTCTCTATATGTTTTGGGATACTATACATCTGTGAATCTTCTTCTATGATGTGACACCATGTAGGGTTTGTTTGGGTGTATCCAGCATATGGTTGGCATGTTTGGCTAGGATGGTTTTTCTGGTTTCCGTTTTCATAGTTCCTCATTGTTGCTTTATGACATTCTTACGCCTAGCCTAGGATGTGTTTACTCATGTTCTTTTTGCTAGTGGTCCCAGATGTTAGGGCTTGTATATTGAAAATATCCTTATGAGGTCCTTTTCAATGGATTTGCTAATACTACAGTTATGAGGTCAGTTGCTCTTATTTGGCATTCTTGGTCTAGATGACTAATATGGGATGTACTTGTTCTTCCAAAGGATGCTCTACATTTATGGACCTTACGAATAACTTGGGTTGATGCTATGTTCCACTCATGCGCATTACAAATCCCTTGGCATGATGCTATTTTGTATTCATGGGCTCTAGGGCTACCTTGTGATGGTGCTGCTCTACATTTAGGGGCCTTTTAGTTACCTTGGGATCTTGATCTTGTTATTGCACATGTGTCCATTCCAATTGCTCCTTGGTGATTTTCTTGAGTTTCATGTTCCTTGGCATTCATGGTTTGTGCATATCACTTGGCCTCCAATTGTTACGAACACAATCACATATAAAAGCATAAATGAAAACATAAGACAAAGCATTCTCCAACTAAGAAAACTGAATGAATATTAAAAGCTGCCAATAGCTAAGGCAGATCTAAAAGAATGTGCAACTTCCCTAGAAGAAGCTCAGGACTCCAAATTCATAATCTGAGAAATGGTAGTCCCTTTGCCACTATTTATACTAATGCGGGATAAGGGCAAGCTTATCCACCAAAATAGTCTTGTCCAGATAAGGTTTAAAAATAGTAAAATAGGCATAGACATTCAATTATTAGACACGAAAAGAATGCAAGTACCTATGTGGCCAAAAATTAGAGAAGTATGGACTAGGTTATATGTCCATTGTTGGGGTCATGCACGACATTTTCTTATTGCATTCTTGGGCCATCAAAATAACTTGAGAACTTCATTCTCTCTCTTGGATTCCTTTATGCATCTACATCAGCTTATAATAGTTCTTTTTCCTATTTTTATAATATTATGATCTCAGTTTTGGTAGCTACATTTGGATGCAGTGATCTCATTTGAAGAATGCTCATTATTTTAGCACTTATGTTCATTTTTGTTTTAAGCCCAACATTGAGGCCGATATTTTCTTAAGTTGGGGAGGTATAGACTAGTTATTACCAAATCTAGTTCTTGGGGCCATTCTTAGGATTACAAGGGGATAAAGCTTTATTGATCAAAAGATCTCTCTAAATGCCACAATGATGAAACTAATAGATGTTTGGCTATGCTAAGATAGCTACACTTGTTCTAAACTACTCTAACCATGCTAAGCTTCCGAATAATCACTTGCCTTCAAATGATTTTATGAGACTCTAATCGTGACCCCACACTCTTGTAACATTCTCTTTAGTTCGCTCAATTTTTGTAGCCTTTTAAGATGTGCTTTATGGCTCCAAAGGCATCTACTAAGTTGCATGGCCCAAGAATTGAAGGTGATAGCTTAAACTGCAGCTGCATAGGGCTCAAATTGTTCTGTATGGCCTTGATATCTTACCTATAACTGGAAGTAATGAGGATTTCTCTTAATTAGATTTAGATGGGTACACAAGGACCATTTAATGGGATTCACTCCAAGACATTCTAAATACATGTTGTGCACACATGAATATCTTCAAGCTCTGTAGAGCAACAACCAAGAATCAAATGCCAAATCGACATCAAATTCAAACTCTAAAATGGCTTCTTTTAAATAACACCAAAAAGGAACGTCGCTAAGCGTATCCTACAAATATACTTAATAGGCATGAAAATCAGTAAGCTTTGGAACATCTAGTAGAGAGAACCTATTCATACTAGTCAAGAGTCCCTTATGTTGGATTTCTATGCTCAAAACCAAATCCATTCGGTAATGAGCATCCTGAAAAACATCGAAACCGACAAATCTGATGAAGTCGAACTATCTGATGAGTCCGAACTATCTGAGCAGGCCGAACTATCTGATGAGTCTAAACTATCTGACTTCGTCATCAGGGAAAAGTCGATCCAAGACTTTATGGCAGTTCACCTACTTGTACATAGTCTTTATTACTTAAAAGGCGGTTGCCAACTACCAGGCGCCTGTAATCAATTAAGTAGGTAGAAAAGCAGTGACCTGAAAGACTTGAAAATATCTTGTAAATAAATATCCTTTCAGTCAGCTATCTAAAGAGACGAAAGCTCTAAAATATTTGTGGCACATAGAATTGTGCTTAGCTTCACGCCCATGTACTTACCTTCTGATTTTAAGAGTACATTTTGCCTCACTACTGGTTTGTTCTTTTGAGCATTACTGTTTATTCATCTTGATTATTGTTGGTAACTGTTGCACTTCCGATCTACAACCGTCCGTTGTTCTACTTCCGCTGCTATACTACCATTTTTCGACATGGTATCAGAGCGGGTGGTTTAGTTATCTGCATTTCTATTGCAGGTTATTAGTCTTGTTTCTATCAAGACATCGTTCTAGCAAGCGTGCAGCCAACAATATTACGACATTGTCGTTTCTATCAACGATCTCGCTCAAACCAGAATGGATCCGTCTTCTAGTTCATCTCTGATTGACAAACTCAACGGAGAGAACTACCATCTCTGGAAGTTCAAGATGAAAGTAGTTCTACTTGCCAAAGAATTGTGGGACGTAGTTAATGGCACAGAGGTCAAGCCAGAAGGTGATGCAGCTGTCATCACCAAATGGAGACTGAGAGATGGCAAGGCATTCGCCATGATTACTCTCAATATCAAAGACTCTCAAATCAACCATATACGAACTGCACAGACTGCTAAGGATGCATGGGACATCCTAGCAACTCTTTACGATATCAGGGACGTCACTTCCAAACTTCATTTGAGGAAGAAATTCTTCACCTTGAGAATGTCTGAAGTGTTTCGAGTCATCTCAACACTTTTAAAAATCCTATGGAGCAGATGACTGCAACTGGCTCAGTCATCGAAGATTCCGATGCTGTTATGACTCTATTATCGAGTCTACCTGACGCCTATGAAAATTGGGTCATGGCAATCTCGACCCAGGAGCATCTCACTCTATCAAGAGTAATTTCGATGCTACTACAAGAGGAGATATGAAGAACTGCATCCTCCTCAGGCTTAGGATCGGATCCTCAAGCTCTATATTAAAAAAGAAATTAGAAGTTCAGATCCAAGAGATCTACACAGTTAGATTATCCTAACAGGAAGAGCAACATGCAGCAGCCTGTACCAAATGAAGCATCAACTTTATAGCCTTCATCATTTCAGCAAAGACAGAAGCTATTCCGTAAATACTGTAAGAGGACTGGTCATCTCATCAAGGACTCCCGAACTTTGAAATACAACAACGAGAAGAAGAAGCAGTTCCAACAGTAAGCCAATGCTGTTACAACCAGCCATTCGATTCAGCAACAAGAGGAAGATGAAGCTGCCTTTATGACCAAGGTTGGAGAACATGAGGATATCGACCCCTGGTACTTGGACTCAGGAGCAACTCAACATATGACTCACCATCGAGACTGGTTTCAATGCTACAAGCCATTCACCCATTCAAGAGTTGTGCAACTTGGAGACAACTCATCTCATTCTATCGAAGGTGAAGGAAACGGTCAAAGTGGAGTTCCATAAAGGTGATGTCCAACGTTCTTCATGTTCCTAAACTTACCAAGAATCTGCTTTCGATAAGCAGAATCACTGATTCTGGTCGAAGGGTTGAATTCGATACAGAGGGCTGCACCATACTCGATAAGTCTAGGAAAGTTTAAGCTTTCGGTAGACGACGTGGCTATCTTTACAAGCTTAATCACTACTATTCGACAAATAGCCAAGCTCTTCATACATCCGCTTCTGAATCGACTGATATGCTTTGGCATTTCAGATTAGGCCATCTAAACTTCAATAGTATTCAGCAAATGTCGACTCAGAATCTAGTGCAAGATCTTCCTTCTGTCAACAAACCAACTTCTCCATGTGGAAGCTGTATTATCAGCAAGCATGCTAGAAGTCCTTTTATTTTCTGATTCAGTTCATACTTCCAAAGGTTTGCTTGATCTTGTACATAGCGACATTTGTGACTGCTTCCACAGGGGGAGCCCTCTGTTTCCTTAGTCCTAACATTCATTGATGACTTCTCTCGAAGGACTGCTACTTATTTTCTGAAGAACAAACCCGAAGCTTTCAAGTTCCTCAAGCAGTTCAAGGCATCTGCTGAAAATCAGACCCAGAGAAAAATCAAAGCTCTACGTACTGATGGAGGGGGAGAATTCATCTCTACCGAATTGACGGAGTTCTGCAAGGCCAACGGAATACATCAACAATACACAACCAACTACTCACCTCAGTCCAATGGGGTAGCTGAAAGGAAGAATTGGACACTCATCGAAAGTGCCAAGAGCATGTTGGCCCATGCCTCTCTTCCAAAGAAATTCTGGGCAGAAGCTGTTACTACAGCCGCCTATCTACAAAATCGATCCATCACAAAGGCCTTGAATGGCAAGACACCTTATGAGGTGTGGACAGGATCAAAACCATCACTCAAGCATATTCGAGTGTTTTGGATGCATAGCCTACGCTCAGATCCCTGTTGATCTAAGAAAGAAGCTGGATGACACCAGCAGATTGTCGATTTTCATTGGCTATTCCCTAGACCACAAATCATACAAGCTCTACAACGTGGACACTCAGAAGTCGTTCACCAGTAGAGACGTCATTTTTATGGAAGAACAATTCTTCGACCACAAGGGGAAAGCTACATTAATTTCCAATCCCAGAGTCGACAACACCGAACTCAGGATTGATCAGCAACTCGACATTGACTCCGACAAGAGTCAGACC